>VFFE01007194.1:1753943-1765705 GCA_008921705.1 Burhinus oedicnemus
CAGGAAACCACAAGAGTGAAAGAGGGAACATTGTCATTCTGGTAAGTAATGTGGCATGGTCTGTACTTTATCAACAGCACTGGTGAAGGAGTAGGAATTTTGAAATGGTGCCTGAAATCACTTAACATTAAGCTAGCAAAATGCAAATAGCTATTTTTATCAGGTAATTATCTTATTTCTTCCTTATATTTTTCTTTTTTTTATAAATGCATCTAGTCATTCAAAACATAGAACAACCAAAAAGTTTCTCAACAGACTGCTGAAGTCTCAAATCTATCAATCCAACAGTTAATTCTGATATTAACAACCTTTATCCTTAACCCTTGCCACAAAGGTGGCTAAAGGTACCCTGAGCTCCATTAGAAGCAATGCTGCCAGCTGGTCAAGGGAGGGGATTCTTCCTGTCTGCTCAGTCATAGATTTTATACCTGTCTGTCTTCTGACAGTGGAAGATACAAATTCATTTATATGCTTGTTTTTTCTAGGAAATACTGTACTTCCCACATATCAGAGATTGTGTGTCCTACGGCTTTAAGAATACTTGTTTCTGGTATCACGTCAACTTCTTCTTAGACATTTATTTTTAAATTTTGCAATGTTCAGTTTCTCTTTAGAATGTCCAGCTCCTGGAGTCGAGTGGACAAGCTTCAGTTCTCACTTTAAATACGTACTTTTTTTTTTTTTTTGTGACAGATAGAATGTATAAAATTTGAAAAACTTAAATACACAACCCCAAACAAAGAAGAACAGGTATAATTTTAACTACTAAAAATATTGTCATAATCAGTTTTGAAAACAGCAACCCCACTAAGGTTTAATAAGAGCACAATGATACTGCTATGACACTATTTCCTGGTTTGTTATCCTGCAGCATAAGCTGCCAGAGTCTTTATTGATGCTGATTTGAAGTAGATCTGAGCACACTTACATACCCCGATTACTCTTTGGCAAGATGACTGTAAGAGTGGCAAGAGTATGTTATTTACTGACTGATTGATTGAATTTACCCAGACTTTTAGTAAAAAGCCTGACTTTACTAATCATCTGTGTCTACCACTACTATTTTTGTTGGTTGTAAGAGACTGAGAAAAGGCAGCCAAATTGTGTATCGATGTTATCAATTATACATTTTAGTTCCATGTCATTAACCACAGAATCACAAAATGGTTGAGGCTGGAAGGGACCTCTGGAAGTCATCTGGTCCAACACACCTGCTCCAGCAGGGCCACCTAGAGTTGACTGCCCAGGAACCAAGTGCAGACAGCTGTTGAATATCTCCAATGAAGGAGACTTCACTACCTCCCTGGTCAACCTGCACCAGTTCTCAGTCACCCTCACAGTAAAAAAGTGTTTCCTGATGCTCAGAGGGGAACTTCACTGTTTCACTTGATGTCCAATGACAGGACAGTAGACAACAGGTGTAAGCAGAGCAATGGTGACAATGACCTATTGTTCTGTCACTGGACACCACTGAAAAGAGTTGGCCCCATTTTCTTAACACCCTCCCATCAGATATTTGTACGCATGGAGAAGATCCCCCTAAGCTGCCTGTTCACCAGGCTACACAGTCCCAGCTCTCTCAGCCCTTCCTTGCAGGAGAGCTGGCCCTTTGCTGGACTCTTTCCAGTATGTCCATGTCTCACTTGTACTGGGGAGCTCAGAACTGAACACAGTACTCCAGGTGTGACCTCACAAGTCCTGGTAGTCACAGGTGGTTGTACAATAGAATACTGCCAGCTTCAGTAAAGGAATGCTCACAAGTGCCAGACTGCCTTAGAGTCTGAAAACCTGTCTTATAAGATTTGTATGTACTGTTATGTCTGGTGTTCAGAGTTCACAGACACCTTTCCACACTATCAAGTTCTAAAAGGAAAGAGGAATCATTTTAAGGTCACGAAGATAAACAATCCAGTTCAAAGCTCTGTAACATTCATTAGAAACAACAGCAAGCATGACTTACAAATGATTCACTAAGAGACATTTGTTTTAAAATCTTCTGCATTTTGAGAACAATTTTGCTTTTCTCAATACAGGCAAAGTGATAAATGGTAACAAGCTTATAAAAATTAGCTTGAAATCTACTGATGATAGTAGATTATTACGGTAGATTATTATTATAGTTGTTTGCAGTTTAGAAGCATTTGAAGCAGAACTCATAAAATATTTAAAATCATGCCTGTGACAGAACCCAAATTTATACAGTATACCCTCAAGAGCTTTCTCACAGGTGCTTAAAAGCAAAAGGTTGGCAGAACCTTTATCTTTCTATTCAGCCAATCCCTGTTTTTTAATAACAGCTATTAACTGGGATTTATTTGTGTTGTGTACATCTCCCTACTGAAAGATGTTTCTCTAACAGCAAACTAATAAAGTTCTTTCTGTTTTGTAAGCAGTATTGCTTTAAATGTATTTGTAGGATATTACTTTTTATTTTTTAGCATTCAAAAACTGTAAAGGGCATTCACTTTCTTGCAAGACAAAATTTGAGAAGAGGGTATACAACCTGTTTTCAGTGTCAATAAAATGCACTAATCAAATGTCATTCCAAAAGAACATAACAATTATGTTATTATTTGAAAAATTCCATCTGAATAGCTATGAAAACTTGTTGATATTTTACTGAAATTGATGGATGACCCAAAACTGAGGACGGTTTCCCAAAATCAGATTAGGAAATTAGCAGCATCCTTTTTTTTTTATAAATGCCGTTCCCTCTTAAAAGTTACTACATAACAAATCACATTAACTATCTTGAATCAGGTTATATTTAATGCAAAAGTATTTGAACAATGCAAAAATACAAGGACTTTTTGTTTAATGGCAAGTGATTCCAGTGCTTATTATAACTGATTTTTCCCCAGGTATTCTTTATTTAACTTATAGTCATGATTACTTTAATAAAATTAATTAAATAGAAGATATCTGGTACACGATTGTTAAGTAGACATATTAAAAACAAACTAGATACTGAGTCATTGAGGTCTACTTATCTGTAAAGCCCGTTTATGTTCACATACTTTACTACGAACTGCTACTAATAGTGTATATTGTTTAGAAAATGCTAGAAAATTTAAATTGAGATGGCTAAACAGTCCATATAAGACCATATACTAGCTGCATGTCTTGCATACAGAGATTCCAAAAGATAAGGTGCTTATGTCTGTCTGAAAATTCACAACAGCTCACCAGAATGGTAGAGAAAATAACATAAGAAGTATGTTTTTCAGGCTTATGTTTTAGAAACTGCAAAAACAGATAAAAAGCAACGAATAGATTTATCCACATAATTGAAACCAAATGCATGAAGGAAAAAATCATATGAAATAATCCAAGCCAGAATGCCCTAATAATATTGTCGCTGAACGTGTCGAGAGATATCACATGCCTTTTAGAGAATATACGTGTAGTTTAATAGATATCATGGCAATAAATTAAAACAACACACTTTTGCCTCATATAGGCAAAGAAAGTAGCATAAAACAACATATGAAAAGATACATACACTTGATAAGACCACAGTAAAATTTCACAAGAAATACACCTTTAGGTTCAATACTAAAAATAATCAGGTGAATTAGCAATCAGTAAAATAAAGGCAGAAGCATGATGAGCAGCTCTGTAAGGACTAGTTTATGGAGGAAGATCACTGAGCTAAATAGTGGTATGCTGCCTATACATTGGCTAAGTGACAATTAAAAGTAGTAGTCTGCAAATATTTGAAGGGCATAAGGAAATCAAGATGTAAGAAACAGAAGAGAAGAAATGGAATGATTATCAGGGGAACATTCTGGCAATAAAATGTATCTTCAAGGGAAGAGGCCTGCTAAGTGGCAGGACAACTAGCCCAGCTGAAGTGCATCTACACTAATGCACGCAGCATGGGGAACAAACAGGAGGAGCTGGAGGCCATTGTACAGCAAAGGAACTAAGATATAGTTGCCATCACAGAAACGTGGTGGGAAGACTCGCACAACTGGAGTGCTGTGATCGATGGCTACCAACTTTTCAGAAGGGATATGCAAGGAAGGAGAGGCGGTGGGGTGGCCCTCTATGTTAGGGGCAGTTTTGAATGCCTAGAACTTAACAATGTGAATGACAGCGTCGAGTGTTTATGGATAGGAATCAAGGGGAAGGCCAATAAGGCAGACGTTGTGGTGGGAGTTTGTTACAGACCCCCCCAATCAGGATGTAGAGACTGAGGAAATATTCTATAAGCAGCTGGCAGAGGTCTCGCGATCGCTCGCCCTTGTTCTTGCGGGGGACTTCAACTTCCCAGATGTCTGCTGGAAATATAACACAGCAGAGAGGGAACAGTCCCGGAGCTTCCTGGAGCGTGTGGAAGACAACTTCCTAACACAGCTGATAAGGGAGCCAACTAGGGGAAGCGCCCTACTGGACCTACTGTTTGTTAACAGAGAAGGCCTTGTGGGGGATGTAAAGGTTGGAGGTCGTCTTGGGCAGAGTGATCACAAAATGGTAGAGTTTTCAATTCTTGGAGAAGCAAGGCAGGGAGCCAGCAGAACGGCCACCTTGCACTTCTGAAGGGCAGACTTCAGCCTGTTTAGGAGCATGGTTGAGAGCGTCCCTTGGGAGACAGTCCTGAAGGGCAAAGGTGCCCAGGAAGGCTGGTCATACTTTAAGCAGGAATTCTTAAAAGCACTGGAGAAGGACATCCCCATGTCCTGAAAAACAAGCCAACGGAGAAGAAGCCTGGCTAAATAGAGAGCTTTGGCTGGACCTCAGGAACAAAAGGAAAGTTTACATTCTTTGGAAAAGGGGGTTGGCAACTTACAAGGAATACCAAGATGTAGTAAAGCTATGCAGGGGGAAAATCAGAAGGGCCAAAGCCCAAGCAGAACTCAGCCTGGCCACTGCGGTTAAAGATAATAAGAAGAGTTTCTTTCAGTATATCAACAGAAAAAGGATGACTAGGGAAAATGTAGGCCCACTGATAAATGAGATGGGCGCCCTAGTGGCGGAAGACATAGAGAAGGCGGAGTTACTGAATGCCTTCTTTTCTTCAGTCGGCACTGCTAAAGCTGTCCCTCATGAATCCCAGACCCTGGAGGCAAGGGGGAAGGTCTGGAGAGAGGAAGATTTTCCCTCAGTTGAGGAGGACCGGGTTAGAGACCACTTGGCCAAGCTGGACACCCATAAGTCCATGGGGCCTGATGCAATGCACCCGCGAGTGCTGAGAGAGCTGGCAGATGTTATTGCTAGACCACTCTCCATCATCTTTGGAAGGTCATGGGGAACAGGAGAGGAGCCTGAGGACTGGAAGAAGGCCGACAACGCTCCAATCTTCAAGAAGAGCAGGAAGGAGGACCCAGGGAACTACAGGCTGGTTAGTCTCACCTCTGTCCCTGGGAAGTGACTCGTTCTGAATGTCATCTCCAAACACGTTGACGAACAGGAAGTTATTGGAAGTGGTCAACATGGAATTACCAAGGGTAAATCATGCTTGACCAATGTGATAGCCTTCTGTGATGTTATAACTGGTTGGCTGGATGAGGGCAGAGCAGTAGATGTCATCTACCTTGACTTCAGCAAGGCTTTTGACACTGTCTCCCATAACATCCTCATTAGGACGCTGAGCAAGTGTGGGCTAGACGAGGAGACAGCGAGGTGGATTGCAAGCTGGCTGTGTGACAGAACTCAGAGGGTTGTGATTAATGAAGCAGTGTCAAGTTGGAGGCCTGTAACCAGTGGTGTCCCCCAGGTGCCGATACTCAGTCCAATCTTGCTCAATATATTCATCAATGACCTGGATGAGGGGACAGAGTGTATCCTCAGCAAGTTCACTGATGATACCAAACTGGGAGGGGTGGCTGACACTCCAGAGGGCTGCGCTGCCATCCAGCGTGACCTGGACAGGCTGGAGTGCTGGGCAGGGAAGAACCTAATGAGGTTCAACAAGAGCAAGTGTAGGGTCCTGCCACTGGGGAGGAAGAATGCTAGGCACCACTATAGGTTAGGGGTGGACCTGCTGGAAAGCAATTCTGAGGAGAAGGATCTGGGGGGGGCTGGTAGATATCCAGTTATCCATGAGCCAGCAATGTGCCCTTGTCGCCAGGAAGGCCAATGGAATCCTGGGCTGCATAGGGAAGAGTGTGGCCAGTAGGTCGAGGGAGGTCACTCTCCCCCTCTACTTGGCACTGGTGAGGCCACAACTGGAATACTGTGTCCAGTTCTGGGCTCCCCAGCTCAAGCGGGACAGGGAACTACTGGAGAGAGTCCAGAGTAGGGCAACAAAGATGACTGGGGGATTGGAGCACCTCCCTTGTGAGGAAAGGCTGAGAGAGCTGGGACTCTTGAGCCTGGAGAAGAGAAGGCTGAGGGGAGACCTTATTCTTGCTTCTAAGTACCTAAAGGGTGGGCTGAAGGAGGATGGAGCCAGACTCTTTTCAGTGGTTCCCAGTGACAGGACGAGGGGCAACGGGCACAAGCTGGAACATAGGAAGTTCCATTCAAACATAAGAAAAAAATTCTTTACAGTGAGGGTGACAGAGCACTGGAACAGGCTGCCCAGGGAGGTTGTGGAGTCCCCTTTTCTGGAGATTGTCAAGACCCGCCTGGATGCAGTCCTGAGTAATGTGCTGTAGGCATTCCTGCGTCAGCAGGGGAGTTGGACTAGATGATCTCTGGAGGTCCCTTCCAACTCTGAAAATTCCGTGATTCCGTGATTTCATAAACAATATACACGAAATTCCTCAAATTTGGGTATTTGAAAATATTCTAGATGAACAGAAAAAAGTAGCATGGAAAACAATCACAAGACAATGAGGATGAAGACAGCATAGTTAATACTTTTTTCTTTTTTTTCCCCAGATAAAGCAGACTATAATGCAAGTTGCCATTGTTGGGGTTACTGCCTCTTTTGAAATAGTGTATCAGTCTTACAGTGCTGGTTTTCAGCATGTCAGCTACTTTTACCCTTCTTCAAAGAAAATACATTTCATGCCTTTAAAAATACGACTCAGTTCCAATTCTGTACTGTTTCAATAGTATGTATCACTGACTCTAAACCTTTTTTCCAAAATTATTATGTAGAGCAAGTCTTTTGGGGAAGTAAATGACCAGAATAAGAAAAACCCCATCTTGTATATGCATAAAAGTTCAAGAGCTCAATGAAAGCACAGGAAGAGATGTGCAGGGCTATGGCCTCATATGTTTAGAAGTACAGAAGTGGACAGTAAAGCAAATCTCAGAGATCTCTTTTTCTTGGAAGTGGGGAAAATTGATGGAAGGATCAAAAAAAGCCACATCAACACAGTGGTGAGGCTGGGGTGTTAGAGCATGTTAGAGAGAAAAAAGATTAAATCCAATAGATGCTTATGCTCCTGCTCCAGCTTCAGCACACAAATTGCCCCAGGGATCAGAGGAGGGCCACGAAGATGATCAGAGGATTAGAGCACCTCTGCTGTGAGGACAGGCTGAGAGAGTTGGAGTTGTTCAGCCTGGAGAAGAGAAGGCTCTGGGGAGACCTTATAGCAGCCTTCCAGGATCTGAAAGGGGGTCTACAAGAAAGCTGGAGAGGGACTTTTTACAAGAGCATGATAGGACAAGGGGTAATGGCTTCAAACTGGAAGAGGGTAGATTTAGATTAGATATAAGGAAGAAATTTTTCACTATAGTGGTGGTGAGGCACTGGAACAGGTTGCCCAGGGAACTTGTGGATGTCCCATCACTGGAAGCGTTCAAGACCAGGCTGGAGGGGGCTTTGAGCAACCTGGTCTAGTGGAAGGTGTCCTTGCCTATGGCAGGGGGGTTGGAACTAGATGATCTTGAAGGTCCCTTCCAACCTAAACCATTCTATGACTCTATGATCAAGTGCTATAAATTGCTTCTCTGTTTCACAAAATAAGGCCTGTATGAAAAGATCAGAAATGAACAATCAGAAGGCCTCCTGGAAGAGGTTTCAGCAACAACCTCAACTTTGCCTACCATGATCTTGTGTTTCTTTAACATTTTCTGCCTTTGCCTTTCTTGAGTTAGCCACTAACCATCACCTAAGACACTGGAAAAATTGAAAGGCCAAAAAAAAAAAAAGAAAAAATGGAGAGAAATGGAAATATTTTGGTGACTAAAACATGTTGGCTTTAATGTGACAGTAGTCATGACTACAAACATCAGCACTACACGTTTTTCCTACATCAACTGAATTAACTAGTTTTCAGCTTTATTTCTGCTGGTAAAACACGCACATTTCCCAACAAGTGTTTTAAAGGGTACGCTTGCAGGTACTAGAACAGAGCTCCTTCAGTCTCTGACTTGGCAACAGCCCTGAAAACCTTCAAGCAGCTCATCTTAAAAATTCTTCCCCACTACCACAAATAGCAAACCTCAGGAAAACAGACACCATCTTCTGGGTGGACAGAAGATGGCAGAAGATCCAAAAAACACACACAAAAATACACAAAAATCAAGACCAATGCAACCTGCTAAACAGGAAGTTGTGAGGTTAGGAAAAGTGAGAGATATTGACGAGGTCTTTTACTAATACGTGTGCTATACTGAAAAATCATGGAGAAATTAAATGTAGGAGTAGAGAAGAAAAGTGTAGAGAATTCACAGACTGATGAGAAAAACGAGAAAACAAACCAGAGCAAAAACCAAAGAGGTTCTCTGATCAGAGCAACATTTATTTCAGGTGATGTTTCTTTAACACGGCAAAACTTCCACTATTCCTCTCTAAGCATATATAGTTCTGCCCCTTTTTGAGGTGGGCAATCAAACCCAAAAGTTAACACACCAACAACTCATCCATCAAAGCTGAAAATCTTTAGAAAACATCTCTGATGGCAAACTGTAGAGTGCGCCCTGGGCACAAATATTCCTTTCTAATATCTGTATCATCAAAAGCCTCAAAAAATCAGTTGAGTTTACAGTTCCAAACCAGGAATAAACAGCATAAACTTAATTTGGTAGCAGCAGGGTCTTAAAGACTGAGTGAAGAATAGCGGAAAGGTGACTCAGCTTGCAAACCGAGGTTTCCACTGTAGAGAGAAACCAGCACGTGCTCATCAAGGCTAGCTGTCTAACAGTCTCAACTCTCAACCCAGATGCATGTCTGGGTTAGGAGCCTGGATGTACTATTCTTTTCCCAGATTAGTACTGTTAATGACACAAGAGCTGATCTGTCTAGCTGAAAACTAACAAGTTTACAATTTGGTAGTGACAAGTGACATGTTTCTGTTTCACTTTGTTTTTCTTTAACTACGAACAGTGACTGAGTGCTACAGCAGCTTTCATTTGACAAGCAAGTAGGAAGTGCCCCATATGTGAGATTCATGCTCTCAAGTTAACCCCACTTTGTCTAAAAAAAGAGACACACCTCTGTGACAGATGAGCTCCCTTCCATTTCTTCCATTACCATTCACCTACCAATGTCCTGAAGAATCAGTTTTTCATTAATTCAGTGACAGATGTGTCATACAACTACCAGTTAAAGTTAAGGACGATTCACTGTGCCTATATAAATTCAGGCAGAACACCTCTATATGCAAGGTAACTCACTGCCGAGTGTCCTGTTCCCTTGCTGCTTTCCCGTGCTACGTGGTGGATTCCCTGCCCTCTCCCTTTCTCATTCCACATGGGAGACTTTACTTCCATGCAGAGACCAAAACTGTCAAATTGCATTTACTTAAGGTTGTTCCAGAAAACATGTGATAGGACTCTCCCTCTAATGCACAACTTGAATGAAACGGAGAAACTACTTCTGAGATTCTTCCCACTTTCTTAACTTGATAGTCAAAGGCAAAACTGCAGGAAATACGATTCACCAAAATGTACAGGCATTGTGAATACACATTCGTCACTACAGTTGTGCAATGTTCTCCCATGCCATGTAAACCAAACACTCAGTGTTACAAATGTGAAACAAAACAAAGCCATAAATAAACCTGAAACAATAACAAAAGTAATAAAAATTAAATTGTGAAAATTAAAAGTTTCAGAAAACTTTTGCACTACACTGAAGGGTTCTGAACCTTCTGCACAAATACTGATTTATAGGATGGTAATTCAATGCAGATAATCCCTTCAATGATTTCTAGATGGGAGAAAGAACATGCTGCATACAAAAACAGTCTAAATATTCCTAAATGTGTTATTCCGCAATGCACTTAGAAGCTGTCACACATATAAATGTTATCCTCCATAGCAATATATTAAAGTAACAGAAAAATACATGTTATTCACAGTAACCATGCTTTTCGCCCTAAAAAAAGATGAAGCTGATCTAAATCACAACAGAGACACAAAGGGGCAGAAAAGCTTATCAAGATTCTCTGAACAGGCACAGGAGAACAGAAGTCACAGATGATGACTTCTTGAACAAAGCTATCAAAAAGGCAGTACTCTCCTGATAACACACTTTTTATTCTTGCCCTGGTTTATCCCTTTGATTATTAATAGTTCTTACTTAATAAAGGCAGCAGTTTCCCTTTTGCATGAACCATTCTTCTTTCCTTCCTTCTACATTCTTAGTAAAAATCACAAGACAACTTTCTGACCATGACAGGATACAGCAAGAGGGCAGATAACGGAAGATAAACAAAAATAATGTAGAATGAAGAATTTGCTAAAAGATGTTAAAAACTGGGTCCAATATACTCTCAGGAATCATTCTTCCTGAGCCACTGGCCACAGAAAATTAATGATTAGTAGCATAACAGTCACACCAAGAGTAGGAAAACCAGTTCAGAGATCTAAACCTATGAAGATCTAACAGTGAAAATCCTTGTTAAGAAATGAAATTTGGCATCTGTGCGGTTACACCCCTGCAGGCAACCAATTGGCCTGAATACATTCCAGTCACTGACTACCTAACTTAGTTAAAAATTACATCAAAAGTGGCAACACAATCATTCCTTATTAGATATATGAGGAAACAGTGACAGCAACTAATTTTTCATAAAACCATTAGCAAATTATGTCTAGGCAAACGAGTAAGTAAAAGCTTCTAATCCTGTGATCTAATAGATTGATACTGTCTCCTCAAAGGAAAAGGTGTAAGTCACATAATTTATGATACCTGACACAAGAATGAAAAAGGACTAGAAAATATAATGCAAGCAACAATATTATGACTGTGCTTAGTAGGCATCATCAGATGATTGCAGCTCTAAGTTCAGGGTGTTGGGTGGAGGAATGCACAAGCAATCTTCTGTCCTTACTCCTGTCTTCTTTAGAAATCCAGACTTTCTTCTTCTGACAGCTTTAATAACGACCAAGTATTTGACCTTAGTTTTTGTAAAACTGAAGGGGTCAGCAGTGGTACTTCCTCAGCAGACCAATCTCTTAATTACAAATTGATGTGCATGTTTTAAAAGCAACCTGCTCTGTTCTTTTACTTTACAGTTCTTGTATTGTTATGGAGAATTTGTTAGTTGTCAGAAAAGGGGAAGAACACCTTTGGTCAGAGGCTTGCCAACCTTGTGAAGAGGCCTTTAAACTAGAGTTGCCAGGGGAGGGGAACTGGAATCCATCCCACTCCTCCCAATATGATGCTGCTACCAGTAGCAGAGCCCCAAAACTTGGAGATGGGTTGCAGGTCAGCAGGAGAGCACCTGGAGCGCAGCTTAAAGGAAAAACAGCCACTCCAGCCAGGGAGCGAGATTCATTGAGGGCCCAACTTAAATGCCTGTATGTGAATGCACATAGCATGGGGAACAAACGAGAAATTAGAGACGTGCACAGGCCTCCAGGGCTATGATCTCATTGGCATCACGGAGGCATGGTGGGATGGCTCCTATGACTGG
>VFFE01007194.1:1766673-1795343 GCA_008921705.1 Burhinus oedicnemus
GAAAAAAAAAAAAAAAAAAGGGCAATAGTCACTTAGCACAAATCATCCAAGAATTATCATATAAATGCATTCACCTATGCTGACTTTTTCATCATGACATTGCAATAGATGTACAATGTAATACTGACATAAAACCAAAGCAAAAACTTGCTGTAGGTGTGCAGTTCGGGCTTAGAAACTTGTAGTTATTTCAACTGAAAAATGAGATGTTGTCATATTAATTTCTTTCTAAATGTATTTTTTCTATTGGCAAGTTATATAGCATTGTCAACAACGGATACTGGAGTAAAAGGAAGTATTTCTGGTTTATACCTCAGGCTGGTACCACACTTTGCTTCTAAAGGAGTTTGTCTGTTCTAAAGAAAAGAAAGGAATCCTGTTATGTTTCAAAACATTATTTTTCCATAACTACTTTATAAGATCACTTCTACTTAACGGAAAAGTGCTTTTACCGAAGGATTATTTTAGGGAGGGAGATGGCAGAAACAGGAAAAAAGGTGTGTGAGAAGGGAACAACATAATTATCACCAAATACATTCTAACAGATTTGTTCTTTTACATTCAGGAAATTCAACCAGATAGAAAGGTGTAGTCAGTGAGCAGAACAACTAAAGATTTAATGTTGTAAGAGGATCTATTTCAAATGTGCCAATGTTTGTTTTATTATCAGTTGTAATCTGCTAATTTGTTATGACAGGTGTAAGTCACAAGCTAAGACATCCTCCTTAAAACAACAGTTGCGGGCCTCTACTGCTCACGAGGAATATCAAGGTTATCGTCCAGCTCAAATAGAAAAAGAGAGCTTCCATCAACAGATGTCAAAACAGATAAGCACAGATTTGACATGCACTTGTAGAACTATCACCTGCTATCAGTGCTGCAATGACAGCTTTACGGTGAGAATGTCAACAAATTTAATCGTGCTCTGCACTCCAAATATTGCTCAATTGAATATGATAAACATATGCCTTTCTGCCACGCAGTAGGTGTTTACTGCTGTAATGCTATTTGAATAATGATCTGACTAACAAGTGCATGGATTCTTTTCTTTCTGCATAGGTATATCCATATTCCATTTAAGCACGCTACCATAAAATTTTACAGTGAAAGTATACATTTCCAATTGATACTACAGATGTGAGACAAGAAAAGAAGACAGGAATGCACTGCAATGAAAAAAACATTCACTTGTCCTATGGTAAGATGGAGATACCTAATAACACAAATCTTTTACAGTTTCAAGACATCCACAACAAATGTTTGTCTTTATGCCAACTGGTTTTTAAAATAAACAGGCATTGCAAAGGCACCTACTCAGATCTTTCCAGTATCTAGTAGGGTATCACACTATTAAAAATCACATTATTTGTAACTACAGTAAAATATACTCATGCTGCTTAAGATAACACAGGTGCAAGGACAAAATGCAAAAGAAAAAGATATCCTAAGAAAATACAAGGGAAAAAAAACAAAGCCTAGGTGCAGGTAGACAAAAGCCTGTAATGATTTCTTCCCAAATGTAAAAGGCCCTGTGGGGGTAGGAGGGAGGGAGGTAGCGAAGAAAGCAGGGAGGAAGAATTATTTATATTTAAGATTATACGGAATCATTTAGTTTGGTCTCACTCTTTGTTTAGTCAGATCTTTCTTTTATACGTGTTGATCACTACCTCTCGCTTGTATTTCTTTTTGACAGGTTCTAGATCTCCTTGAGTATCTTGGTAACATTAGCTACACTAAAAATTATTGGTTTCTTCTACATTTTCTTCCAATTATCTGTACAGAGACAGTGATACCACCACAAGGACCACAGTCATCATTTATTAGCCTTTTTAATAAGATTACAGATTGCTCTAGGCCTATTTTTTGAGCAAACAAATTTCCCCATGAAATCCCCAAAGCACAGCTAGCATAAAATATCTTTCAGGTCTTCTGTTCCTTGAAGTATCAAGACTTCTCACTGTTTACCACTATGACTTTTAGAAAGTATCCCTAAAAGAGGCTTTAAAAAATAATCTCTTCACAGCTTTTGGAATTGTTAAATTTCTCAAATAATTTTCTCAATTAAACAATTAAAAATGTCCTAGTTAAGTGTATCAGTTTTCAAATAGAAGTTACTTAAACAAGAAAAATAGACACAGTTACTCAAAAGAAACAGCCCTATATTCTCCCCAAGCAAGTAAGCCAATACTTCTGAAAGGAAGAGAAACTAGAAAGCAAAAATTCCTAGGCCTTTCATTAGTAAAAAGTTTCCTTCCTTGTGGATTATCTGACATCTAACAGAACAGCTGCCTTTTCCTCTGCAGACATGGGTCTCTCTCCTCTACCGACACAGAACCTAAATATTTTAAGACTTGCACCACTAAGAATAAAAATGGCTGACAGGACCAGAAGTTCCCAATGTGGAACAGAGAAGGATACGGGCACAAAGAGCAATTTTGCTAGCTTCATTTAAGAAACATCACTGAAAATTAGAAAGGTACTCCTATCATTATACAGAGGAAGGAAACTTTTAAACCATTTTTACTATGAGAATAAAATTCTCTTTCAGAAAACACATTAAAAATTAGGGTTTGAGAAAGATAGAAAGGCACTTTGTTTCACAAACACACATTATTAACAGGCATTACCCTTCACGTAAGTCAGAATACAAAACAAGATGTTCATTATCTTCACTTAAAAGTTACAGGGGTAGGAAACATAAGAAATTACACACATATTCATCATTATTAATTCCAATTAGCAAGCTTTACTACTGTGTTTTTACATAATAGTATGTAAAGAACTATTTGACTGTCTTTGACAAAAAACTTCCCCAACACGGTACTTAGATAATTTGATCTATATCTTCTGTTCCAAACTCCGCTATTAATGGAGCTGACATTCACCCTTTAACAAAGGATATTTGTATACTAAGCCTCAGGGTTTACCAAGATCAAGAATACTAAACAAGATCTATCCCTCTCTTAATCAGAGCACTGGACTGAACTGTTCAACTTGCTATTTAATATTTCAGGCTTTTCCGGAAAATAACATGCATCAAGTAAATTATTTACAAATGCATATATAACTGAAGAGAAAAATCAGGAACTCAAAGTAGCTGCCAGAGACACTTTTAATATAGTACAATAGTTGGTCTAGTCCTAGTTTATTTGTTATGTTTCGGAAAATAAAGGTCTTGCCGAGTTTCCTATCATCAGTGTACAGTGGAGAATGGAATTGGTTCAGTACCACAAAGAAAAAGAAGAGCAATGCAGTCTTTTGATTGCAGAGGATAATCTATAACACAAGGAACAAAGTTGACCCTCGATGTGATCTCTGTTCACCTCTGGCAAGGGATGGCAATCTAGAGATATCGTTATAGGGTACAAAACAGCTTTTAGGAAAGGTTCCTAAAGGAAATCATTCTTCTATTCAGTCATGTTGCTATAGAAACAGGACCAATCAAGTCTGTTCACAAAGGCTTTTATGTCAACTTCTGTTAGCAAACTCATATAAAAAGTAGAACTCAAGCTAAATTAACACGACAGTCATTAAGCTATTAAGACAGGTAAAAGAAGGAAATCATTTACAAACAAATGTATCACATCTTGCCTCTTAAATACACAGCTTTTAAGGTGTAAATCAGCTTATTCCAAGGGTTTACTGCTTACTGCTATAGTTCACTGTCTTGTATTTTTATGTAATCTGAGAGGGCGTAATTTATACAGAATGTTGTCCCTATATTCACTGGGTCACAAGCTATAAATTTTTTCTCCTGTTTCCTACTCCCAACCATTAAAGCAAGGTTGTATCATACCCCACCATCTTTGTAAACTTAATTTCTTCATAATACATCTTTCATCAAAAGACGTCAGCTAAAAAAATACACTTATTGAGGATGTTCACATCTACCCAATCACATCTTTAAAGTATCAATTCTGCAAAAAGCTCACAGCAACTACTACCACTACATAAATTAAAAGGGCACTTAATGAAAATGGATTTCCAAATTAAAAGATGACATATTTCGCACAACTCCCCACATGGTGTACAAAAGATATTATGGGCAGCAGAATCTGGGTCTCGGTATCTAGCATCAGAGATGAGTTTTGTGCCTGTGGCATCCTTGGATGATGACTAAAACTCATGCAGGCCTAATACTAAATTGCAGATTTCATGTTGCTATACAGACTACTGCACATTAAAGGAGAGGGTTTGTTAAAGACAGACAAGAATCTCTGGCTCTTTTAAACTGCTAATCCCATCTAGTTGCCTAGTCCTAGTTTGATTCAAAACTTACTATGGAACAATTTCAGTTCAGGTCTCTTAAAGAACAAACTACCTTTACACTATGCAAATACACTCCAGGATTTCCCTTTCCAGATTTAACAGTAAGCACCATGAGTAGCACACCAAAACAGAGACTTCGGGCACATGCTAAATTTTTTGTAAGTTTTTAACAACAAAAATTGACTTAATTTTTTGAAATTAACTTACTTACTTGATTTTTTGAAATTAACTTAATTTCATTTCTTTTGAGATATGAAAGATTGAGTTTTGTGCTCATAAACAAAGCGAGAACCTGAAGTGGATTCACCCACGCACTAAATGAATGCCCTGCTCCCAGCACCTTAAGGCTCTTCACACTGGGACATTCTCTGAAAAATTTCTAAAATTACTGATTTAGTCTTTGTATGTCATTTCTGAAATGTCAAAAAAACCCACCAAACCTCCAAAAGACCAGTACAAACAAAATATTCCTATTCTTCAGCAATATTTATAAATACAAGGAATGTCCTGGATCATTTAAAATCTATAAAACTCTGGCAGTTACTTTGTTTCAGAAACTTTTTTAGTATTTTTTTTTCCAGGGAACACCAGAAAACTGAGGTTCATCAGTTATAAAGCAATTTAAAAAGTAGGTTTGATAATGTGTTGCTCTTCTCCACAAAGTCTCAATTCAAACAAAAGTCAACAGACTTTGTAATCTGTAGATGGTTTGCAGCGATTTCCATGTTTATACATGAATTCTATAAATCATATTTTGCTATTTCTGACTTTGAAAGAGGTTATCAAATATGCTGTTTAAATTGTAAGGAGGATGAACCTACTAATTCTACTGCTAAGGGTGCTGTGCAGAACATCTCAAATTCCAAACATGTTTTATATTATTATAGCTCCAGAATCCTGTAAGCCCCAAGAAAGCCATCCTGGGGTCATGTCTCCTTTTCCTGTTGGCAGGATGGAGCTCAGATTCTGCAGTTTATACTAAAGCCTCAACTCCACATCAGAAACTGACAGCTTGAGTCTCAGTGACCGCCACAGTTCAGCATACTTTCCTTACCCACTCCAGGACAGTCAAGAAGTAAAAAGACGAGGCTTTGAATTCAACTATATTTTTCCAACTTAAAATGTATTTATCTAGTTTTATAAATAACATGGTAATTTACAAATGGCATAAAAGGAACAGAGGTAGTGTCCTTTACCCAAAAGTTTACAAAATTCTGGGTAAATGAGAGCTCACACTATGATATCCTTTAAGAAAAATTATCTAACCTCATACACTCAAGATAACTCTGATCCCCAAATAAAGTCTACAAATAGCTGAATTACTCAGGGCACTCCCCGGTCCCATAGTCAATGTTCCCACAACAGCTTTTTTTCCACAACTTTCACAATGGGACTCCCGGAAAACAAGTGGGCCTCTTTCACAGAATCACAGAATCACAGAGGTTGGAAGGGACCTCTGGAGATCATCTATTCCAACTCTCCAGCCAGAGCAGGGTCACCTACAGCAGGTTGCACAGGACGGCGTCCAGGCGGGTTTTGAATGTCTCCAGAGTCGGAGACTCCACCACCTCTCTGGGCAGCCTGTTCCAGTGCTCTGCCACCCTCAAAGGACAGAAGTGCCTCCTCATGTTCAGATGGAACTTCCTATGGTCAAGTTTGTGCCCATTTCCTCTTGTCCTATGACTGGGCATCACTGAAAAAAGACTGGTCCCATCCTCCTGGGACTCTCCCTTTAAGTATTTGTAAGCATTGATGAGATCCCCCCTCAGTCTTCTCTTCTCCAGGCTAAAAAGACCTAAGTCCCTCAGCCTTTCCTCATCAGAAACATGTTCCAGCCCCCTAATCATCTTGATAGCCTTCTGCTGTACCCTCTCCAGCAGTTCCCTGTCCTTCTTGAACCAGGGAGCCCAGAACTGGACACAGGACTCCAGATGCGGCCTCAGCAGGGCAGAGTAGAGGGGGAGGATAACCTCCCGCGACCTGCTTGCCACACACCTCTTGATGCACCCCAGGATGCCATTGGCCTTCTTGGCCACAAGGGCACATTGATGGCTCATGGTCATCGTGTTGTCCACCAAGACTCCCAGGTCCCTTTCCACAGAGCTGCTTTCCAGCAGGTCTGCCCCTACCCTGTACCGGTATATGGGTTATTCCTCCCCAGGTGCAGGACCCTACAATTGCCTTTGTTGAACTTCATGAGGTTTGCCTCTGCCCAACTCTCCAGCCTGTCCAGGTCACGCTGAATAGCAGCACAGCCTTCTGGTGTGTCAGCCACCCCTCCCAGTTTTGTGTCATCAGCAAACTTGCTGATGGTACACTCTGTCCCTTCATCCAGGTCATTGATGAATATAGTGAACAGGACTGGACCCAGTACTGACCCCTGGGGAACACCACTTGTTACAGACCTCCAACTAGAGATCCTTTACACAAATAATGGTTTCCTTGTAATTATTTTCCCTTTTCCATTCTGCTCTTCCTTGCTTTGTGATTGACTTATCAACATTTTTCAAACTGTAAACTGAACAGCACTCAAAAGCTTTTTCTTTGCTATTTCAAAGTCGGTCAATCGTTCTGTTGCAAAGAAATATTCAGAAATACGTGCTGATTTTGATGATGTTTATACTTCAGATGAAACAAATTGTTTTATCAATTAAAATAAATTCACCTAGCCCTGGACTACGCTCAGTGGTATTATGAATGCCTAGGTTTTCCGTCATGCCTTTCTACAAATTTCCTCCTCCTGACACAAACAGAAGAGGAGAAGAAAGTAGAGAAAAGCTTTTTCCATCAAAACTTATATATAGCTTAAGAACAGTTTGCCATTAAAATTCATAATAAAATGTTTTGAAGACATTTGAAACAGTTCACATTTGATTTTCAGGAGAGATTTAAGAATCATACAGAATCAAAGATACATATAAAAATACTCTAATGACAGCATAAAAGATATGTGTGAGACTGGAGAGATGAAAGAATATTACCTGCAGATCACAATTTCTAAATAGGAGAACACCTAATGGTCTCTGAGACCCAGGAATAACTTGGTTGCTGTTTGGAATAGAAGGGTAAGAATGTTCTCTAGATTATCAGCCAATATTTGTAAATGTCATCAATAATCTAAAAAATACTGATAATAACTGTCAAAACGTATTGTGTTTAAATATTTGAAATAAGCATAACTATGCAAAGAGGAAGACCTTTAAGGGCAAGGAACACTTCCATGAAACCACCATCTCATCTGATGACTTTGTATACGTAAGTGGCATGTAGGAAGAGAATCAGGTCTTTTTGCTTTCAAGTCAGTGTAAACAGCAATTATTTATAGTTTGGAATTTTAATTCTTTAAGATTGCACAGGGTTTGATTTGTCAGCAAAACAGCCATTTAAATTGTGTTCTTAATGGTCATCTGCTCTAACAGCTAAGCAAGCAGCTACACTTTGTTGGAAAACACTCTCGAACAACTCTGTTCTAATGAGCTTAATTAATCTAAAACCTCGAAGGACTGTGCTCTCTCTAGAGGTTTAGTTCTATGTTCCTTAATCACTTGCAGTAAAATCCTCCAAGGAATCTGAAAACTGGTTTGGATCCCTCTATGACCAACAGAACCGGAATTAATCAGTTACATTAGTCTTCACTTGTTTTTGTGCACAACAAAAGCAAATGGAACATTATTTCTCTCATCTAGCTTTCGTTTTGTTCCTTTTAAAATTATGTGCTTTGGAAACATGTTTGTCAAAAACATACCTGCAATAATTAAGCCAAATTTCTTTTGATATGGCAGAAATATTCCACTGAAGTATTCTATTCAGATGCTTTATTCAGATGCTAATGCCTAAAACCTAAACTGACTAGGTCCTACGATAATTTCACAAAAATTATCCCTAATGATGATGTAAAAAGCAAGAACTCTGGAACAACCTGGTATACTTGTGGAAGCCTCCATAAAATGGAGTATTTTATTTCATTATTTGCAGTACTGAGATAAAACATGCTCACAAATGTTGTCAGTGAAATTTTTTCAGAATTTGTATGTCTTCTGACACAGAAGTCTGAGAAGCTTTTCTTTTGGGGCCTTTCTCTTTATGGAGTATATTAAATAATTTTTGTTACAAGAGGAAAAACCTGCTAGCTGACTGCCTAAATCTTCTTTTTTTTAATGTCAAATTTTTCCAAAACCTCAAGTCTTCTGTTACAATGAAGGCTTCTCTAAGAAGTCTGGATGTAGCAGCTAACATTTCAGATACTTGTTTAGCCTACACACCTCATAACGTCTTGTAATTTATCTAAACTACAGCTGAAATTTACATGGATAAGTAGTGTGTGGCTACAAGTTTGCTCAGTCATTTCTTTGTTGTTAATACCAGTGGTAAAGCTGTTTTACTACATTTGTTAACACTTTTTTTTTGTTTGTCCTTTTCAGGCAAAAATCCACCTGGAAGTGCCATGCTAAAATTCTGTTATCTGGCAGACAAAGGCTGTACTGTAAAAAGAAGTGCAGGGATTAATTCTGTTCCTCCTAGAGGTTTCCCTGTCTTCAGGACTGTCAGTTCTACAAGCATACATAGAAGCCAACATGCATCAGACACCAACAGAAAACATTTGCAAAACAGTACATTGATAAAATACTGTCACATACACAAATTGTCTCCTTTCTGACCCTTTGCTCCCAGGTATCCTCAGAGTTATCCACTAATCCAAGTTCCGAATGACTGTTCTGAATCTCAGAGGCAATGTTTCTTTTACTAAACTATGTCAGAATGTATGTTTATTTTAATAAACTATGTTCGCATTTGCTGGAATGTTCCTTTTTTTTTATTTTCATCATTAGCAAAGCAGAAAACTAAATTAGGTTTTTGTAGTTAGAGTAAAATTTAACCCAAATGTGTCAATAATAAAATAGCTGTCGCCTGGATGGCCAAACTGGCCCATTTTGTCTCTCCCTCCCCCCCTGGGCATGTCTTTATTCTTTTGACCTACTGACTGCAGGGACAATCACAAGAATAATGACGCATCTGTGAAAATCAGTTGTGTACTTGGAGGAGAATCAAGCCAGCATTTCCTGCTTCTGTTTCTGAAGGAACATTGACAAGCAGCAGGAAAGATGGAAGTTCAGCTTTTAAGTCAAACAAGCTCAGATATACCAATGCAAAACAGAAGTCTTAATAGGATTAAGAATATATGTCTGAATCACAGCAAAACTTTTGTCAGCTCCCCTTGGACCATTGTTCTAAATTGGAGATCTCCTGCTCTACAAAAATGATGTCTCAATTCAAGGTTACCTTCATTCATTATTGTACAGGGTCGGCCTGGGATAGAGAGAATTAGTCGTCATCACAGCAGACCATATAGTGCTGTGATTTGGACCTGTGACTGCAAGTGTTCATAACACACTTGTGGTTTGGCTGTTGCCGAGTCACACTTGCACAGCATCAAGACTTTCTCTTTTCCCCACTCAGCCCTGCAGCAAGTAGGCCAGGATGGCCAAGAAGCTGGGAGGGAACACAGCAGGGACAGCTGACCCCAACTGACTAAACGGATACTCCATGCTGTACAACGTCATGCTCAGCAATAAAAATTGAGGGGAGGCAGCCATTGCTCAAAGACTGGCTGGGCATCAGTATACTTGTGGAAGGTGGTGAGTGATTGCCTTCGCATTGCTTGTTTTGGTTTTTTCTTCCCATTCCCTTCACTTATTAAACCGCCGTTATCTTGACACACAAGTTTTCTCACTTTCACTCCTCCTGTTCTCTCCCACAGATCACTTGTGAGGTAGAGGAGTGAGAGAGCAGCTGTTTGATGCTCAGCTGCTGGCCAGGGTCAACTGTCAACCGACTTCCATTATAAAGTCCAATAAAACTTCACTGGGGCAAAAAAAAAGCCCAAAGAAAAAACAAACAAAAGCAACCAACCAAACCAAAACTGTGCGCTTTTCAGAAACAAAAAAACCTACCACTTTAAAATGTAATTTTTGAATCAGTGTTTATTGAAGCCAAGAGTTTTTCCATGAAAACTTAAAGAAATAACTCAAGGTAAAAGTGAATGTTCTTTTACACAAAAAAAGTTAATTAAGTGAACTAAGATTTTGGTAATTACAGTCTCTAGATCCCATTTAGCTGAATATGACAAGGCAGATATCAGCCTAACAGTGAGTTAGCTTTGACAGAAATGAAGACCCTTATGGAATTTGCTTTCTAGTATCACACAAGATCACATCAATGTAAGTATACAAATGAATTGTAATGCAAATACTGCTTACATCTCCTTTCTTCCATGAGAGAAAATAAAAAACCTGTGGCTAAATTATCTATAATGACACATTTCATCAACACAATTGGACTATATGATGTGGAAGCATTAAACGTGAGCGATATCCTATATGATGTGGAAGCATTAAAAATGTTCTGTGAGCCCTCTATTGCAAAAAGAGCTGAGGAAGGAAAGAAAATACCTTGATTATAATATATATTATTTCTATTCCCAAAACTATTATCATTTGTTCAAATCACAAATCAACTTTCAGGAACAGTTATACTCCTTTCCAAACCAAATGATAAATGTAAGCCCATTTCTGAAAACTCTAAGTGAAGATTCTATGCCAACAGCTAATGGTTTTCTTGCCTATTTCCATGACCCAAGACATCGTATCAACCAATGTGCTTGAAAGCAATGCTATGTATACTATGGAATGAAATGTATGAGAAGACGCAGAGGCTACAAATTACTTTCAAATCCCAGCTAGATGACAAACATTTTGGTTTTCAAATTAATCCAAAAACAAAGATGCCATTTGTTGCAAAACAGAAACCAGACTCTCAAGTAACTGAAGCACTTGAAATCAGACTGTAAGTATTTGAAAAAAAAACCCACTGTAATCAGAGATAATCTCTCCCAATTTCTTAGGTGTTGGACCACAGAACAAAGAACAGGGGAAATTTATTTCATCTATGCTGAAGCAATACTTAATAATTCAAACTGATTGTGAAGAGCTGACAGAAAATGCCATATACATGCTTGTCATGAACTATGTGGAAGTGTGAATATTTTAATGAACCACCAGAAAATATATGATAAATAGCATTGAAAAGGAACAGAAGAAACTAATCAAATTACTATAAAACAACAAAATGCTTTAATGTGATTTCTAAAGCATCTTGTAAAAATGAAAACTCTTTAAACAGCTGATACAGATGAAAGAATTGCTTTTTAATGAAAAAGAACAGTGTAAAGCTGCTCTTTCAGAATTAATGCACTGAATTCAATTAGATTTCCAAAGAAACTAAGAAATATATTATTTCATTATTTAAAATGAAAAAAATGGGCTTCCTTACTCATCTGTGATTCCAAAAGTGGAAAGAAATATGTGACCAACATGGCTAATAAATGTGGTTCAGGTTGTGCCCGTTGCTTCTGGTCCTGTCACTGGGCATCTCTGAGAAGAGCCTGGCACCGTTATTTTTGCAACCCTCCCTTCAGGTATTTACATATATTGGTAAGATCCTCGTGAGCCCCTTTTCTCCAGGCTAAACAGTCCCAGCTCTCTCAGTCTTTTCTTACAGGAGAGATGCTCCCACCTCTTCACCATCCTAGCGGTCCTTTGCTGGATTCTCTCCAGTATGCCCATGTCTGTCTTGTGCTGGGGAGCCCAGAACTAGACAGAGTATTCCAGGTGTGGCCTCACCAGTGCTGGGTAGACGGGAAGGATCATGTCCCTTCACCTGCTGGCAGCACTCATGCTAATACAGCTCAGAATACCATCAGCCTTCTTTGCAGCAAGGGCATATTGCTGGCTATGTTCAGCTTAGTGTCCACTGGGTCCCCTGGGGCCTTCTCAGCAAAGCTGCTTGCCAGCCAACCAGCCCCAGCATGTAATGTTACATGGGGTTATTCTTCCTCAGGTCCCAGACTCTGCGATTCCATTTTTTGAAGTACATGAGGCTCTTGTTGGCCCTTTTCTCCCACCTGTGGAAGTGCTTCTGAATGTCGGCACAATCCTCTGGCATACCAGCTGCTCCTCCCAGTTTTGTACTATCAGCAAACTTGCTGAGGACACACTCTGCCCCAACATTAACATATACATTAATAACAAAAAGAGAGCCAGGGAGAATCTCCACCCCCTATTGGATGCGGAGGGGAAGATTGTCAACAACGATGAGGAGAAGGCTGAGGTACTTAATGCCTTCTTTGCCTCAGTCTTTAATAGTAAGACCAGTCATCCTCAGGGCATTCAGCCCCCTGAGCTGGAAGACAGGGATGAAGAACAGAATAAACCCCCCACAATCCAAGAGGAAGCAGTTAGTGACCTGCTACACCAACTGGACAGCCACAAGTCTATGGGGCCAGATGGGATCCACCCGAGAGCGCTGAGGGAGCTGGCAGAGGAGCTTGTCAAGCCACTCTCCATCATTTACAAGTGGTCTTGGTCAACAGCGGAGGTCCCAGATGACTGAAGGCTTGCCAATGTGACACCCATCTACAAGAAGGACCAGAAGGAGGATCCAGGCAATTATAGGCCTGTCAGCCTGACCTCGGTGCCAGGAAAGATCATGGAATGGATCATCGTGAGTGCACTCACGCGGCATGTGAAGCACAACCAGGGGATCAGGCCCAGCCAGCATGGGTTCATGAAAGGCAGGTCCTGTTTGACCAACCTGATCTCCTTTTACGACCAGGTGACCCGCCTGGTGGATGAAGGAAAGGCTGTGGATGTTGCCTGCTTGGACTTCAGTAAGGCCTTTGACACACTCTCCCACAGCATTCTGCTAGAGAAGCTGACAGCCTGTGGCTTAGACAGGTGTACTCTTGACTCGGTTAAAAACTGGCTGGATGGCTGAGCCCAAAGAGCTGTGGTGAATGGCGTTAAATCCAGCTGGCAGCAGGTCTCAAGCACTGTTCCGCAGGGCTCAGTTTTGGGGCCAGCCCTGTTTAATATCTTTATTGATGATCTGGATGAGGGAACTGAGTGCACCCTCAGTAAGTTTGCAGATGACACCAAATGAAGTGGCAGTGTTGATCTGCTTGAGGGTAGGAAGGCGCTGCAGAGAGATCTGGACAGGCTGGATCGATGGGCTGAAGCCAACTGCATGAGATTTAACAAGGCCAAATGCCAGGTCCTGCACTTGGGTCACAACAATCCCATGCAGCGCTACAGGCTTGGGGAAGAGTGGCTGGACATCCGCCTGGCAGAAAAGGACCTGGGGGTGTTGGTTGACAGCCAGCTGAATATGAGCTGGCAGTGTGCACAGGTGGCCAAGAAGCCCCATAGTATCCTAGCTTGTATCAGAAATAGTGTGGCCAGCAGACTACAGAAGGGATTGTCCCCCTGTACTGAGCACTGGTGAGGCCCCACCTTGAATACTGTGTTCAGTTTTGGGCCCCTCACTACAAGAAGGACATTGAGGTGCTGGAGCATGTTCAGAGAAGGGCAACGAAGCTGGTGATGGGTCTGGAAAACAAGTCTTATGAGGAGCAGCTGAAGGAATTAGGATTGTTTAGTCTGGAGAAGTGAAGGTTGAGGGGAGACCTTATTGCTCTCTACGACTACCTGAAAGGAGGTTGTAGTGAGATGGGAGCTGATCTCTTCTCCCAAGTAACTAGTGATAGGACGAGAGGAAATGGGCTCAAGTTGTGCCAGGGGAGGTTTAGGTTGGACATTAGGAAAAAATTTCTTCACTGAAAGCGTTGTCCAGCATTGGAAAAGGCTGCCCAGGTAGGTGGTTGAGTCACCATCCCTAGATGTGTTTAAAAGTCATGTAGATGTGGTGCGTAGAGACATGGTTTAGTGGCAGACCTGGTAGAGTAGGCTCAATGGTTGGACTGGATGATCTTAAAGGTCTTTTCCAACCTAAACGATTCTATGATTCTATGATTCTATGAACATCCACATCATTAATGATGATGCTAAACAGGACTGGACCCTGTACTAAGCATGGAGTACACTGCTAGTCTCTGGCCTCCATCCAGTCTTTATGCCACCAATTATCACCCTCTGGCCCCAGCCATTTAGACAGTTTTCAATCCACCTCACTGTCTGCTCATCCAGTCCATACTTCTTCAGCTTCTTTACAAGGATCTTTCGGGAGACAGTGTCAAAAGCCTTCCTGTAGTCAGGCAAACAATATCCACTGCTCTCCCATCATCTACCAAGCCTGTCATTTCATGATAAAAAGTTATCAGGTTTGTCAAGCATGACTTCCCCTTGATGAATCCATGCTGACTACTTCTAGTCATATTTTTGTTGTTTGCGTGCCTGGAAATGGTTCCCTGGACTAGCTGCTCCATCATCTTTCCAGAGATCGAGGTAAGGTCTGAGGGCCCTGTAGTTCCCTGGGTCCTCCTTCCTGCCCGTTCTGAGGATAGGAGTGATGTTTGCATTCCTCCAGTCTTCAGGCACCTTTCTCAATCACCATGCTCACTCAGAAACTATTAGGAGTAGCTTATCAATGCCATCAGCCAGCTCCCTCAGCACTTGTGGGTACTACAGGGCCCATGGACTTAAGTATGTATAGCTTGTTTAACTATTCTCTAACCTGATCCCTTTCCATCAAGGGTAGGTCTTCCTTACTCCAGACTTTCCACCTGATCTCTAGGCCCTGGAATTCCTGAAGGCTGGTTGTACTAATAAAGACTGAGGCAAAGAAGACATTCAGTACCTCAGCCTTTTCTATGCTTTTTGTCACCAGGGCCCCTTCCCCACTCCACAGCAGGCCCACATTTCCCATAGTCTCCCTTTTGTCCGTTGTGTACTTATAGAAGTCCTCCTTGTTGCTCTTGACATCTGCCACCAGATGCAACTCCAGCTGAGTTTTGGCTTTCCTAACTGTGTCTCTGCATGCTTAGACAGTGTCTCTGTATCCCTCACAGGCTACCTGTTCTTGCTTCTGGACACTTCCTGCTTATGTTCAAGTTTTGCCAAAAACTCCTTCTTTACCCATGCAGACCCATCTGACCTCAGAATTGAGATCAGAGCTTTGACCATAAAACTTTTACATGAATCCTTCATGAATGGTTGTGCTAGTTTGTTTGCTGTTAATGCATTTCTAAACCAATGCGAGTAAACACTGCACTTGACATTTATCAAACCCATCCTCCCCTTCTTCAGGAAAGATAGCACAAACAACAGCTTATCACCAGTTCATAAAGCTTCAAACTTTTATCTACTACATGCTGTGTTAAAATGCATGTGTCTTCTTGGTAAAAAAATGGTGGGTTAGTGTTTTTTTTTCATCTAGCTAGCATATGGTCATAGCGCATTTTCTTCCTGATTTTCAGACTTGCATTTTTAGGTTTCTAAAGTTTGACCTGGGAAGCTGATCAATCCTCCACCAAGGTGTGTGACTTTACTCATTTTATACCAAGTTATGGAAAAAAGGTAAGAAGTGGTTGTCATCTTCCATCTTGGTTACAAGATGCGTAACAGCTTACTTTACAACGTATTAGCACAATCAGTGAAAGCTGTCAGCAGTAAAGGTAATGTAGGGTGAAATTTTTTCTCAGTTACTGCTAAAAACTTTCACATTAATTATGTATTTTTAACTGATAAAGCACTGGTTTACATCACCAAAGCACCTACTGTCTGTGAATGTACAGGAGCTTTACAGAAACACTCATTGTTCATAGCATATCACAATTTAGATAAATGGAAATGTAAGTAGACATGGGTGTTTCAATATTTACCAGATCCTCTGTCAATTAGTCTGTCTTATCTATGTTCTATGCATAAAGTTTAATCTGGTTTTACCTAGCTGGACAAACAAATACTGCCTAGCTCCTGAAGCTTTCTACTCATTTATTTGTAGGATAAAGAAAACGCTAAGCTATTCCTTTCTACTTTCTACTCTATACGAATAAACTACCATGTTTATTCTTATTCTAGATCTACTGTACTATTATAAAAATACTGCTGGACTGCTAGCATGTTTTTATCTCACTCTAATCATGTGGAACTTTGCCTAAGAGACTACAGTCTGAATTTTTATCTTCAATTTCTGGTCATCTGAGTTGTTACAAATCGTAATTTTTAAGGCTTCAGAAACAACCCTTGCAGAACAGAAAATGTCGTATCTAACAAGGAGACACAACTCTTGCCTAGATTCATATTTTAAATGGAGACTGTACGCATACCAGCACAGGAAATTGCTGAAAAATTATTTACTTCTTTTTAATTAACAGTTAGGATGAACAACAGCAGTCATTTATTTTTAAAACTATTATATTATTTTTTATAATTCATTATTTTAAAAAGAAACTAGCCTAATACGTAAGTATTAGAATAAAAAGTATAAAATTTTATTCTGACTTCTTTGTAATACGAGGAAATGTAACTTACATTCTGTATTAGTAACACTGTGAGAACAAACTGTATAAACAAGTGGAAGTCTGAAAACTCAAAACTGTAATCTCCCACTTTGAGCTAAAATTATCTATTTGCTTACCAAAAAAAAAAGGAACATATTCCCACCACTCATTTCTACTGCTTTCATTTAATTATTCTGTGGAATCTTGTGCAGGATTTGTATGAGTAATTGCTGACAACATTTGATAGCTTCCACCAGGAGTACAAGGCCAGTCATTTTTTGAAACCATGAAACAATATAAAAAACACATTTGAAAATTATTTCAATAGCGATGATTGATTCCTTTGTTATATATCAAATGTCATTAATCTACTGCAAATTTTCAACTCAGTTCCTTTTCACAAAAACAACAATAAACTTTCAAACTGAACTTACTAAAAACATATCCTAGCCTTATAAAAGCAGTGTAGACTTCTTAAATAACTTACAACACTTTGATCACTGGAAGGTTTAGTGTAATACCGTTGATTCAAAGGAAACCCGAAAGGGCTCTTGCATAAAGGATGTTTCTACCACAGTAATTCAGCATTGCGCTCTATCACATTTTGCAGTATGCACTAAAGTTGCGGCCCTTAAATTGAGTCAAACTTTAATACAAAAGATTATGAGCTAGACCCTTTCAGACAGCACTTCAAAAGACAGCAGTTAATCTATAACCTGAATCCTGATGAATATG
This sequence comes from Burhinus oedicnemus, assembly GCA_008921705.1. Taxonomy (NCBI): domain Eukaryota; kingdom Metazoa; phylum Chordata; class Aves; order Charadriiformes; family Burhinidae; genus Burhinus; species Burhinus oedicnemus. The sequence continues at coordinate 1,783,973 of VFFE01007194.1, forward strand.
AAAAATGAAGATGCTCACGGAGTCTCTGATAAACACCATAAGAGAGAACTGAGGTGGTAAAGCTCCATATTTAGCCTCTTTAGTAATAATGCACGAGATCAAAATCTTATTCCAGAGAATAATCACACTGTTATCCTAACGCTGTCATCAGGAAAAGCATCCTTATTTTATGTTTTCTGCTGTAAGACACCTATGCTTTCTTAATATATTTGGTCATTTTGTCATGCATGGAAATAAAGGTACATTTTAAATTCTGTGTCTTGTCCATGATATTAAAACATAATTCAGTATAAGGCAAACAAAATATAATTACTGTGATGAAAGTACAAATAATTACAAATAAAAAGAGTCTGCTTGTGTGTGTAACCACATTATGACACCTTAAGCAACTTCTTCAGGCCTTACTCAGAAGCCTAGAACTATTTAAAACATTCAGACTCACACAGTCATTCTCAAAATCCAATAACAAAGGAGAACTTATAACATTGTATTTTTAAAGTAACACCATGGAGGAAAAAATAACCCAGAAGATGGCTGTATCACTGGATTTCTCCAGGTTCACAGCTGGTCACAAACATCAATGACAGGGCACTATGGAAACCTCCCATCCCTGTGTTTCTTTCGTCTCTATTTTGGATTTCAAGAAGTTACTCACTAGCACTTAGCTTCTGCAACCCTAACTAGGATAAAAAATTTCAAAATTTACACCAAAGCTAAATTATGATGATGGATAAAGAAAATACCTCCCCATTGCCAGATGGGTACAGGGGCATTTATTCATTTCTGTCCATGTACTCTGTTATGTAATTACAGTACCTTAAATAATAATTAGAAGATTGAATGAGAATCTTCATATACTTATATATACATATTTACATATGCAGCAGAGGCAGTAAAGAAAGGTAAAATATATTCAGCTTTCTTGAAATTCTGTTAGCAACAGCAGACGTCAGGCATATGGTATCACCTTGGAAAAGCCTACAACGCCACCATAATTCCTCCTATATCTTCCACAGAAATTGCCATTGAAGTACCTCAGAGTACCAGGGAACAGAAAACAACAGGACTTTTTACGGAATAAAGAAGTAAAAAGAAGGAACAAAACAAAACAGACCTCTGCTATCAAATGATATAATAATATATGGAGGTTGAATATTCACTACATAACTCCATTCTGTCTGTAATTAGATATCTCCCTGATTCTTGCCTCTTTCCCCTCAGCAACACATTCTAATGTCAATCAAAAATATTTACATATATCCAACAAACAATTCAAATAATCTATAATGAGCGTAAACATGCCTAGTAGTTTAGTGTATGCTTTTACAGTTAGCTGAAATGTCAGCTTTTTGAGGCTGCTCAGTGGCATGGATGATTACTGTGGTAACTTCTTGAAGGTAAAGACTAATTGTAAGGGTATCTGGTCAAAGGCCCACAGTGAATTTAACTTATCACATGGTTCCACAATCTTCTGCTACATGGGTATCACATATACATGTTTTTGTAAATGACACTTACTGGCCATGCAACATCTTTCAACAATTCCTGTGTCCTTTGTTCACACACCTCTCTCATGGGACATACTCTAACATTGCAAGTCCTCGAACAGTTTTAAGTATTGAACATTTAAATAAGGCAATGCACAACCTGCTTTGTCATTGACCTCATACTACTACCCACCAAAATGTGGGACTTACTGAAATTATAGTTCCTTGATACTTCAGAGAGGGAACACATGAGAATTTTGTTATTAACAAGTACATCATGCATGCAAAGACAAATAAATTGCTAGAAAAAGAACACAGGTAAGTTCCCAACTTTCAAAAAACATGGACATCACCCATGCCTTACCCATAATAGCCTCAAAAAGATCACATGACACACTGTTACCTGGATGCCAATATTATATTGGAACCTAACTTGCATATTGAATCAAGAATATAATCCCAACCAGGTTGTTCCGAAGCTTCCTAAAACACAATTTAAAAGAGCTTCAGTATATTTACACAAATTTTAGGAAATAATTTTTGTTAGACCTATGTCGGCTTGTTTTGCATACACTTAATTGACTTTCTCTGTGGAACCTTCAAACAATACAACTATTTAAGAATGTGCTTCTGCACAAGAGAAAAATGCCATTAACTCTAAAGCAAGATTGAAATCTAAGGTAACAAAAGCATCTAGAAGTTGAGCTAGGAATGTCCTTGCACCTTCTCCTTTTCTTGTTTTTTGTTTGGTTGTTGTTTTTTTTTTTAATTTCCTTTTGCATACAAAATAATATCCAGTTACTTTTATTATATTTAAGCATGGCTGGGATACACTATAAAAGCTTTTATCTTAGTGTTCTTACATCTTAGAAGGCAGGAGCTCAGACACTTGCTAGAACTCCTGTAACTACTGTTAAAAGAATTTATTATACATTGTACAGTTCTCAAGCAACAACTTAAATTTGCAGGTCTCATCTGCTTCAAAGACACCCCTATTTGAATTTTATCTCCACTTTACAGATGAGAAAACTGCAGAACTGAAAGAAGAAAACAGTCCAGAATTTTTCAACAGGTCTGTTTCCCATATCTGTGACTATCAGAAGATGTCACATAAATGTCACATGAAACCACTGGTTTAACCATACACGGCCAGCCAATCCTTGATATGCAGATGACAGCTTCTTTCACACATATGTGAACCTTAGTTTAACAACTTTTTCTTTCAAAAAAAATGCTTCAGACATTGCCATATCATGGCCATAGAGACTAACACGTAAAATTATTTACTACTTCTAAAATGTCTGTGTTATATTAAGAAAAAGAAACAGCATTCTCAAACACTAAGCCTTATTGCCACTAAACCTTTTCAAAATGGGGAACATGTCAATGAAAATGATACCTTTATAAATCTAGCCTCATAGGCAGCTACATAGATGAATAGATCATTAAATGAGTGTTGGAAAGAGATTTGGACAACAGTAAGAGGCAAGATATAAGAATGCTTGCATACCCAAGTAACTTTAAGCAGCAGCAGCATTAAAAAGAAAGCAACTATGCTTTGCAGGATTGGGATTTCTGAGGTAAAATTTAACCCTCCAGCAAAAATCAAAAAGTGTAAAACACAAGAATTCTCAGAAAAGCCTCACAGGGCACAATGCTGCTGCTTCAGCAACTGCAAAAATCAATGCAACTTTTCAGATCAGTTTTTGGTTCGGTAAGCATCTTCTCATTTGCCTCTGCAAGTAAGACAAAGCGACTGTGATTCTTCATAATTTCTTTTTGTGTTATAAACGAAATACTGATAACATTGGTAAAGATCTGAAAGCTTCTTGAGTGACTTAAGAATAGCCTGTTTTTTGCCATATTTGGGCTATTTATCCATGCACAGTAACTGTATTGGGTGTATTAGTAAAAAGCAGTCAAAGTATGTGCAAAAGTAGAGTGAAAACAAAGCAGATATAGACACCATTTTGTAAAGAACTTCACAATACAACCAGATATTTTGATTACTGCTGAGATTAACCTCTTTTCTGTGTAGAGCCCTGTATTCATGGTTTTTTGGAATTTCTCCTAGGAAATTCTGAATAGCTGCATTCCCACCTCTACGAGTAGTTTGAGGTCACTTCCAGTAAGGAGAACTTAAGACCCATTGCAAAGAACCAGCAATAGAAGCACTGCACGGTGCGTGCATACAGCACAAAAGAAATTAGTTACTTAGCTTGTTTTCCTACAGAGGCTTTAGAATTACAAAGTACTACAACCTAAAGGTTAACAAAATTTATTACTGCAGCTTTGAAGAATTTAAGCATCTTCACCTACAGGATCTCTTCACAAATAACACTGAAGAAATAATTAGGATTTAAATTCCAATACGGCAAACAATTAACAGGTAATATATTTAGGTACCTGTGATACAGTTCTTATCACTATATTCATTTTTAGAAGTATCCACTCAATATATTTTATTGAGAACACTGTGTTAAACTAGTCCAATTAGGGCATAGCGAACTGAATCTGAATAAGATTCACTTAAAATAATAGGCCTAAAATTGCACAGAATAGAAGCTTTTTGCAAATTTATACATTCCCGTAATGTCTAGTACAATATCCTTAGGCATGTTTAATCAGCACTTAGGATGTTAATAATAACAGCAATAATAATAGCACATTAAATCCATTTTGTGCTCTTGGTAAGTTTAGACAGCAGTTACATTACAACAAAAGAGCAAAACAAAACAATGGATTGTTCAATTATGGATCCGCCCTGTGATAGAGGCACAGTGCACTGCAAACATATCAGCTCCCCTAAAGGAAACAGAAAGTTTTCTCTTGCATAGAGTGATCACGACAATCAAGAACAAGCCTCATTTAGAATTATGGTTGAGGTGAAAAACAACAGTATAAGAGCATGACAACATCAAAACAAAACTAATATGAAAGGAGTTAAGCAAAACTCCTGGAAAAGTGTTACTGGAAAGAAAATTACAAAGATTTTTACATTCCAATATAATAAACTGGGGGGGGAAGACTAGGATTCAGAATGTGTCCAAAAATTCTTAAATACCACGTTTGTTGGGAGCTACGCTTCATTCTGGATAATACTTATATGGTTTATCAAAAGTATATTCAGAAAAGTCATAGGCTGTTGATTACTGGGGTAACTTCTTGAAGGCAAAGACTAATTGTAAGGGTATCTGGTCAAAGGCCTACCATGAATTTAACTTATTACATGGTTCCACAGTCTTCTGTTACATGGATATCACATACACGTTTTTGTAAATGACACTTAATGGCCATGCAACATCTTTCAACAATTCCTGTGTCCTTTGTTCACACACCTCTCTCATGGGACATACTCTAATGTTGCAAGTCGTCGAACAGTAATAAACAGAACTAAAAAAGACCGTATGCTTTAAGAGCACCAACTGTGACAGTTCATAAAGCTAGTCTGATTTCTCAGCTTTTCAGCTTGTCTAGCAGAAAATATGACCATCCCAATAGTGTAGTAGCTCTACAAAATGCCCATTTCTTTGGTCTGTGTGGTGCAGTGACAGACATTACAGACAGAGGTATCCCTCCCCCAGAGGGAAAAGCCACTATCAAAATGCTGTCATGTACTTACTATCTGATTTCAAATTCCACTAGACTGTGCTTCGCAGCACTTCCATTACAATTAATTTAACTGGCTACGTCCCTAACTCCTTCTTGAAGCAGAACAAACTCACATTGCCCAGTTCCTACCCACTAACCCACACAGGCCCAATCTAGCCAACAGAGAAATTACCTTTTAAGACAGTCTGTCAGTGATTCACAAGACAAAACTTCCATTTTTAATTAAAAACTGCGGTCAGAGCAAATTTGAAAAGGTCTGGCTGTCACTGTTATTTTAGATTCTAAGGCCAGAAGAGGAAAGGCACAGTAGTTTGGATATAGCAGATAAATTATTCTAATGCATTTCAAATATGCAAGTGCAGTATTTCCAATAAAATAACTACAGAACTGGCAAGCAAGCTAGGGATAGTACAGTAGAAGGATCATCATGAGGCAAATCTGGCATTCTTTCATTGAGAGTTACATAGAGGTTTATGATCTTTATAGACTCTGGTCCATGTCATAAACTTGTGGTGAAACTTAGTTATATAAATTTCATTTCTGAAATTAGTTTGGTTGAGAAAGGTCAACGTAGTTAAAGAAGTAAGATAAAATTACAATACACAATACAAACCACCACAATAATACTTCAGCGTGACTTTTTTCTTTAATCAAGTCAATTTAGCGCAATATCTAAGAAAAAAACCCCAACACTTGCATCTACCATCAAATGGCACCAATTGCAAAATATTTAACATTTTCCATCATGAGAGACACATGCAACTTGTTTGGGCAAAAGCAGCAAGCTGACTGAAATTGTCAGAAAAGAGCAGCTCGCATTTGCTTCATGAGGTTTCTCTTCAGTGCAGAAGAGCTCCAAACTGTTAAAAATTTTCAACTGCCTTAACACTCATACATAGCTTAGGAACATTTGGGTACCTGGCCAAAAAAGCACAAGTAGTCTGTATTTCAGGCCTACTGAGCAATGGCAAAAGCAACGTAAGTTATCATGGGAATTCTTTGGCAAGAGAAATGAAGACAAGAACAAAGCTATTTCCTTCAAACTTTCCTTGAAGTACAGTACTAAATACTACATGCTGGTTTTTTGGGGTGGGTTTTTTTTTCTTTTTTCCTGAAAGTTTTACACAGGCAAGAGCATTCCTAATGCCTTGGATGACAATAAACCAGGATAAGCTCCTCTCAAACATTTCTGGATCTCACTTACGGAACATACAAACCCAATCTCACTGTTGGATGTCACGCACTTCCCACTGCTAGCTACTAAATAATAGTCCAACAATTTTAACAGCAGAAGCCTATACAGAGGGTGTTGCAAGATGCCCCACAGCAATTATGAACCATCCTGATGATGCCATTTTTCCCAAAGAAACCAAATCACATCACATGTCTCAGATAAAACTGCATTAAAGTTATATTCTGTTTCAGCATCAACCAACTGAAAATTAAATAAAGTTAGATAAGGGCAGAATCATGATGCAGGATCACATATTTCCCCACAGGACTTGCTTCAATTAGTCCATAAACCAAATGCACATAAGACAGAAAAGAGACATTGTGGCCTGCTGCAAAACCTTAACTTCTTAACCTTTAAGTTTACAACCTAAGTAGTCTTTTTACTTTCTAGCATACTATACAGGAGATTCTTATCTCAAGTAGAACCTACAAACACTCAAAATATCCCTTCTACTTCAGCTCAAAGTTAATTTAAAAATGTCTCTTTCTTTTCAGGCTATTCAAGGACCAGCTCTTCCTTCACTACTACAATAGCCTCCCCAGGTAATCCTTTCGTCTACTTTTTCTCACCCTTTATACAATTTTAGGTTTCTTTTTCCCAAGGCTGTGATTTATGGCTGACATACAGCCCTTTTGCTGCTACAGCTCTCCTCACTCACCCACTTAACTTTCTTTAAATCACATTTAAACTGTAATTTTCTCCCTAATTTATATCCAATTTTGTATGAGAACAAGATGTTTTAGGAATGTTAATGAGGTATGGGGGCTTTATCATCTAGGTCTCTAGATCAAAGTCATCTGTAAGCAGCATAGGCCGCTGAAGATTTGGTGGTGTTTTTAATGAACTACAGAAGATGCAGATAGTCTCCATCAGGCTTCAAGTTGTCAGATATACACATCACAACTTTACAGAAAACAGTACGATACCTGTTTGGCACTGGCAGCAGAGAGATCAGTCATAGAACAGGTATTGGAAATAAAGCTTCCAAACCAAGCAGATGTTACTGTCTCAGACAATAATAAAACTACCTCAGCCCATTAATATGCAAGAACACCAGTCATCTACAGAATCTGCAGTAAATCTTGCATTTTACACAGTGGCGTTGCATTAATCAATATATAGATTTTAGATTAACAACCACTAAATATCCTTGTGTTTTATCAGATTGTATGTGAAAGATGGCATGCTAAAATTGCAATGCATATTTGATTAAAATGTTCAAAAGGTTATCCATCTTTGCTGTATTTATCTTTTTGTTTATTTACAGCACTCTTATTCACTTATTCTAATGAATTTAATGCTCATTAAAGGAACAGAAGAAAAAAAAAGAGCACAAACAGCAATAATCATGCTTCATGAAAACAGATGCCATCTTAAACTACACGCTGAGTTCTAATTAAACATGGTTTCGGACTGTCACAACATCCCTTATACGAGAAGTCACATTTATTCTACCACTAAAAATTTAGAAAAACAGTCAAGAGATTAATTACTACATGAGATTTGAAAAACACAGAACCTATTGTCTTAGATCAGCGACGGGAGGACAGCAAGTTAGACACTGAAAACAGATTACATAGTAATGTCAAGTTTCCTACTACTATTTAATGCTACTTTGTAGATGAAAACAAGATTTATTCAAAGATTTCATGTCCACAATATCATCAGACTTATGATCTAATGTATTCAAATAATGCCACATGAACAGGCTGTTATCAAAATAGTACAGGTACAAATATATTCCTCACAAAAATACATCTATTGTCGATTAAAAAATGAAAAAGCTTATAAATTGTAAAAAAAGGCTGTAAAGCTCAGCACAGGTGTAAAAATTTGATTTTGGTAAACATGAGTTCAAACTTGAATATTACTGTGCATTTTCTATCTCATCTCTCAACAGCTCCTAGTGAAAACATTTCTGTATTAGTCAATCTATTTTCAATTTGGTACTTTACTGGAAGTCTCCCAGGAGAACTGAAGGTATACAGCTGGTCAGGCTTACAAGGCAAAGTACTGTGAATTTTATGCAACACCAACTATACCTGTGCAATAACTGGTTTGTGGCAGATCTATCTACCAGCCACTCATATAGATTTATTATATCCAAATGAATCCTATTTTTAGACTGAAGGTTGACTGTAACAGTAAAGTAGAATATCCTCACACTGTTCTACAACCACTTAAACAGAAGCAGAAGTGAGAAACTAAGTTTTAGATTTGTCACATGCCATTTGCAAAGAATCTTAAAATACTCATCTTTTCAGGATGTCTTCCTACATTCTGTGTTCCTTCCTCAACCAAATGGAACTAGGGTGACCAGAAAAGGACTAAGCCTGAACTGGCATCATAGTACTTTATCCATTCATCATGTATTCTGCAAGATAAGATTTTGCCTTAGTCAAAACAAGAAAGAAAAAAACCAGCTTGCTCCAGAAGTATTTCAAATTTTTGCATGATTACAGTGTAAAATGCAAGGAAATTTATAGTTTACCTTGTTACAAATACAAAGCAGTGTCACTTAAGACAAATCTGCTTTATAACTAAATAAAAAGAGACATAATGATTTAATATTTATGACGGAAACACTTTCTTTTTTTAAATATTAGTTAAAACTCCATATATAAAAAGACAGAAAGTGAAAGAAAAAGAAAGAATAAAGATAACACAAAGCTGCCAAATTTCTATCTCAACAGTAATGTAATTTGGAGATGGGAAAATCTTTATTGAGAAATCCTAAGTGTCACATCATTCAGGGAACATTTCTGTTTGAAACTATTAGTGCTTCATTAGGAATTCTAGTTTTAATTCCTGTAACTTCAAACAAGTAATTTAAGCATTAAAAAAGTTCAGTCCAAATTCAGAACAAAAAAAGATTTAAGAGTCACAGTCAGTAATGACTACCCCCTACAGTAACACTGGAACAGTACAGAAACTAAAGGTAAAAAACAGTATGTTTTTTCAGGAAACTTCCCCAAAACTAATTCATGTATATGGAAACTGTTAAGAAACTTTGAGACTCAGTCTGAACCATCTTTTCCTTCAGGAAAAGAATTGTCAGCTTTCTTATCCCGTGCAAATGGAGTGCCTAAAATTCGTTTGGTTAGTCTGTCTAAATACTGAAATCGTATTGTTTAAACTACTCCAGTCGAGGTCCCTGTATAGAAACCAATAATCTATTTCATGCGTAGTACAATGGGCAGTTCATCAGCGAGCCTGCCTGCACACAAAGGGTTACCGGAGCACCAGCGAAACACTTCCCCTGTCACCTCTCCTCTTATACATGACCCCGCATACCCTTACCAACACATTGTGGCGATCAGACCTAATGTTACCAGAAAAAAGACCAGCTACATTGCTGGTATTAAAATCTGTGAGAAAAGCAGGGAAGGAAGGAGGTAAGGGATAAGAACAATAGTAAAAAGCCCCATTCATCACCTAATGGTTATAAAAGTAGAATAATCGGTAGCCTACAGCAGAACCTCATAAATCTAGGTGAGGACACATTTGAAAGTATTTCAAGGAATGTCAGTATTTTCTAAATCCCATTAATTAAAAAAATCAAAAAAACTTTAAAATATCAAAAGGTTCTGGTGTTCGGAAACAGCAACAAAATCTAATACATGCAATCTCCCAAGCCATCACGAAATTCTCATGATTTACGTGTGTGCGCATTTGTCTGTGTGTATGTGTGCACACATCAATGAGACCTCAGGGGTAAAAAGAGAAAAGAAACCCATCTGTTTTGTAGTAGATGCTTTTCACTTCCTGGGGAAAAATATTTATCAATTTAAAAATATGGACCTATGTGGCTCAATTCTACGTTATTTTTATGAATTAACTGCGGCTGTAAACATTTCAATCCTACAGAGAAAGTTACACAGAAAGGACAATTTACATATACTAATTTGGCAAAAATTGCTTTCTAAATAACTATGTTTTATAGAAGCCATATTCTATTTTTCCTCTAGTGCTTTTCTGACAGCAGAAATAGATATAAGTTGTAATTTACTTGTATCAATTTCCTATTTTACTAGTGTCCAGTAAAATCATTCAAACAGCACGACAGATAAAAGGCAATAACGAAAAGCATTTTCAGTCTTCAGAGAGCTATAATGTGCACTGAATACAAACAGCAGTTAGGGAATAAAAATTAAAAAACAAACATACACGTACTTAACAAAGTCCTGCTGGTACCTTGTAAGACAACTGCTAAATATATTTCAGTATCCAGCAATGAAAATATTATGTAAAACGATGTGCATTGATCCAGTAATCCCCAAAGCTCTCAGAGTGACTTTAATTTACCTGAACACAGAACTGCTTTGAGAAAAATCCTTCTAGACCTTGCCAAAATCTGACTGCAGGGAACAGCATATTTTTATAGTCATAAAAGCAGAACAACAAAAAAGATGTCAAACACCAGACCAACGGCAGCTGAAGCTATCAAGTTTTTTACAAAAATAACAATCAACAGTCTGAAAATTACTGGTAAAACAGGCTATAAAGTACAAGATGAAAAGAAAACTGACCGTGAGTGATAGTAAAATACTTTCAGGAATAGCAGCCTGTACAATCTAAAGGCTAAAAGTTGTATAAAATGGAAAATTAACAAAAATATTTGCATCCCATATAGGTATATTTTACTAGAAGGCTGTTCTTGCTGATGTTTATGGTCAGATTAGAAGACCATAAGGAGTCCATATTGTTTTAAATTTAAAGTTCTGTATACTACTCTATTCTAATTCCCACTGATGTCAAGAGAACACAATTAGGTCTTCAAGATTTTAGTTTATGTTTTCATTTCAATTTTACTTTTTAAGCAAAATTGAATGCTATACATGATTAGGGTTCCCATTTAGTACCTTCTTCCAAAGTTGAAGGATGACCTTCTAATCATGTGTGTTACAACTGCACATACTAAAGAGGTATCAAAACGGTGACTTCAGTTACACTACTAGTAGAAAATACTGATACAGACTACCTACAAAAACTATTGCTTTAAAAAAATCTAATTTAAAAAAAAAAAAAAAAAAAAAAA
>VFFE01007194.1:1810337-1828034 GCA_008921705.1 Burhinus oedicnemus
CGAGGGAAGAGGGCACGGGGCGGGCGGAGCGGGGAGGGCAGAGACAGGGGAAAAATCCCCAGAAATCGTCCCCGAGACCCGAACCACGAGCAACCCTCCCCCTACCGCGCCTTTCTCCTCGGGGTGGGGGGGGACGGGGACGCCGTGGGTACGCTGGTGAAGACCACGCTCTCTCGTTTCGTGGGTTTGTTGTTGTGGGGTTCGGGTGTGCTGCTTGTTGGTTGGTTTGTTGTGGTTCTTTTTGTTTGGTGGGTTTGGGGTTTGTGCTTTTTTTTTTTTTGGTTTTTGGTGGTTTTTTGTTGTCGTTGTTGGTTTTTTTTTAATCCTCTTGCGCGGTGTGGATGACAGGGTCTGTATGGCCCCAAGTGTTAGGGAAAGCTTCCAGCCGAGCTCCCTTGCCCGTGCGCCCGTCGGGCGAGGGGGGGCGACGGGACGTGGGGGGTGGGAGCGCGGAGTGAGCGGAGGAGCGAAGGGGGGGGCGAGCCGGCGGCGCCTGCCCCAGCCCGGACCGCGGGCTCACGGGGACGGGAGCCGCGCACCGCGCGGGGACGGACACCCGGCACACGCACACCCGCGCGCGGCCGGGCGGTGGGGGAGGGGAGGGTGACGTCACTCCGTGCCGGCCCCGGGGGGCGCCTCCCGCCCGGCTGCGCGCGGATGGCGCCCACGGCCACACCAGCCGGGTGGGGGTGGGCACACGAGTGGGGCGGAGGCCGGGCCGCCGCGCTGCGGGCGCCGGCCTGTGGCGGGTAACGCTGCCCGTTATCTCCCCCCCCGCCCCCAAACTTCCCTGGACAAGTGAAATTCATCGGGGTTTAAATGCTTAACTTCTTGTCCGGGTTTGCACCCAGCTGGTGACATCACCGGGGGTTACCAGATCTGCCACTTCAAGAGGGGTGTTACAAGGGGTGTTACAAAGCGATACTTACTTATCCGGTCATGCTCGTATGTGGCAAGTCCCTAATTTTCTTCCTGAAGAATGACCAGATTTCATGCTGAGTGACGCCAGACGTTGCTCGGCGCAGTCAGTGGCACGCCGTGGGGCTCAAAAAAGGTCCCTGCTTTTCTTTCCCCGTCCTGTCTAATCCTCTGCAAAGAGCAGCGCATACGACATAGGTGAAAACCATAGGATTTAGGTGAAAGGTGCGTTGGAAAACCTCACTGTTGGCTTCTAACCATCTTCAGAAACCTGGAGCAGATGCCCTCCGTGCCTCAGTTCCTCCTGTGTAGAATGGGGGTGAAGTGTTAGGATAAACACAGTAAATGCTAGTCAGTCATTATGGTGACGGGAGCCCGTTAAGATCGATGCCACAAAAGTTGGTTTACTGGCTTCCGCGTGTATGAAGCTGCGGGTGCCAGTATCGGCCAGACTGGCGCTTCTTCTCCTGAGTTTTAGTGCTGACTTGCTGCAAACTGATGGGGCTGCGTAGCCCCCGATTCTGAAATCAGTCGTGGTGGTCCAGGCAAAGTTCATTGCAGATCACTGCTCCTTTTCTGCAGAGGAGAGGGATTTGGGTATTTTCTAACGGATAATCATACTTTATCGTCCCCTGGAATGTAGGGCTGCCAGCGCAAAGGCTGACAGACGTGAAGATAAACTTTGTGCTCCCCAAGTCCTATAAATTGCTGTCTTCTTTTGATGCTGCCAGTTACACCATGAAAAATGTTCCCCCCAAGTAATCTTACACTTAATGGATCAGTAGTCCTTTCCGAATAGTATGTTTCAAAACACTGAATGACTTTGTAAAAAAATTACTTTGTATGAAAAGGTAGACACGTGAAATGTAGCATGGATTACTACTTTTTATCTTGTCAAAAAGAACTATTCAATAAAAGACTAACTTTTCAACAAGTAACTGTGGCTTCAAAGTAAAACAACAAAACTCAAAAGCTGGGCAAAACGCTCTTTTATCTTTATCATAATAAATGTGTTAAAGAAAGCAAGAATTAAATCCTGACCTTTGCCCCCTTGACTCATATGACCGCAGGGCTCTATTTGTTTTGAAATGGCAATACTAAATAAGTATTTCAGGTTTTAATGTTATGTCCCAGCAGTTTTTACCGGTGTACTTAGCTGTTTTAGTGCTCTTCATGCTGTGATCCTTGTGTGACATTGAAGAATTGAGCAATAAACCCATGCATTTTATATTTTTCATGTGGTATCACAATGTGGATGTGAGTTTTGGGACTACGTTTAGCTTTCCATTATCGTAGAGTCATAAGCAGGTTGTGCAGGTATTCCTTCTGTTCATTCGGTATTACAGTACACATAAGGAATACATGTGTTTCTTTCTATAGTAGTACTAAAACCAGATCTCATTACTATTATTTGTAAGATTTCCAGGTTTTGTAGTGATGCTAAAGCAAAAAAAAAAAAAGATAAGAAATTAACCTAAATTCATGAAGCAGCGTTAAGACACTGTATACTTGCTGTTACTCTAATGCATGTCATCACTTGTTATTAGTAGCATGAATTTTATACTTAAGATAGTCCTGTACATATATATCGGCATAAATGTATGTATGTAGTTTGATAATACATCTTTAACATTCTTTCCCTGTTAAGAGGAGATAGCACATCAAGAAGCATAATTCATCTGTTACAAACTACTCATTAAAGTGGATTCTTTTTTTCCAAAATAGATAAAAAATTCTGACATGACATTCTACACTGGTATTCTATTTTTGTCAAGATTGCAGCAGTACATTACTCTAAGGTTAGTACAGCACTGAAATGGAAAAACATTTACACATTTTATTAACTTTGAAATGTTTCCTGTAAAACACTGAACAATCTCTAAGATTGTAATTAAATTAGGTTTGGAAGATATGAATCTTCTATTAATTTTTTTTAAGGTGGAAGGAAGAAGGGTCTTTTATGTCATTTGGAATTAAGTATCATGTATTCCCTCAGAGTTTTTATAAAAACAGACGTCTTTCTCTCGTCATTCAGAGTTAACTGTTTAAATCCTCTCTCCCTCCCCATGCAGCTGCTTTCAGTGTCCTCACTGAGGCGAAGTACCAGCAGTGCAAGTTTGATGTGAAGCACAGGACATGAGTGCAGGTTTAGAACTCAAAAGACGTAGCAAAGGAGGAAGAGAAACATGTTGACTTTCCTTCTGTTCGTCTGAATACCTGCGACAGTATTCTGAGTGACTTCTGCCATAGGTCTTCAAGTAAAGGACTAGCCAAACTCCGCCATGTCTCAGTCTCATGAATTTCATATATTAAATAGTACTCTATTAATAGTGTGCAGTATTATTTTTCTCTCGGCTGTTCTCCCTTGGATTGCTGCTTACGTCCCTGGTAAATGGCATCCCACTAAGCTCTTTAGCACAGTAGGACATTCCATTAACAGCTGGAACCAGTGGACACTGGGTTACTACACAACAAGATCAGGAAGGGGAAGGGGAGCGGGAGGGGACCAGAAAGGTTACTCTGTAGGTGCCTCTCCCTTTTTTTTTTGTTTTTGTTTGTTACATACATTACGATAGTCACATATTACAGTTATTTAGGATTAACATATGATAAGCTGTCGGCTGAAATCTAACAGATGATTTGTCACAAAACTGCATTAATGCATATGTTAGGCATTGGCTTACAAAATGATTATGAGAAACATTCCTGAGTTGCTGTACTGGTATTTGAAAATTCTCATTTATAAGCCACAGACACTGTGAGCTACTATTATTAAAGATAATAAAACACTACTAGTAAACACGTGTTGTCTATATGCAAAAATTTATTCAGCAAAAACAGTTCGAGTACACGTCTTTTAAATGCTGATTTAGTACCTCAGCAGACATTCTCAGTACTTGTCTTTATCTTGTAAACGTTTGTCGTTCATATAAATCTTTTAAGTGATGAAACTTAGAGACAGAGGTATGGAGAAGCAGTGATTTTAGGTGTAGTTTTTTATGATCATTCTTGCCACATTCGCTCTTTTTTTCCCTGCTGTCTTCAAAAGATGAGGCTTTATACGCTTCCGTGATTTGCCTGGCATTCCAAACTTCTGTATGTGCCCGCACATATTAAATCCATTTTGGAGAGTGATTCAGGTCTTGTATCATACAGGTCTAAAACCCTGTCCTAATTTTTCTTCTGCGAAAACGGAGGTTTGGTAGATGAAGGAGACGAACGGGCTGGTCCGCACACTCATCCCAGCCCATTCATTGCATGGAGTCAGTCACAGCGTGTGCCCTACCACAGCCCCAAGCTGGTGATGGGAATCGGGTGATGCAGCACATAAATACAAAGAAAATTTGGCTTGGTTGTTTCTACTTGTTGGAGAACAACTTGTTGTACTAGCTCTTTGCACAGTTTGGAGGTTTTTTCAACTGAAAAGATCAAGAGGCCTAGAAAAATAGCAATTAATCACAGTACATGAAAATCTGCAGGGGCTTGTAGATGATGAAGCAGGATCAGCTTTATCAGAGTGCACTACAGTGTGTGCCACAAACTGACAATAAACAGCAGCATATGTAGGGAAAGCTGTAAATAAGATTTCTAGATAGAGGAGACAGCTTTGTCTTTTACTTTAGAGTATTTGGAGTATTTCAGATATGGTGAGAACTCTGCTAATGATTTAGAAAAAATAGAATACAGAACACAATCTGGTGGTATTTTTCATAAAAAATCATGCATATGTATATAATGTATGTATGCACACAGGTGCAGGAGGTCTGTGTCAAGATTTGCTTTCAATTTGGATACAGTAGAGTAGAGGGAGGGGTTTTTTGTTCTTTGTTTTCTTCTGGTTTCAAAATGTAGCTGTCATGGGAAGAAGATACCCCTAAATTTCAATGACAGCAGCGGAGCGGAGAGCTAAGACTGGAATATCAGGAATATTTTCTAATATAAGAAGAGAAAAATGGCATCCAATAAAGGAAAATCAATAGCCAAATGACAGCTTGCTAGTTCACACCTTTTACAATGATCAAACAGAAAGAGATACCATGCATTACTTGTCATAGATTCATAGAATCATTTGGGTTGGAACGGACCTTTAAAGGTCACCTAGTCCAACCTCACTGCAAGGAACAGGGAGCTTGCTCAGAGCCCCATCCAACCAGACCTCGCACGTTTCCAGGAATGGGGGGTCTACAACGTCTCTGGGCAACCTATTCCAGTGTTTCACCACCCTCATTGTAAAAAAATGTCTTCCTTATATCTAGCCTAAATATACCCTCTTCTAGTTTAAAACCATTATTCCTTGTCCTATCACAAAAGGCCCTGCTAAAAAAGTCTGTCTGTATCTTTCTTATAAGCCCCCTTCAAGTACTGAAAGGCCACAACAGGGTCTCCTGGGAGCCTTCTCTTCTACAGGCTGAGCAACCCCAAAGCTCTCAAACTGGCCTCATAGGACAGGTGTTCCACCCCTCTGATCATTTTTGTGGCCCTCCTCTGGATGCACTCCAACAGGTCCATGTCTTTCCTGTGCTGAGGGCTCCAGAGCTGGACATAGTACTCCAGGTGGGGTCTCATGAGAGTGGTGTAGAGGAGCAGAATCACCTCCCTCGACCTGCTGGACACGCTTCTTTTTATGCAGCCCAGGTTATAGTTGGCTTTCTGGGCTGCAAGGGCATGTTGTCGACTCATGTCCAGCTTTTCATCCACCAGTATCCTCAAGTTTTTCTCCACAGGGCTGCCCTCTATCCCTTCATCCTCCAGCCTGTGTTGATACTGGGGGTTGCCCCAACCAAGGTGCAGGACCCTGCACTTGGCCTTGTTGAACCTCACAAGGTTCACACGGGCCCACTTCTCAAGCTTGTCCAGGTCCCTCTGAAAAGAATCCCATCCCTCAGGCATGTCAACCACACCATTCATCTTGGTGTCATCTGCAAACTTGCTAAGGATGCACTCGATCCCACTGCCTATGTCAATGATGAAGATATTAAACAGTACTGGTCCAATACAGACCCCTGAGGGACACCACTTGTCACTGATCTCCATCTGGACATTGAGCAGTTGGCTACTACCCTCTGGATGTAAGTCCCATAGACTTCAGTATGTTCAGGTTGCTCAGGTGCTCCTCCAGTCCCTGCCTTGCCGTCCATCCGCTTGAGAGGTGTGGGAAGAGAGGTTGCCAGTGAAGACTGAGGCAATGAAGTTGTTGAATACCTCAACCTTCTCCTTGTCTTTTGTTACCAGTTTGCCAGTCTTGCTCTTGGGGGGGGTACGCTTTCTTTGACCTTCCTTTTCTGGCTGACATACCTGTAGAAGCCCTTTTTACTATTCTTTGCAACCCTTGCCAAGTTTAGGTCCAGCTGCACTTTGGCCTTCTTGACCCCCACAACCAGGCAGTGTCCCTGTACACTTCCCAGGATACCTGTCCCTGCTTCCACTGCTTGTGCATTTCCTTCTTGCCCTTTAGTTTGACCACCAGGTCTCGACTCAGCCAGGCTGGTCTCTTACCTTCCTTTCCTGATTCCTTGTTCCTGGGGATCGAGAGCTCTTGTGCTCTATGAAAAGTGTCCTTAAGGATCTGCCAGCTCCGTTCTGCTCCTTTGTCCCAGAGGGCAGTTTCTCAGGGGGTCCTGGGAACAACTCCTTGAACAGCTGAAAGTTTGCTTTCCTAAAATGCAGGGTCCTGACTTTACTCTTCCTCTGACCCATATCCCTCAGGACTGTGAACTCCACCAGTGCATGGTCGCTGCAGCCGAGGCTGCCTCCAATCTTGATGTCAACGATTAGCTTACTTACGTTGGTGACCATCAGGTCCAGTATCGCATCCCCTCTGGTAGGGCTGTCTGTTGCCTGGCTTAAGAAATTATCCTCAATGCATTCCAGGAGTCTCCTGGATTGCCTACAGCTTGCCCTGCCACTTTTCCAGCAGATGTTGGGGTGGTTGAAGTCCCCCCGCAGGATGAGAGCCTGCAAGCTTGATGCCTCCTGCAGCTGGAGTAAGAAGGCGTCATCAGTAGATGCCCCTTGATCAGGTGGCCTGTGGTAGACACCAGCCACAAGGTTCCCTTTGTTGCCTTGGTCTCTTATCTTACCCATAGGCTCATGGGTATTCTTCAAAGAGAGGTCTTCACATTCTATCCATTTCTTGAGGAAGAAGGCAATGCCCCCACCCCTCATTCCTTGCCTGTCCCTGCTGAACAGCCTCTAGCCATCCATAGCCGCACTCCAGTCATGGGATTCATCCCACCAAGTTTCAGTAATGGCAAATAGATCGTAGCTTTCTAGCAGCACGGTGGCTTCCAGCTCCTCCTGTTTGTTGCCTGTGCTGCATGCATTGTTGTAGAGGCAATTCAGCTGGGCTGTCAGTTGTGTCACCTTCATAGAGGAACACCCCTTAGTTCCTTTGAGGTATTTCACTGGTGTTTCCCTCTTGGCTCGTATTACCTCAGGAGCCCCTGCCTCATCTCCGTAAGACTTCCAGTGTGCTCTCGTGTACCCAGCACATCTCAGAGCAACAGGCTCCGGGCCCTCGCTAACACCCCGTCCCTCTAACCTTGGTATGTCATCCCACAGCTTGTCTCAGACAGGCCTGATGTTATCCCCCTCCCCCTTCAAGCCTAATTTAAAGCTCTGTCAATGAGCCCTGCTAGCTCATGAGCAACGATCCTCTTCCCCTTTTGAGAAGGGTGAGTCCCATCTGATGCTAGTGAGCCTGGTGCTATGTAGGCCATCCCATTGTCAAAAACCCCAAAATTCTTAGTGTGTGATTATTTCATGGTTGCTCAACACACACTAGAGAGACTAAAGGCACCATTTTGCACCCGTAGGTCAGAGGTTGTAGTCTGTATAACATTACTTGATGTAAGTCCTGACAGCAACTGGCTGAATTCACGTATTTTAAAACATAGGAACAAGAAGAAGATACTAATGCTGTAACTGATTCACAGAACTGGAAGATTTTGTTAATCTTTTATTTGAACACTGACTTTTAGTTCCTAAGGAGACACTACTCCTTAGTTTACATAGCTTCTTTTATATAAAACTTTCCAAAAACACTTTGCAGAAAACAGAGGATCTCACAAACTAACAACAACTGATCCAGTGAAGCCTCATAAATCTGAATGTTTGTTCCTTCCTGCCAAACCTCAAGGAGGTTCAGATCACAACATTGTATGTGGCAGTGCTGCACTATCTAGGGGCTGAGCAGGGGGTAGAGGGAGGAGAAGGACAAGTCTTAGTTTATTTCCCAACCTTGAACCTTTTGCTTGTTGAATATAGGAGTGTTATGGAATAAGCTGCTCAGTCATCTGAGTGAGGGAGTGTTTCTCCATTCCTTTTTAGTTGCCTCCTTTCTTCTAGTAAATCAAGAGGCATAGACAAGCACTGGGAGGCAGGATATGGACAGTCCTAGCAGAGGTGCTGCATTATGAAACCTTACTGGATAGAATGGGAAAAGAAAAATATAAAAGAAAATTCTTCTCAGGATCTCTCTCCCTACAGTTACCTACAGTTAATATTTTAAAGTCATTATTGCGATAGGCCTATAAATATTTCAACAATAGTATTGATAAATATCTAGAGTACCAAAAGAAGGATTTTTTTTTTTACTAGGATGCACCCTATGGTGCTCTTTCTTGACTTTAAGTCTGTCTTGGGATGGCCAAGTTTAAACCTCTTCTGTTGAATCTGATCCATTTGCACAGATTCAGTTAAAGTCATTTCCACACCTCCCCAACGTAACTCCCATTAACTTCAGAGAATGTGTTTCCTAATTAAAAAAACACAAAAGTGTCTGTGATTTGATTATCAGTGAATTATTAGGAAGAGTTCAGCTCAACTTTTAGTGGCCAAGTGTCCACATTACAAAAATGGTGCCATATTTGATAATTATGTTCAAGTCAAGGACTTTATGGAAAATCAAATTACTCTCTCATTTCTAAACATGGCTGTGCCAGAAGTAGCCGCAAGATTATTGGCAGGTCAAACTAGATAAAAACTCCTGAATTCTTTAGTATAGAGTGCTATTAATCCAGCACTTTTTATGAGCATTGTGTTCACCTTATTTTCAATTTAAAATATAAAATATTGCAAATTCCATGAATTCTGATATCAGAAGGAACATTTCTACAGCATGACCTCGACTGACCTGTGTAAACAGATTACTGAATTTCACTGAAATGGAAAAAATGTTTTACTTATAACCACTCTGTTTATATTACCTTTCCATTGTTTCAGTTTATGTTTCCTTCCATCCCATCCATTAATCACTGAATGCAAGCCCACTGAACATTTACTCTGTTACAGAACGTAGTATATAAGCTATGCACTATCACATCCTTTTAAGGAAGACTGTATATTTTGGGCAGAACAAGAGGTGTTAAAACCACATTATCCAAACAAATCTGCTCACCACACAACATTCTCTAATCATTTTTATTCTGAGCAATTCAATTAAAACAGAAATTAGGACCACGAGAAAAATCTATATTTTAGCCAAATAAGTTATTCATGAAAAAGGAATGGAAAGATTAAATCTGTTGTATTGAATCCAGATTATTAGCAAGCTTTGGTGCCAAGTCCTTTGTTTTTCAATGTTTAAAAGCACTTTTCCACATTAAACTAGCCCTGCGAGGGAAATTACATATTAGTCACAGTTTTCCAATCAGAGGATTTATTTTTCAACAAGGGAAAAAAACTTTTCAAAGTTCTGCTATAAAAATGACAACCCATTCATTATGAACTTCAGCAGACATATTTTTAGGATGTAAATATAGTTCAGTGACCTCCATATAATTTTTTTTTATATAGGCCCGAGCTAGCACAAACGTGAACTGATGGAAATCAAATCCACAACCTAAGAATGTGCTGGTATTTTCTCATTTTGTTAAGAAGGCAGAAAGGACACAACAAGGGCAATAAATTTCAACTCCAGTGTTTATGGAATGATAGCAACATGATTCATGTTTTTAATCTCAAATAGGTTCTGCATATTTAGGATGCAGTTATGATTTTTTTTAAAAAAAAAGGAAGACAAAGAAACAGAGGCGATTCCTTCTCCAGACTTACTTTCACTTCCTTCCTCTTGATTTGACTCTGTGAACTTTTGTTTGGTTTTGCAACAATGTGCAAATAGGTTTCTTTCCTCCCAGTGAAGCTAACCGTCTCTTTTCATTCTCATTTCTCTTAGAACCACCCACATATAGTGTCTTTCTGGAATCATCTACATATTACATCTCCTAATGCCCCCTTTCTCTCTGTCAAGTGACTATGCTTACTTCTCCTTCTTAAATCTCTCCTTTCTCAAATCCCATCTTCTCTGTTCTAGTCCAAGAGCCTGGGATACCTTTTCATTTATTTCCACTTTCATTCATTTCCTCTTTTCCAGAGTTGCTTCATTCTCTCTCCCCTCAAACACCTCTGTCATCAACCTTACTGTCTCCCAAATTCTTCCACCTTTCATTCCACAAGTACCCTTTCACTTACATATGTAACGGGGGAAAGGGGAAGGAGATAGTATTACCTAAGCTGCATTTTTTTGAGGTCCCAGACAGGCCAGCACAATTTTACTCAACACATTGAGAAGAAGGCTGTAGCAAAATACCATACAAAATATACATGGCTTTATTGCATCCACTACCTACACTGTTCTACAGGACATCCTTCAGAAGCTGCAGGCACTGGGGCAGGAAGCAGTTCTGAACACAGGGTGTCCCACTGAATATAGTGAATATTCAGTACCTAAACGCTTGGTTGGCTATGCGTTGTTCCACATCTCCCTGCCTAGATCCAATTCATTTTTATGCTGCAAGGAGTAAGACTGATCTCAGAAGGAGGTGACATATAGCTAATATTTTGAAGCTGTTTTTCTTTAAGAAACATCAAAGGAAAGAAAAGGGTTCACTGTCTTATCTGGTTCTGAGTAAGAAACAGGTCACAAACATAATGTCATATCGGGGGCTTCAGGAACACTAGTGGAAGGCATAAACTGTCCCATCAAGAACAGCAATGGTCTTGGGATCAGAAGGATGTTAATTCAAATATCACTGCTATGACTGACCCCTCTTTTCACATAGTAAAGGAGGTAGTAATCCTAGGATTTGCATAATTCACTGTAAATAACATGCCAAATCTCAGGGCATTTATAACAGTTTGCCCTGCAGACTCTGTAGTGAGTAGCAGCTGGTTTTGTAGACTCACATGAGCAGAGACTATTTAAAAAGTGCAGCTTGAAAGAATGCTGTAACCTTTTTTCTTTGCATGCTGACTGCCAAGGTGGCAAAATGCAGTGAAGATAGTGATGATGGAAGTGTCTTCCTATAATTATGCTCTCAGCACATACAACAATATACTAAGTACCATCAGTATGGTCTGAAACAATAAAGTTTGTTACCAAGAGATAAATCATTATCTCATACCATCACGCGAATTGCCTTTCATTCTACACACACACACACACACACACACACACAGAGCCCCTTTTCTAAAGAGGTTTATAAAACAGATGTAGTGAAGTACTTTCAGTCAGGACATTTTCTGTGCCACATGGTAGTTTTTAAAAACAAAGAGGGAGTGGGCTTGAACTTGTTTTCTGGACACAGGAAGGTGCTATATTTGTGAAAATTATTTCATGTATGATTTCACTAAGAAGCAATCAGGCAGAGAAAATGGGTATTTTAGTTACAGCAAAAATAAAGCTGCAACTTCAGTGTTTTTCATTCAGCAAATATTGTTATTTTACTTGATAAGTCCTCAAACAACAGACAGGAAGAACAGCAAGAGTGTTCTTCTGTGTTTGGAACAACATTCATGAAGAGAAAAAAAATGAAAGGAAAAAACATTTGTAGGTATTTCTACCAGGCCAATGCTTTCAAACATCAGAGGTTCTACTGACTCATCAACCCCATGTCAGTTACCAGGGCATGTAAACACCACTGCAGTTGGTCCTTTGTTCAATGCTACCAGGATGCTGTTCATCATAGCCTAACAAATATTTTAGCCTCTTTGTTCTGGTGTTACTAAGCAGAAAGAAGATGGACGTGCCTCCAGCAGAAGGAGACATGCCTCCTCTTCCAACTCCAATAGATCTAAGTGATATGAAGACCATGGATATAACAAACCATAACAATTGCAAGATGTTTATAAATGATCATTTCATTTTAAATAAGAGGAAAGCAAAAGGAAGAATTCAGAGCATAAAAGGAAGTTTCAAAGATTACTTGCATTTACTAGGATTGTATGATGCAGTAAGCCACTGAGCAAGTAAGCTTGTGTATGACCCTGCTAAGTATTTTTCAGGCCTGTTTCCTGAAACAAAGTTGTCTATCATGTGAAGATGGCCTACATTTCTTGTTTCTACCCTGTATTTGGTTTGGCTTAAACCAAACATTTTTCTGTGTTTATTTTACCTAATGATTCAGGTTGGTCTACCTTAACGATCTGTGCTTTTCATTATTTATTGTTCTCCCAACGTGCAGAAGCAGTGCCTGAAAAAATCTGCTTCCAAAGGGATCTGGAAGACAGAAAGCTTTCACTAAGGTAGAGAAATGGCTTACCAGAGCTGGCATATACTTGTTTTCATACTGTGTTATTTTGCAATTGTCAGGCAGTACAGACATGGAAAGTTACATAGCACTATTAACAATGATGGTAATTGTAGTTCTATACATAAAAAAGCAGAAGGACTTAAAGTTGTTTCTGGTCCTTTAGTAACTGAACTACAAGAAGAAAGTACTTGTGACTTGTGAGTATCAGAATGTCTTTCCCCAGTGAAGTTTTGAAAAGCTGTACATCACAACCTGTGCACTTAATACACCATTTCATGCTAGTATCCAAAACTGAAGAAAACCGATTAACAAGAATTCAAAGAAGGCATAATGGAGAACCTTTTTACTTACTTATATCCTAAGATACAATACTATTCTTGTGCATAGATAGTGAAAATAAACATTTTAAATATGACTTAACATATGCTTTTGTACCTCTCTCTGCAATTTTTGCATTAGGTATGATATTGATTATCTATACAATAAGTATCAAGTAGGTTATATAAACAAAGGCTCATGCCAGTGCCTACACACAGCATAATTCTGAGCATACTCTAAGCATTCACACTACACTAAATGAGGCAAGTCATCTATTTAAAGTGGTGCATTTGGATAAGCATTTGCAGGAACAGGGACATAAAAAAATGTAGCTATATTTCCCTCTAAAGGCTGAATTGGTCTGCTGAAACTGTTAAAAGGCCCTATGAAAAGTATATTTTTATGACTATAGGAATTGAATATATTCCAAAGATATCCAAAATACTGTCACCAAGCGGAAAGCATTTAAAGAAATACTAGGAGATGATATTCCCAGAGCTCACTGCTAAAACCTTGGCGATTTCCATCTCTTTGTTATTTACACAGGATCCACTCTCCTTTCCTCTATATAAATTGCTTTCTTCTGGGTATGATACAGCAGGGTGATTCAACTCTCTTTACAAAACCCCAGTGGAAATCTGAGTGCTCTGAGAAATTCACAGGGTCTGGCTAGTCAACGTAACTGAGACTACATTCAGTACCTAAAAAATCCCGGTGTATTTTAAGGAGAGAAAAAAGGTTAATTTTTTTTTAGAGGGAAACTTTTAAATAGGGAACAGGTTTTGCATTTGCAAATCCTATTTTTAATCTCCCTTTGCAGTGAGTGTTCAGGGATAGTAATAACACTGCAATATCTTCTCAAGAATTTGGAGCTTTGTCAGTTGTCCTGGTTAAAGGTTTCATTATTTGCTATTGGCAGAGCACACAGGCATGAAGCATTCATTAGTTTATCATTCTAAGTTAATATGCAGTATCTATTTAAATGTGGGAAACTCGCAAAAATAACTTGGTACATTGTGTGCTGCTTATTGATTGGAAAAAAAATTACAGCAAATGGCCAAGGATAAATAACTGTTCTTTTTCAGAGGTTAATATCAGATCAAAACAGGTTTGTAAATACCCTCTTGACACAATCCAGTTCAAAACTATGTTTCTGAAAATGTGTTTTTCTGGATATATAAAAAAGCTATTTGTAATTACCATAGTAAAAAAAAAAAAAAAGAATAATGCAACTTTTGTCTCTGTATTGAAGATCTAAGCATGATTAACAGAGGTAAATCCATTTGCAGTACAGACAGTTCATTAGAATGTCTTTAGAAACTTGTAATCTCCAACTGACAAGGCTCTCTAGGACTGTTTGTTTTCATACTTTGCTAAAACTTTTGAAAGAAATGGAGCTGTTAGAGTAATCTCTGAGTGGCACTAACTCACTTTAACTCTCTTAGTTACTTCAAATATCTCTAAAGCAGGCAAAATGGTTAACTATGAACAAAAAATGAAGATTTCTGTTAGAGGGAAGATTATGACTAAGTTTTCAAACAAAACTCTTTGAAAAGCACAGCCTAAAATCTCCCATGTTTTCAGAATCTAGAACAGAAGTTATTTTTTCTTTTGTGTTCCAAAAGAGATTAGAGATGAGGTGGTGTGGGTAGAGTAAGGATGTGGGAGCCAGCCTTAATGGGAGGCCTCTGGCCCTCACAACTGTACAATTTCTTAAGTGATAAGAAATCCATATTCCAGAGTAATCTGTGATTTAGTCTGCCTTTTAGGATAGCTGGATGAGAGCTAGCAGTAATATTTATGGTGATTATTCAGAGTTACTAGTGCAAAATACTTCAGAAATGAAACACAGGTCAGGAGTTCCTAGACTTATTCCTCTACATAGTTTCATTTTTCCTGCCTACCTGAGGTAATCAGTAGACATCCATTTGCTGGATTTCTCTCTTATAATGTAATGATATAGTACAATGTGCGATCAAATTCCAATTAATGCTTTTAATGCTGTTAATCTTATTGAGCAAAATCTTAGCTGTACAAAAATTACTGTTTCGGTTAAAAGTGTGTGTAAAGGTCCAAAGTAGTACTACTACTGCCTAGTCTAAACAATGGCATTTTATGGCACTTTGCATTTTCCTATTAGTTGGCATAGATCTACTATAAGTAATTCATAAACATGAAAAGAAACAATAATGCATTTTGTGTAATAATTAATCTAGCTGAATTGCATCAGGAAAAGACAGAAATTTCAATGTTATGTCAAGGCTTCCAGAAAGAGAACTGCTTTTCAGTTCTTCTCAGAAACTTTGGGGCACACAGAAATTTGAGTGCAAGTTCTCCCTTGATGTAGAGGCTTTCTAGGGGACATTATAATCTAAGTGACTTTGCCTGAGCTCTAGATGACCCTGCTTGAGTGGGGAAGGGTGGACAAGGTCACCTCCAGAGGTACCTTCCAACCTCAACCATTCTGTGATTCTGTGATAACCAAGTTTCCTGAAGATAGTTCAACAACAGTGAGTCAAAGTTCCTGTTTAATCACTACAGACGGCTGCATGCCAGGAGAAAAAAAATCATTCAGGTTTTCTTTGTATGTCTTTGTGACCCTTTTACGGTCACTCTTTGTAAATATAAGAAGCAAATTTACCTGCAGACCGTGCATCTGAAGTCAACATCGGACAATATTGTTAAGAAATTCTGAAGCAAACACATTCTGAAACTTCTAAATACTTCTGCAACCCAGTTTGAAGAACTACAAACACAGAATACTCTGAACTACCAACTTCTGTTATTACCTTTAAAAACGGTCTATCTATAGGTAATCAGTTTTCAAGAGAGGGGCCTTTCTTTTAATGTGACTAGGGGGCAGGGGGGCATTTGCTAACACTACCTACTTACAGTTAAGATTTATTCTGTAAAGAAGTCTGCTGCTGCCAATAGTGGCCTTCTAGCAACAGGACAGCAATCCTTCAACATCAGCCCTTTCGCCAAACACATGAAAATTTTGGGAAGAAATATTTCATATCCTAAAGAACTCCTTAATGAAGAACTACAGTCCTCATATCTTTACTGACACTGCTCAGTTGCTAAATGATCTCCATGTCTAAAATGGCTTTTCTAGATGTACAGCTCACTTGCCATTTATCATAAATATTCTACAAATACGATACATAAACTTATTCAAGACAATAAAAGTCTGTTCTAGGTATATCAGAGAAGTCTAAGCTTTTTCTTTGTCAGATCCTGAAAAACTGTTGTGTAGAAGGGTAAAGGTGTGGTGTGCCAGGATGACTGTACTTCTTTAGTGTCTGGATGACTTTTCTGAAGTGACATCTTGTGCTTGCAGAAAGCATTGATACCTTATGGTAGTAGAGAGCCACTGAGGTCAGAAGAAGACATCTGACAGAACAGAAGTTGCTCTGAAAAAAGTCTAAACTCTGCCATTAATTGTTCACTATAGAAATTGGTGCAAATGACACTTCAATGGTTATTCTTTGTTCAGCTTTTCTTGAACAAGGAATCTGATTTTCTGATTTGATTCTGTTATTTCCAAAGGTATAATTAACACAGGGTCATCTCAAAATTATATGCCTCAATAGGTAACTAGCTTTTGTCCTTAATTATAGGCAACGGAAACAATTTGGTTGCTTGTAATTGTCAAACCATAACTTTATGACAGAAAAATTCCTTGTGGATGTCTACATAAGATTGAATTGGGGGCAGGAGATTGGAAATATTCGGGCTCTGTCTGAGTAATCAAAGAAAACAGGGATGAAGGGAAAGACTGAAGTCTAAGAAAAAGACATATTCCTGGATCACAGGTCTTAGGAGAAAGGAGGAAAAAGATCTCAAAAGCATAAGCATACTATCCTTCACAGCCTTGAACAGAAGCCAGAATTATCTCGTCTTTCTATTCTGCTGCTGCCAACAAATCTCTGAGAAATACAGGAATAAATATGTGTGTACATCTATTGTTAATCATTCTGGAGGATGACTGTTATTGTCATTTACTCTATTTGTTCAAGGAATGGAGGTCTGTGTAACGAACCTAATCAGAGACTCCAGTCATCCTGAGGAACTACTTTGACCGCTACAATTTCCAATCACAAATTTGATTATGTGAGATACTAATTTGTTTGGATTAACCAATTCATGAATGTTCCTGGACCACTGGCATCCTAGGTGTTATTTACTGAAATTCCTTCATATTCATCTACAGTTGTCAATATCATACCATTTTTCTGGCAAACAGCAGCAACTGCTATTTGGATCATCAGTATCAAGAATAATCTTTCAAACTGGAATAAATAGTAGTAACAAGCAAAGACCAGAACAATCAGTTTAAGAACATCCAGGTTTCTGTGTGACACCAGTATATTGGCAGAACTGAATTAGTAAAAAAAGAGACAGGTTGATATGGAAGCCCAAGGTCAGAATCTACTTTCTTGGACAGGTCTATGGCCTGTGGACAGAAAATATCTTGCAACTTTTGTGTTGTTAGGTTTGTTATAGCTCGTTGGTGTGTCAATAGAGAGATGACTTCCAGTTCTTCTATAATTTTGACATTTAAAAGATATTCCTATGAAGTAAAATGAAGTGTGATTATTGCATGTGTGTGGTGGTGCAACCCCCCTTGCCGCTCTCAGGCCTCTCGATACTTGGCGTGATTCCCTCTCCACCTGGGCCACATAATAACACCATGACCAGAACAATACAGAATGGTCTAACGTCAAAGGGAAAATGGTGGAGAGCAACGAACTAGAACACTAGAACACACCTTGGTGTATCTGGTTCCCATGGCTCCTATCGTTTGAACATAATAACTTTAATAGATCATTCCTGACAATATATGGATCGTGGCCACAGTGAGGGGGGTTACCAGGACCACAAGTCCTAACGAGTTCTGGGCTTGTGCAACCAGTGGAAAGTACTGGAC
>VFFE01007194.1:1828054-1936283 GCA_008921705.1 Burhinus oedicnemus
TATATATCTCTGTTGATTTGGGATACCTTATAGTAAGTTAGTGTGAATCTTGCCATCTTCGAATCTGTAATCAAGTCGCTGTTCATTTATTTAGTTAAATCACTTTGCAAACTTTTAACTCAGTTAATGATTAAGCACTGCTAGAACTCAATCTCTTGATCTGCCTCAAATCACAAATAAATCAAACTGCTGCTAAATCATAACTGTGTCTCATACATCCATCCCGCGACAATGTGCTACCTTCCTCCTAACAGTATAACAGCAATGAAATCACAACTGCATGGTCTGACCACCTGAAAGCAGCAAGGTTCTGCACCTTGAAAACAGCTCTGGTTGCAAAGGGAGGTAACCAGATAGCCACTGTTAACACAGCGTAATAGAAAATCTGCATTTAAAGAGGTCATCGAGAAAACAGAACAGCCAAAATGAGAAAGCAACAAAATTTATGACCATATCAATATTAAAAATAAGCAAAATTTACAATGGTTTAAATGTAGACCAGGATTAATGAAATGGTAATGCAAATACATGAAAAGAATGTGCAAAAGGCAAAAGCAAATCATAAGTGGGAATTAAAGGTCAGTTTATTCATGTTGGGAAAATCAGTTCATCTGCATTCACCCATTTGCCAAAGTTGTGGTTGTTTAAGATACACAGGAAAAGTTTTTTCCAGTTTTTCTCTTACACAATTATTTGGAATTTCACAGCAATATTTTAAAGGCAAGCTTGTATCACAATACACAGTGTATAACCTTCTTGTTCACTTTGTAGTCATCACTTCCTGTCACATATATTTGGAGCTGTAGTGTTTGCATTTTTGTTAAAGAAGTGATCTGTGTACTGCAGTAGCTTTTCAATTTACCAGTTTTACATGTTCTAAATTGCAATTATGAATGGTCATAAAATAAAGTGATATAAGTTCTTCTGCAGTGTGTTTCTTAGGTCTAAGTCAGTCTTCCCTTTCTGCTCTTTAAAGTCATAGCAAGACTCTGCACTCACTCAGAGTTTATGTTTCTCCATAAATCCAGTGGCAGTTAAAAGGAGCACTAAGAATTTAAGGTTTTAAAACCAGCATGGTCCACCACCTGTTCTCCAAGTATTGGAATGGCTTTTGGTTTAGGAAGCTTTATTTTCTGTGATTTTTGTACAGTAAAGCAACTGAAAAGTTCCCAATACTTTTCTCAGGTCTTCCATATCCAGAGGGGTCACCATATCTGACAAAATTTTAGTTGTAAGAGAAGGCTATGACCCTGACTTTTCCTTCCAGTTTTCAATGGTGTATTGTTAGTTTTAATCTGCTCCAAACCTTGCCATGTCATAAGAAACTTTTTATTTATAATCCACTGTTAGCTGTTTATTTCAAGCTAGTGGAACTTTCCTTATTTTCCAGGGGAAAAAATCCAGTTACTGAGGCTTGTCGTTTTTAAATTTAAACAAAAGTTAAAACACTTTCTGATTTGGTAAGAAAAATTCATCTACTAGGAATTTCTTTATTACATTACCAACTGCTAGCTGTATATACTGATATATGTACTGAAATAAATCTTTCCTGTATTTGTACCATGTTCTTATAATAAAAAGTTCAGGTTCAAGAACAGTAAAAAAGTTTTAGAGCCTTAGGAGCAATGAGAAAACATTTTAAAAATTGTAATATACATCTTCTCTTTCATGGACAATTCTTCAAATTCTAGAGCCTAAAGTGAAGCAATGCTTTTTAAAGAAACTTTTATATGTGTAGTGTTAAAATAATCTTAAATAACTAAAGATGCATTCACTTCTTAAAAGAATAATTTACCTGGGAAGACTGCCTTACGTGTTTCCTGTGAAGAGTAGGACTTAGTGCCTTACAGAATGGTGAGGATGTGACCCAGCAAGTTCTTCTTCAATAAGCTAGTTGGCAATACACTAACTCAGAAAAAAGAAAAGAAAAAACCCAAACCCCAACCCCCCGCATCAAACCATTACAAGAAGACTCTATTAACAAGATACACTTTTAAAAATGTCCTGTGATTTCTAACTTATTGTGATATTTTCTGAGAAAAATACTTGACATAACATTAACAGAAACTGTGTCCATATATCTGCAGGGAAGTTATGTTTCAGATACAGCGCTATTTCCACCTGTGCAAATACCAATAAAATTAATTTCAGAACTGAAAGGTCATGTCTGATTTGTCATCTGTGTTCTGTAGACTCATGACATATGCCCAAGGCATTATGGGCAAAAGTTAAGCCCGAAAACAAAGGAAAAATAGTGAGGTAGAGAACTGTGAGTTTCTAAAAATACACCAAAAATGGACTTCCTAAGTCAGAACGTATTCCCATTTGTCAGATCTGTTGAAGTATCACTTGGCTGTTCATTTTTCCAAAGTGGAAAAGTTTTTATTCCTAGCGGGAAGAAATTTCTTCCTTGACATGAAGCCTTGATGAGCTCAGGCTAACAAAGAGAATCTTTACTTATTCTTCTGTATTGTCGTTTAATAGTGTCTTAGTCCAAGGACAGATCATCTCTGACACTCTACTTTTCAACCATCTACTTACTGCTAGACTGTTATGTGCTAGAGAGGCAATTCCAGTAGTGCTGATGGGAAAATTACATGTTAGGATCATCCTAACCACTTCCATATATGTGTGTGTATGCATGTGTGTATTTTGGTTTTTATATATATTGATATTTTGTAAATATATTTTATATATGTTTATATCTAGCATATATATCTATGTGTGCATATGTGATTTATGGTCTCATCAGAATTCTGTGATGAATCATTACATTGACAAGATGATACAATTTTTTTAAATCTCTTAACAACTGTGTAAATAGGCACATTGACATGCATTTCAGTTGTGAACTATATAGTCAACTGATGAGTTACATGCAGATGTGGTTTGCAATATTTTCAAACTGCAAATGTGTTTGTAATGAGACTGCTTGTGTTAATGAGAAATGCAAGATGAGATCTGTGTTTTAGAGTATTTTTAGGTTCCTCTGAATTGTAGGGTGTCTGTGCGCAGTGATTATCATTGCTTCCTAAAGATATTTGTAAAAGTAATTCTGTGAGGGCAACAGAAGGCACAGGAGTATAGTGTGATGGGTGCACTTAATAATTTAAAAGATCAAATTAAAGAGAAGTCAAAGTCTCTTGGATTTACACAACCAGTTCAATAATTTTTGTACGATTCTTAAGGCTATGACATATACAACATAAACGTGTAAGACACTCCAACATTTGAGAAATCTGTTCTGTAAAACCAAAATAAAAATGAAAGTATAGTTGTAACCATGAAGCAGCTGTCCAGAAGCACAATATTAACAAATTTAACCACTCCATTTTACTAATGTTTTCCTTTTGGAGGAGGGAGTTTTGCAGATTAAGTTTTCTGAATATAAGAATTGCCACAAAAAAACCCAAACAACAATGTGTCTTGTGTTTTGGTATTTATAAGGATCAGTGAGTGCACACACTGGAGAGCCAAAATGTATCAAAATAACCTAGCTGTCTCTTGCTGCATTTATTAGGTTCAAATTGTTCTTGTGATACAGTCACAATAGTCTGAGTTTCAGTCTTAACATTTGCTGGTGAACCAGAAAGCTCATAGTAACTTTATAGTCCATGTCAGGTAAACAAGTCTCTGTGGAAAAGAACATTTAAAGAAGACAAAGTATATTGTGAGGGTAAGAGACAGTCTGGACTTGACTCCCTATTTCACTACATAAATGTGCATACTGGCAAATTGTATTAGCATATTATTTAAAATTTTGGGGATGTAGAGCTAATAAAAAAGGAAAAAGGAATTTTTGTAACACTTTAACAGAATAATGGAAATAATTAAGTGAATATGCCCAGGTGTTACAGATAAAAAGGAGCTTTGAAAACAAAGTACTGACCAGTGCCCTTTTTAATTGCCTAAAGACACATCTAAGCCATATTAAAATAATTTGATTAGTTTCTAAATATAATCAGTTATTTAGTAACAAGTCTTGGCAAATAATTTCCAAAATCTACAAGGTACAATACACCAAAGCACTCCCAAGGGAGTCCTGTTAATTCTGTGCATTGGCTTTCATGTGATATGTGGTTAATGTTTGCTGCCCCCTGTAGTTTACTCTGACATAGTTTCCATAAAATCAACCGAGGTGACTGTAAAATTTAGAAACTCAAAATCTAAACCAAGCATCCTGATCTTTTCTCTTATTTATCCTTTGGTTATTTCTTATTTCTATCATCCTCTCTGAACTGTTGTTGTGTTGAGAATTGGGATGATTCTCAATGAAGTTTTTGTTCAAATGTTATTTGATAGATTAAAACGAACAGATATTTTAAAGTACATGGATCATATATTAGACATGACTTTTTAAAAATAAATATAATTTCTTTTAAAGAGGCAAACCAGGCAAATATTTAACAAACTGCTTTGTAAATTGTTACAGCATATAAACATCGACATACTCCTTATGGTTCCTTGAAGTCTATTTTTGGGGAAAACAATGAAAAGTGGTAGTTTGGAAGTTTAGCAGGTATCTAAGATGCTTGCTGAGTTTAAAATGGCCCCATCACAGACTAATGAGGTATCACACTGTGCCGCAGAATTTAACAACTGGACTGCACAGTTATCAACGTCTTCCCAGTGCCGAAGGAGGAGGGATTAAAACAGCCTAGCAACAGGTTACGTGTGAAGAGAGGACTGCTGTGAGATATAGCTCAGGGCTTTTTAACCCAGTAATGCTAGAACCAGACTTTCTGGAGGTGTTAACGAGGCAACTAAACAAGGGACATAAGTACTTACTTTTTGTTGTAATTTAGAAGAAGAAAACTCTGAATTCTGGGAAATGAGAACCTAAAGAATTTTGCAGCACATTTTTCTGTTGATTGCAGACTATCATATCTTGTAGAACAAATATTTATAGATAAGAGTCACAAAGAATGACATCCGAATTCAAAAACTGCATTCAATGAGTTCAAACTCAAAACCTCCCAACCAGGCAACATGAATTTCTCTCATTTGCAAATTACAAGTAATGAAGTTAAAAGGCAAAGTGGGAGCAGATATGAAAAAAGGGCCAGAGGTATCAGCCTCTGCCACAGATCAGGACACAAGAGCAAATCTAATCTAGTTCAGAAAACTCCTAGTACAGATAGAATTACCTTGAAGCTGTACTTGACCTTCAGCAAAGATGGTCATGCCATGCTTAAGGCAAAATCAGCAGGTGAGGAATGACCTAGGCAATTGAAAATTGATCTGTGCTCACAGAGTTCATCAATCCCAAATGCTAGGCCTGAATAGCTCCAAGACAGAGAAATGCATGGGGAGTTTTTTGCTTTAACGGGTGAAGACACAAACTTAAACATCAGCATTTGGTTTACACAGGTGTACACTTGTTAACATAATGTAGAAATTTGTCTTCAAAAATAAATTAAGCAAACAAAGTAGGAGGAAGCAAGAGGTGATGGAAAGCAACAAGAAGGAAAAAATATCATGTAAAAGTCTGTATTTCAAATAGTGTTTTGAGAACTGAAAGGTTAGCACAAATGTTAGTGAAACATGCTCCCTTCACTTCCTTTGCATGCTTGCCTGAAACTGCTATTGCCACTTTATGGTTTAACAAGTCCATGATATATTAAAAATGGTTGCAAATTGAAATTTTAGATATACACTGGAAGAGATTGACAAAGTTAAAGATGACACTTCTTTAAAACAGCAGAACTGTTACTGACTCTTATTGATTATGCGTAACAAATTTATCAATCCATAATCCTGAACTCCAGAAAAAGGTCATTTTGATAATTTGGTCTCACTTACTGTGTAACAGAAGATACAGAAATTCTTTTCCCTAGTCCTGCCTCATGCTATTGCATCTAATCTTTATGTAAAAAACTGCTGTATGGGGAATCCACAATATTCTTAGAGAAGTCATTTTAGTGTCTGAGTAGCCTTGCTCCTTAAAATTGGTCTGTTATTTCTCATCTCAAATTGTCTTTTTGGCGGCTTTGAGACACCAGAATTTGACACCTGTCACTGTCAAAAGTCTTCACTTACATACTTAAGAACTACAGAGAAATAATTTTTTAGTTCCCTCTGTTTAAAACTACACAGACAGAACTCTTTAGTTCCTGACAATAAAACAAGCTTCCCCAATTCTTTTGATTTTTCTAAGGAATATGTTAAAAATACCATTCCTATTTACATTGCACATACAGTATCTATTTCATAACAGGTTTTGTTTCCAGCATTCTGCCTGTATTATTATTTACAACATTAATCTACCATAACCCATGCTTTCTTGAAAGTCCTGTGGTGAGTTACAGAAGTCTCAATGAATTCTGAACTCAATTTTTATGTTAGAAACCATTATCATGTGTAAAAGTAGCTTTCTTAATACAATACGATGTCATTCATTTAGGGCTGTTATCATAATACTTTCCTAGAAAAAAATGCTAGGTGGTCCACTGGAGTGCTGGGAATCTGTTTCCGTAGTGAAAAATTTATTTTTCTACACCTTTTCTTTGAAAGTTTTTAAAATGCTTAAGATTGAGTATAAGAAACACTGTCTATCTGTAGAATTTGATAAGAATAGACTTTATTTGGCTTAGATGGGGGGAAAAGAGGAACTTCAGGTTTAAAGAATTATTTTTTTATATAATGTTTCCAAGAAGCTGTTTAAAAAGGAAAAAAATAGGCTTTTGGAAGTTTTCTGAGAGTAGTTCAGGACCCGATGGATTAACAGGCAAAAGGCAGAGGAGGCAGACAACTACTGCCATTGTCATGATAACATACACCACATTCCTGATGGTGACATATGTTGCACAATTGTACAATTGTTTGGAATGATTGGAACAATGCTTTGGGAACCCACAAAAATTATGTATATAAGAATCATATTTGATCATTCACAGAGCAAATATTTTTAGCTGGACATTTTACTTTTGTGTAGGAAAATGTTACAACTAAGATAATGAGCTGACTATCCCTCAAATTAAATAAGGATAAACAGAAAATTATATGTATGAATGCATGTATATTGGCAATTTTTTCCTATGTCGTAGTCTATACTGGTTATTTCCTTAGAGAGCCTTGGGAAACTGAACTTAGATTCCCCTTACCTGTCATGCAAAAGGCAGCATGATCCAGTCATTTACTCTCACATTGCACTGACTAAAAGATTTTTGGCAAGAGAAGCAGATCATCTTTTGTGCTTGGGGTGTTTCTCAAATAATCCTCATCAAAGTACTTCTCTGCGATGACACGTAATATACTTGTCATGAATAACTTCCACATTGTGAAGGAGAGTTTTTTTATTATTATTACTCAATTTATGTTTATAAATGTATATGAAGGTACTTGCATTTAACAATGCTTAGGTGTTAGAGGGCTAGATGAACAAATGAAACTGCAGAAGAGAAGATCAGAACCAAGTGGAACCTAGAAACATTTATAAGACATTTAAAAATTGCCTGAAAACACATTTGAATTAACTT
Organism: Burhinus oedicnemus; assembly: GCA_008921705.1. Lineage (NCBI taxonomy): Eukaryota > Metazoa > Chordata > Aves > Charadriiformes > Burhinidae > Burhinus > Burhinus oedicnemus. Next base: position 1,835,533 of record VFFE01007194.1, read on the forward strand.
TCACCTAAAAGAAAATAAATCACATTGTTCCAAACATATTTTAAGAAATTGATGCTTATTTTTACTAACGGAGTGAAGGCTGGAGACTTCCACAATGAAGTTTCCTTTCAAAATGACAATACTACCAAACTGTGATATGATTTACTTCCTCAGCAAACTATAAGTTTCACAGTACATGACAAGGGGAGGAGGCATAACATGACAGCATTAGATAAATATTTTTCAGATTTTTTTTTAAATATTTAGGTTTTACAACATTAATTGTCATAGTGAGAGAATATTATGATGCAAGAAACAAACTAGTAAGTCACTCAAGAAGAGTGGGAAACAATGGGAAATGGGAAATAAATGGTGGTTAGCTATTAAAGACTTATTTATATAGTGCAGTGTCTGTATATTTTTACAAAGCAAAGACAGTCACTGACTTGAGGAATTATTTTTTGCATAAAATATTTTGGTCCCTGACTAACTGTGTTTTTAAGTACGGGAAAAAGCCAAATATAAAGCATAAATGTTTTACTTATCATAATATAGTCTGTCAATGGATGAACCTTCAGAAAATGTCATAACTGATGTATAATTTCTGTTACAAAAAAATTAACGCTAATAAATGACAGCATAGTGACCATTCTGTGAGATCCAGTGCTAACAGTACTGAGCAAATATCTTGTTTTCTTTGAAAATATTCCCACTTTTTCCTCAAGATTCTTCTAGATCATAGATCAGCAGTTCTAACAACAGTTTTCTGATACAGGTTTGGAAATGAGAGTGACACTAAGCAGTCTTGATTTTCAGTATAGAGCTGATGAGAAAAGGTAATAAAAATACACTGAAAGAAGTCGACCTTCCCCTCCTTCTCTCTCAAGTCTTGGATAAATCAAAGAATAGTAATAAAATCATAACTGTTACAAAATATCACAACAACAACAACAACAGCAGTAATATTCTATAATTAGTTTTAGATTTAAAATTCCATTGATGGACATTTTTTAAAAACAGCATTTTTCATTGTGCTTATTATTTACAATGATTTTTAGCTTTCAGTTACAATTAAACAAACTAAGTACCTGGAGGACTAGGTATGTAATTTTCAGTTCACCTTTTCAGAATTGAAAAAAATAAATTAAACATGACATAGCTTCAGTTAATTGCTAAATAGGTAAAAATTACCTGCATTTGGCAAATTTTGTGTAGTAAGGATGATATGGGAAAGGGAAAATGGAAATTGCGGAGGAGTGGAGGGTATATCTGGGCACAGAATAGGGAAAATGCTGGAGCTGTGTAGTCATATTAGAAGGAAGGTATCATTAAAATATGGTCACAGATGTTCTGAAGAGCCCACCTATAAATACTTGCCCATTCACACTGTTTTTTTGTTCTTCCTTCTCCCTGTGTTTGTTTCTAATATAACAAAATTTTAGCTTAGATCTTGAAGAAGAGTATGTAGACATCCAAGGAAGTAAAGAATCCTCCTGCAGGTCAAAACCAGAGGTTGTAATTTAGAAGTTATGCATATTTAGGAAATCTACATTTCCTAATGTCTACATGCCATAATGCATAGCATAAGTGTCTTCAAAACCTGCCTACCTGTGAACTCTCAGAAAAATCAGGTAAAGTTATAAGGATGAATCTGGATAACTAAAGTGTGTTAGATCCTGTGGAAATACCCTCACTCAGAAGTAAAGCAATTTTGAAGGTTTATAGCTTAGTTCTTGTTCAAGGACCAGTGAGAACATCAAAACAGAGGTTTAATATGCTTTAATTAAGCATCTTGGCCTTTGCACTTTTAGTAGACTTGTCTTCACTTTTCTAAGTGTTCCTGGTAAAAAAGTCCTTCAACTACCAGCTCTATAATTTTTTCTAAAACAGAGTATTTGTAATTTCTTGAAAGACCTGCCTCACATAATGAAGGCATTTATGAAATATCTACACTTCTGTTTAAAAAAGTTTTATGGCTGGAGAAACTTGTAAGTGTGAACAGAATACACATCAGGAGGCAATTAAAGAAATCCATAATCTGTTATTTTAATGAATTCAAGGATTTTTTAAAAACAATCTAATTGTTTTGGTGGGCTTGATTCATCTTTGATGATAGCCTTGGTTATATTCTTCTTCATCTCTTGCATTACAAGAACACTTTGGCAGCTAGCTCTGGGACTTTTAAGAGCTTTTTACCCAGCGTATACAGTTTAGACTTTTCACTGCAATAGTACAGTTGAGGTGTACCCTTTAGTGTCCATTATTATCTAGATTAGACTTTGTGACACGTAGTAATACTGTCTAATACCACACCTTTAAATTCTAGAGCCCTAATGTCAAATGACTTTTCATGAAATATTTTTAACTATTTCGTAATTAGAGAGAGAGAAACAAAAAAAACCCTTTACCTAGTACATGCTTATATTTCTAACATAGAATCACAGAAGCATTTAGGTTGGAAAAGACATTTAAGAGCATCAGGTCCAACATTAAGCTAACACTGCCAAGTCCACCACTAAACCATGTCCCTAAGCACCACATCTGCCCATCTTTTATATACCTCCAGGAATGGTGACTCAACCACTTCACTGGGCAGCCTGTTCCAATGCTTGACAACACTTTCAGTGAAGAAATTTTTCCCAATATCCAATCTAAACCTCACCTGGCACAACTTGAGCCCATTTCCTCTCATCATCGCTTGTTACCTGGGTGATGAGACCAACCCTCACCTCACTACAACCTCCTTTCAGGTAGTTGTAGACAGAGATGAAGTCTCCCCTTAGTACCCTTTTCTCCAGACTAAGCAATCCCAGTTCCCTCAGCTGCTCCTCATAAGACTTGTTTTCCAGACCCATCACCAGCTTTGTTGCCTTTCTCTGGACATGCTCCAGCACCTCAATGTCTTTCTTGTAGTGAGGGGCCCAAAACTGAACACAGTATTCAAGGTGGGGCCTCACCAGTGTTCAGTACAGGGGGACAATCCCTTCTGTAGTCTGCTGGCCACACTATTTCTGATACAAGCTAGGATACTATGGGGCTTCTTGGCCACCTGTGCACACTGCCAGCTCATATTCAGCTGGCTGTCAACCAACACCCCCAGGTCCTTTTCTGCCAGGCGGATGTCCAGCCACTCTTCCCCAAGCCTGTAGCGCTGCATGGGATTGTTGTGACCCAAGTGCAGGACCCAGCACTTGGCCTTGTTGAACGTCATATCAATGGCCTCGCCCATCGATCCAGCCTGTCCAGATCTCTCTGCAGAGCCTTCCTACCCTCAAGCAGATCAAGACTCCTGCCCAATTTGGTGTCATCTGCAAATTTACTGAGGTTTGAAATTTTAATAATTCCCTCCCCCTCTAGTAGGCATGACTTCTTCAGGACATTTAGATAACCTTAACAGATGTTTTGTAATTTCTGATATATTTTTAATGTAATGGTGGTTCCTTGTTGTTCTTAAAAAAAGTGGAATATTGCTGTTAGTTATTTTCAAAGAAAACCCATGTTATCCAAATAGGTTTCACTTTGTTATAGACAGGTAGAATATTAAATGGTCATGTAACATGAACCACCTCAGAATGACAATTGCTTCATGATAAAGCAGGGGGAAACCATGAAACTGAAAAACTCATTTATATGTTTTACTTTGTTTTTTCCTTAAAATTGTGTACAGCTGTGATCAGTCTGACCAAGTTTAATGCTGCAGCAAACAACACACAGTGCCACAGCCACTGCACAATACTAACTATGGATTTTCCTCTGTGCCGTGGGCAGGGTTTCTCATTTCATACATCATTTGCAACTTGCTGCAGTGATTTTGCGAAGTCATTGCCTACCTCAATAACACAAAGTTTGGAAGAAGTAGCATCTTTCCCTGCTCTTGTTTTGGACAACTATCACACTAGACATCGCAGCCAGTTTCCTGTTGCTCTCTGCTTACATTAGAACACCAGCTATAATTATACCAGCTAAAATTGTACCAGCATACGTTCTATTCTTGAGTGCCGATATTAAGGATGTTAAATCCTTCAGCAAAGCTTTGTCTGTCAGGTACTATAAGCTACTACTCCTTATTTTGTGTGCCTAAAGATATCCAACAGAATGCAAAACCTATGTCCTGAGAGGCAGCTCTGGAGTGTAGCCAAATCTGTCAGATTTTTTTTTTATATCTGAAATGCCATTCAACAAAAATCAGTGTGAGTTATTCTGACTTTCTGCACTCAGCACCAGCAGTATAATAGCTTAATGATAGCATGAGACTCAGGGCACAGACCTGAGACAGGCAAACATAGCAATATCTCATTTTCACCCTGGTCTCCATCCACCGAAATGTTTCAAGCACTAAAACTAAAGCTGAGTTAAAATGAGTAAACCAATACTGCCAGCCAACACAAAGCATTACTGGACCTCACCTTTGTGTGGAGCAGAGTGGAACAGGCTTTGATATTGCTAATTTCACTGGACTAAATCCATATACTCATTGTTGGATACAGCTGACAGTGTAAATGAAGTTTAGGTAAGGACTGAGCAGGGAAGGTAATGTAACCAAAGATTTACTTTTACTTTAGTTTCCTAGAATCAAATGTGTGAGTAAGGTTAATGGCTTAAGATCCTGGAAAGGGGCCCCTGCCACCACATGAATTTCTTGATTTTTATTTTAATTTATTTTTTGTCTTTTATGATTTGGGATTGCTCAGTATATGCCTAAGATGGGCCATGTCTGTTGTTGCTCAATTAAATTAAAAATTCAATCTTATGACAGTTTCTCTTTCTTTAATAATACAGGAATGTTTAAAATACAAGACTGAAACATACTATTTACTCAATTCCCTTTTCTATTGTCAGGAATATACTGGACCAAACCCAAAAATACTGTTTACAACACCTCAGTTACTGTTTTGTCAGTCTCAGTAATCAAGTAAAAAGCATCACTAACATACTAAGGACTTGGATACATCTGCTATACTTTTGATCTTTAGTTAGTTTCAGAGAGAATGTGGCAAAATGTGGATATCTTGTTTTAATTATACTTTGTGGGTTTTTTTTTTGTAGATGCTCACAAAAAATTAAAGCTTTGTTTTCCTTTGAAAAATACTTGGTATTCAGCTATTTTTCTTTCTCTGAAGCTTTAGACACATGGGAAGACTCAACCACCTCCCCATTATGTTCTGATTTCCTCAAATCAATAGGCTGCAAAGCATATGCCTACTTTGTTTTTGGCTTCTGTAGAAAATTGGGACTGTGCAAGCCCCACACTTTCATTTTCTTCTCACTGTTAGCATCAGTGATTTTATTTTAGTGTTTCTTTTTGCCACAATGTAACTTCTTATAACTCAGGAGATGAAGGAAGTGATGGGTCATTTTAAGCAGCCTCCTCACTCCATGATTACAGTGCAGCAACATATCCTGAGCTCCTTAAAGGAAAAAAATCACTCCTCTCCTCTATTTCTTTTCCTGTGTCAGGGATCAAAGAGCAGCCCAGATCAAAGGTAAGAGCAGATGCACAATAGGACCATTATTAAGCCCTCTCAAAAGCATAGTTACTACCAGAACACACCAGTATTAGTCAGAAAAAATAGCTGAGGAGAGATAAATAAAGTAAAATCTCTCTAACATATGTGAGATCTCAGAAATACCCCTGAATGACCATTCTCAATAACCCTGTAGGCTACGTTATATTAAATGATTATCACTTACGTAACCATTACCTCAGGTTTCACTGACCTTGACAGCAATGCAGTAATCACATCTTTGAATGTCACTGAAGATTTTTACAGTGTAATGCGACAGGCAGACAGAACATGCAGAAATTTTTCTACTCACTATTCATAGATATATATGGATTGTATAAGCCTATTACAAAAGAAATCCATCTCATGTCAAACTTCATTTTTATGAATTTTTCTGACAATATTGCAGATTCTTATAGTATGCTGTTATTAGATTTAAGTATATGAATATCCTTCCTACATTTCACACTCAGCTAAGTTTCTCTGATCTTTGCTGCTGCACTGAAAGAGCTTGGGCCATGGTGACTGCTTAGCAGCATCCGTATTTGGCATCACTAAATCTAAAAAATATTTCATAAGTTCACTGACATTACAGAGGTGTAGTTAGACCTCTATACTCAATGTAAGGAGTTGGGTGATTGCAAAAAGAGCTTGGCAGAAAACCCTGAGGGAGTAAATTTCCAAGATCAGGAAGTTCAGTTCACTCACTGATTTAGCAACCCAGATCCATAAGTAGTCTCATATGTGCTTGAACCAATGTGCTCTGTACTTTGACTTGGTTATGGCCAGCTGTTTGCATTGTGCTTCTTTGTACTTCCAATAAACAGATGAGCAGATACAGTGCAGTCACATCCCATGGGATGACGAATTATGAGCTCCTATGCTGTCTTGAGATTAGACTGTAGGCTGCACATTATGCAGTGCTGGTACCAAAAAATCAAGCCACAGTTACTGTTTTAAAGCAGCTGATAATGCCCAGATGCATCCTTCATATTTGGAGGAAAGACCTGAAAGGAAGTCAAAAAGATCTAAGTTCTGGAGCATCATCAGCCTAAGATTATTCAAAACCAGAGCTTCCACTTCCTGAAAAAACCTTCCTAAATAGAAATCCTCTGCCCTTCCACTGAGGCTAAGGCCCCAAGGAATAAGCAAGAAGAACTATCTTTCACAAGGAAAAGGATTGTCTGAACAAGGTTTATAGTTGCAGAGTAATAAGAAAGGCCTTTCTTAGGAGATAATATACAGGATTTTCAAGAGTGAGATATTAACCTGTCCTGGTTGTCAGGATATGCATGAAGAAATACACAAGATGAAGACTGTTGCACATTACTGTTTTCGGGGGAGGTGAGGATGGGAAAATAGTGGTATTATCACACAAATAAGGTAAAGAACAAAAACAAAAAGAGAAAACCCCCAACAGTGCAATGGAAAAGCTGGCTGATTGTTGGCTGAGTGCTAAAGCTGACATGATTGTCGTGCCTTTAGGTACTGAAACACCTTTTGTGAATAATCACGACTAATTTGTTATTTATTTATTCTTACAAAAAAAAAAATATTGAAACTCAGTGAAACTAAACAACTTTCATTCAAAATAAGTGAGAGTTAACAGATTTTCTATGTCCTTCTGGGAATTTACACTAATGCTTAAAAGGAAAATATACTGTGTCCTATTTGATGAGACCTCAGTATTAGGAAGGTTGAGATTTACGTTTCTCCTGGGGATGACAGTCTTAAAAATGGGTGGGAAGTGGAGGGAAAAGTGTGTTGGTCCAGTTTGACACATTGTTGGTGTCATTTTTAGGAGTACATTTAAGAAGGGTGCGTATACTCACAGGATTACAGAAATCTTAATCAATATGTTTAAAAGGTTTCCTATTGCGTTGTTTGATGACCAAGTTCTGTAATACAGTAAAAAAAAAGTAATGACTATAAAATCTGAAGTGTTAGACCTTCACCTGCTTATTAAGTAGCACTTTCATATCAATATCTTGTATTTGCTATTTTAAAAATATTATCTTATTTTATCTGATTAATTTGTTCAGCATGGTGTTCTCTCAGTGGAAGACTCCATGGAATTATTGCTGATCAATTGAATCACCAGTGCACGGTTAATTTTCCCAGTTAGACATTTCATTTGATTTTTCCTGTAGCAAAATATTACTTCTGTTTGTAATTTGTTTTAGTATCAGGAAAATACTTTCTCATAAAAACATTTTAGCTGCATATTACCTGAAACACTAGTTAGTTTTTTCTAAATGAACTATTTCTCTGCAATATTACTTTAATCTTTGTTGTAAGAGAAACAATTATTAGAAATAAAAGAATAGTGAGCATTTTTTGGTTTAATTCTTTATTTAATAAGAGACTGAGAATAAAAATAATATCAGTATTTTAAATAATAAACCAAAAATTAAGAAATACAATACAATCTGCTAAATTTTGTAATTTCCTTAAATGCTTCTCTCTTTTTATGATGGACATAATCATTAAGTAGTTCTGCAAGACATCTATTAATCAGTGTTGGTTGCGGCTGAGCTGAAGTTCTGATTGGTTGCTCAGGACTACCCAGCCACTAAAGAAGAATCCACACTCTTTAGAATTAATGGCTTCTTCGTCGCCCACCCAAAAAAATACAGAAGCTTAAAAGGAAAAAGAAAAACCCTGGAAACAGCAGAAGAGAGAAAGCCAGAGAAATAAATCTGTAGTTACAATGATTCTGATGCCAGCATTTCTTGTACATCGAGTCCAAATCACATATTGTCTGGATTTGTAGAAAGGAATAGGAGTTTATATTTCCAAGGAGCAGCATTGGCATCTATTTCCAGATGCTGCTTTTTCTATGGATAGAGAGTTTAGCATTAAAGTATACATCTTTTTGAGTAGCTAAGGTACTAACATTGTTTATTTATTTTTCAATCATTTTTAGACACGGTTTCTGATCAATTCTTTATCTATATTGATCTGAGAAACTGTGGTTTTAAAATAATTACTTGGAACCTTACAAGACACTGATGTTAGAGGTCATTCATTATGACAAGAACAAGAACTGCACTTTAGGGCAATTAGTTTTGTTTAACTGCAATATATATTCTAATGCAGCAGAATAACCATTAAATGCCATAACATGTCCACCTAAACACCACCTGTTTAAATAGCCATCTAGATATAGCATTTAAAATTTGTAGTGTGTTCATCTTGCCTCCTTTCATTCTCCCAACACACACTATGTCCAGTATCAACTACAACTCAATGTTCTTCCATAAACTGTGAGCAAAGAGATACATCAAAGCAGAGACAGAAATAAGCAGAAAATGCCATACTATGCAATGGAACAAGCAATGCCAACACTGTGGTTATTCTTAGCGAAATGGTGCAGTACAGGCCCAGATACTAGACCTTTAATGTGAGTGTGAGTACGCGACCTTCCAGAGCTCTCACTTTGAGTCTCCTCCAAGGGCAGCACCACATATCAGGATGAGTGTGCCTCATCCTGAGATGGTCTCCCATCTTTCATGCCCAATGTTCTTTTTTACACTTTAACAATGCTTATGTGTTCCTGCACTCTGTGAAGCCGTTTTTACTTCTGCTTTACTTTTCTTGTTCATTACAAAATGTACCAGTCTATGTTCTCTCATTTTAAGCTGAATGTTGGATTTCCTCTCTACATGAAGTCCTGGTGAGACCCTGCCTGTGCTTTCTCAGCTGGGTTTCTTGATTTCCCACATATGACACGTACAATCTTTGCAGCTTAACATGGGAAATGTTCACAACCTGCCTTACTCAACAAATTTTGCTTTCTACTGGATTTAAAAGGCTTCTGAAAACTGCACATTATAGAATCGTTAGCTATAGAGAGAAAAGTTTGGTCCTGCAGCAACTACATCTTGCTGTACTGTCACTGAAGGAACCTACATAGCCTTCTTATAAAAACATTACTTTAAGCTGTGCTTTGATACGTTTTCCTGAGACAAGAAAGCACATGAAAGACTGAGGTGCTGAATCTTATGTTAACTTTATAGTTGGTCTTTTCCTCTGGCTCAACAATTCTGCCATCACAAAAAAAAACAATAAAGAAGGTCTGTATAGTTTACTTATTTGGTGTCAGCTTGTACACAGATTACACACAAAAACATAGGGCCCAATCTAGTACCCACTTATGCCAATTGGGATTTAATATTTATTTTAATAACTGTGGGCTGTGCACTTAGATAGGAAATTTCACAGGAAAAGAAAATGGTACAAATCTGACCATGGATCTGCTCTGTACTGGTAGTGTCTCACATACCCAGAAAACAGGAACGAATCAGAAATTAAAATAGGTTAGCAGACTTTTCTCTCGGTAGTTCTTACAAGGTTGACTGCTTCTACATGACAAGGCCATTACATACCATATTAGTAAACAGAAATATAAGCAATTACAAAGTACTCAGTAACACTCAAAATCTTTCCCTCACATGCATGCAGAGAATAGAAAGAATATTCTTAGAAAAGAAAAAGTAGAATTTTTAACTGATACAAAGTTCAATATTTTGTACCTTTCAAAACTTTATTATCATAAAAAAGAATCCAACGATATTTTATTTTTCCTGAAACAGCCTAGTTTGTAAATAAATTTTAAAAAAAGGAGGAAAAACCCCTTCTAGGAGGAATCTATTACATATTCTCCACATCCATTCCTGATTGGACAAATACACTTGGGTGTAGATTGCAACAAACAGGTTTCAAATCAGGTAACAGGAAAAAAAAGGTGCAAATAATAAAAAATATGATATATATTCTTAGCAAGTTTGTCACCAAAGTCTCTGGAAATGGACAACACAAACATCTGCTAGGAATGTTGCGCACGCCCTGACTTGATACGTGGAATGGGCTAGATAACCTTGCAAGACCCCTCCCTCATGATTCTTGCACAGGTTCTTCAGATTTTCAAGACAAGTAATCGCTTAATAGACAAATAGTTGCTAAAGAGGCTACATGTGTGGGAAGAAAATTCCTGTTATTGTTTAGATGAAATCTGAATTGCTGAAAACTGTCCTGGGGCAATATCCTGGGCTGAGTTTGGGTAAACTAGTGTTTAAAACATTTTCCGTTTGTTGTTTGTTTGTTTTAGTTTTAGCGTTTTTGTTTTGTTTTCTTTTGTTTTCTGTCACTAAAGGTAAGCTCTAGAGAAGATGTGAGTTTCAATTCCAAATGTATATTTTTTGTTTTAGAACAGGTTGGGAAGACAAGAGCAGATGGATAACATTTGGGACATTTTGTCAATTCATCTGTTAATAAGTGAGACACTTGCACTGGCTGCATTAAGCAAAGTCCTTCTGTTTCCAGCAATGCCAGCAGCCCTGAAGATATCCTCTGAGAATGTTTTTGGTGGTGGACAGCTGAGGTAAAACCAGTAATATTTGTAACAGCCAATAGCCATATCACAGCTCCTTGAATCAAGACCTCTGTTGTGATCACACCTGAAGTTATTTCATCACAGAGACACCTTTTTACCAGTAATGAAGCTTACTGAGCTTGCCCAGACAGAACTAATGCAACATACGGTTTATAAAATCTTTTTCTATTATTTCTGAGAAACAAAGCAAATATATTACCAGGTCGTTGCTGTCGCTGCTGATCTAGCTGATGTCAACCTGCCTGTTACTGCTTTGTGTTCCCTGATGTTCCTAAGATTTGTGTTGTTGAATGGTATGTACCTATGATATCTTGGATTTCTCATTCAACAAAGGGCTATCGAATGATGCAGCAACATGAAGATACTGTATGCAGTAGAAAGAAAATAGAGATTTAATTGCATTTTGTAATTCAGATTAGTGATTTGGAAAGAAATGTTAGGATATGAAAATAAGTATTATCACAATTATTTTGAAAACTCAAACTTTCCAATTCTTTGGAAGTATTGCAAATTACAAGAATATATTCTAGCCACACGTTCTAGCACACTATAAGTCAGCACCAGAGTATGTAGACAAAATGTAATCTCTTATATCATCAGATAATGTACATAGAACAAAACTGCCAATTTCTCTGCTTGCATGCAGCATTTTTCAGTGTTTCAGCATTGTTAACAGGATCAAATGATGCTGCCAAGTAGGCATTTTTTCTTTATAAATGCGTAGATATTGCAATGATGTGCAGACATACTATTTGACATACTATTCAACATGCGTGGATGGGATTAGGGAATTCAAAGCTCAGATGTTGAAATTAGTGAGCGAGATGAAGGACAAGGAGGTGAAAGGCTGAGGAAAATGTGGGGCCAGTGTTCAATGCAGAAGTGAACCTAGTGACAAAGGACAGAGAAAAGGCTGAGGTATTTGGTGCTTGTTTTGCATCATTTTTGGTGATAAAGTCTGCCATCTCATTCCCCAGTTTCTCGAGCTTAGTGATAGAATTTGTGACAATGTAGCAGTACCTACAGCAGAAGATAGACCATGGAATACTTAACTCACTTGGGCGTGGGACAGAGGTTGTTTGGACTGCTAACTGATGTCACTGCATGGCTGCTTTCTGCCATGTTTAAAAGATTATGTCGATCGGAGGTGTTCCTGATGGTTGGGAAATGCAAATGTCACACCCACCTTTATGCAGTGCAAGCAGGATGATTTGGGGAACTAGAGGCTGATCAGCATTCCTTGATCACTGGAAAGATGAATGAGCAAGTCTTTCTTAAAGCCATTTCCAGGCACTTGAAGAGCAAAGATGTGACTGGGAACAGCCAGTGTGGGTTTGCCAAGGGCAAATTATGCCTGACCAACCTGATAGCTTTCCATGATGAGATGACCAGCTCAATGGATAAGGGAAGAACAGTGGATCTTCTTTAATAAAGACCTGGATGATGGGATCCAAGCAAGTCTGTGGACATCATCAAACTGAGGGGAAAAAGTCAATACACTGGAGGGTAGTGCTGTTATTCATGGAGACTTCCACATGCTGCAGGACCTTGTAAGGTTCAGCAAAGGTAAATGATTTTGTCTTTTATGGCCAATACCTGTAGGAACACTAGAATTTGCTCCAGAGCGTTCATTTTTCTCTTAAGCATAAAACCAAGGTGTAGTCTTTTTTAAGAAAGACAGTAATGCAATCAGCTGTTGTCACTGTATGGTTTGCTGGAAAACATTTTACACGACGTCATCTGTCCACAGATCTACCCCGCAATGTTGTTATTCTAAGACAACACAGACAGATGATTCATATTTTGGCAATCCTATTTCATGCACTGTCACTCATCTTAGACAACTACTTGAGCTGCAGTAGTTCTAGTATTTGATTTTTAATACTTTAAAAATCTTGCATATTCTCATGTGGCTGGTAGATCTTGCTGGAACATAACTATGCCCGTCCTAACTCTTCCTGCTAAAACAAAACTAAAATCACAGGCATAGCTAACAATACCTAAAAATCTTATTTGATCTCATAAACGTGTGCCTCCTTTCTCTTGGTAGTTTAGCCTTCTGCCAACGTTCTTCTTCAAGTAAATGAAAGTCTAAGACAGAAATAAACAAACAAATGAAAGAAAAAGTGAAACAAACCCCCTCCATTGTAAGTTGTCTGTCTCTGTTTTTTTATGAAGGGATGTAGCACACCCTTTCCAGGGCCTTGTAAAATCTCTTCTTTCATTAATGGATCAGAGAAAATAACATTTCTTGGTTTCTACACTCCTTACATGGAACGTCAGCATCATAAGCGTCATATATCTTCCCTCTTCTACTGTCCCTTAAGTTTATGTCTTGAAGTAACTCCCACAATCTTATTCCCAGTTTCTTGCATTTCCTCCCAGGCCACATTTGTATGATTTCTCTTGAAGCTAATTCTGCAGTTGCTATTTGTCTTGGGAATGAAATCTTCCATTTTCACTGGATGATTACAGATCAGAAATATAGGGTATAGTATATGAAACAAATATGAAAAACTATTTGCCAATGTATTGACCACATACAGCAGAGCTCATATACAAGCTTGCGCTCCCTGATAAGTTTTGGAGGTGAACAGAAATAATTAATATTTATTATTCTAGATTACTTCTTTCTGTGGCACATCTACATATGCCTGAATAGTGGATTGGTTTAAGATTGTCTGCTTTTAGCAGAGAGATGACATATCAGGTGTTGTTTTAGAAAGGCACTTGACTAGATTTAGCATTGAGTTAATAAAACCATGTACTTTTAATGTGTAAATATACAATATCTGTAATAAATAGTTATAGACAAAGAACATGGTTTTCAGAGTTGGCAACAAATATATTTCACTTTCTTAGAAGATAATGCAATTTGGCTGATGTCCACTTTTCTGGCAATCACTGGGGGTGAGCTAATGACTGCTTCTTTTGATATCTTATTTGGATGACTCAGTGCCCTTCTGAAGTGTCAGCACTGGATTGTAACCCAAGTGCTAACAAGAAGTCTAAAACTAGGGAATCTGGGATTAGAGGTAAAATGCTACCAGTCTCTTTTTCCTTGTGATAAGGAGATGTACTGACTGTGTAGAATCACTGCAGCAAGTTGTAAATGATGTATGAAATTAAAAAACCTCTGCCCAGTGCACAAAGAGAACACAGATAACACTGCAGTTATTGCTGTGTTGTGGTATTTGCAGTGATATTTAACTTAGTTACATCCTTTGACAAAAAAAAAATGAAGCAAACAAACAAACAAGAAACCCAAAGCAAAAGTATTAAATGAATTGTAGGTGGGAGGAATTAGCATTAAGCTATACTTTGTTTGTTCTTACCTCCCTTTCCCAGTTTCCTCCACCTCTCCCCACCAAACTTCATTTGAAGAGCTGGACTCTGGTAAAGTACCTTACCAGCAGATAGCTCCTGTACACTTATGCATAACCCTGAGGGACATACAGACACACTTGGAAGATCCACAGGTGGGAAGAGGAGGACAGAGAAAATGATCCTTGTGCTGAACAGTCGAGTTAAAAACAGATAAGAAGATGAGTTCAAAAGCTATACCACAAAGCTGTGTCCAGGTTCCGCAACTTTCCTGCCATGCTAAGAAAAGTAAATAGCTGGCTTTTTAAATGTAGTCTTTAAAAGTCTTTTAGTTTTGATAAAGTGGGCGAACCACCCAATTTTTCTACTCTCATCCACCACTGTATCTTAGATAAAAAAGGAAAAAAAAAAAACCCATGTGTGAGGAAATGTCCAAATGAGTGTTTGGCATTTCATTTTGCATTTTTGAAGTCATTTTATTTTACCAGATAGGCATAGAAAATGCCTAGATGTTGGTGTGGTTTGATGCGAGATATACTTAAATATTTCTAGAAATAGATGGTGAAGAATTATTTGGTTACTCTCTTTTTCTCCATTTAATGAATGGCTACACAATTTTTTAAAAAATATTTTTCATCTTGTATTTTAAATCTGGTGTCTTCCTTCCCTTCTATTTTTTTTACTAATCTGAACTGGCATCAGTGCTAATGCTCCTGTCTTATGAGTTAAGCACTTTCCATTTTCTGGGTTATCTAAAAATAATCTACCTTTAAAATGGTATCCTTCTATCCCCCATTTTTCCATCCTTTTATTTGACAAATATGATCCTGAGTCAGATTAAAGTGAGTACCACTGGCACACAGTCTAGTAAAAGGTTCTGTACTGAGTACTATATACATGGCAGGCGGGTAGCCTAGCATATCACAAGCCAGCTGGGCTAGGAGCACTGGCATTATCTGACTGGAAAACTGGGAAATTCTGATTTTGTTTTTTGGAGACAAATCAAATAAGGTTCTAAGCCTTGCTATATAAATATCAAGTTTATTTTAGCTCACTGAGAGCTTTTGAAAACACTATTTTTCTAGCATTCTTCTTACTTTATCTTGTAGCACAAAGACCTCCCTTTACAAGTAATCAGTCAAATAAATATAACTCTTTTAAAGGTTTCTGTGATATAATGTTGGTAAAATAAATAATATAGTGCATATATGCTGGGCCTTGATACTTTATATTAGGTTCACATTGCACAAGTAATGAAGTTACTCAAGCTCATGTATTAATATTCAGAGCACACTGAAGCTTTATGTATATTGTCAGGTGTTATGTATAAAACGGAAAGAACTGAAAGATTAAAAATGAAGCAGTTATTTGGCTGCTATACCAACTCTGCCACATTACATGTGTTGATGAGTGCTCTTACACCTGAAAAACTAGCTACTGAAAAGATCAGTGTAGATTACACGTAATTATTACAGTATAAATAAAATAAAATTTGAGCTGGATATCAATAAATAATTATAATATCCTGTACTAATTGCCTGTCCTAAACTAAGATGAATCTCTCTGGTGTGTATTCTCCACAGCCATCATGAACAGATATATTCTATACTTCACTAAGTGAACCAGAATAAATCCAGCTTAACAACGGGAACACCAGCCATACGTGCAAAAAAGAGTTGTGATGGAGTAAATTTAGGTGGTTGTTTCCTTCAATGCTAATAGAGACAGAGGTCATCTATAGTTACCAGTGAGCCTGCACATCTTGTCGGGGGTCCCGAGTGAACAAAAATTTAGAGTTGATGATCTTTTCCATCTGTCAAAATAATATAAGGTGTGCCTTGATTATTTTTTTTCTTCAGCTTGGTGAAAGCTCTGTCTTTCAGGGTTTTACAAGCATTTTAATTTTTAGAATTAAGCAAACTCAGCAGGGAGATCTTTGTAGGGTGGAAGAGATTTTAGGAAAATTATTATATATAGCACAATTATAGACTTGAACAAATAACTGATTTCTTGGTTCATTGGCAATTCAGAAAAGAGGAATTCAGCCAGTGCAAAGTGAATTTTAATTCATCCTCCAGCTCAACCAACAAATCAAAAAGGAATTATTTGGGACGATATGAAATATTTGCTACAAAATGAGTATTTAATTTCAAACATGAGCATTTATAAAGGTTTAAAAAGTTAAAGGAAATGTAAAGCCAAAATGTAAGTTCGAGTATTTACTTAAAAAAATCCTCAGCTTTTACCTTTTTTGACATGAGCTATTTTGTCAAACATTCTAATGGACAAAACTTTGTCATGTTTGCAAATCTATATTTTTCACCAGAGGAAGTACTGTCCTGCTGAAAATCATTATCCGTGACTAAATTTCCAGTGGGTACAAAACTTGATCCTAGAGCTACTAAGTATTACAATAATTTGGGCACCCACATAAGATTACAAACCTCCAGGAACAGCGTAGTTTGCATACATTCAATAAGTGAAGTTGTGCTGAAAACCAAAATGAACTTGTAACAGGAATCCTAACCTAAATCTTTTCCCTAATTCACCTACTTTTAGACTCCAATTACCCAATGTCTGCCTGGACTAAATGTTTCTGTGACAGGGCTTTATTCCCGTGCTCCAAATCAAGGTGGACTCTAACAACCCCTTCCCACGCCCTAGAAGAAGTGGCAACTAACTCACAGTCTTTTTCAGGATTCTGACATTTGCCAGCAGACTGCAGTGACAAGAAACATTCAAAACCTTATCACACTCAAGCTGATTTGAAAGCCATATACTTTTCTTAGCATGCTGCCTACTTGTTCCCAGTGGAGAAGCAACAGGGGTAATTTTCTGCAGCACTACAGGATGTGCAAAATGTTTCAAGAGGCATATTTAAATCACTAACATCTGGTGGAATTCAAGTGGATTCTTTATACCATCTTTCAGGAGCTCAGTGGTAGCTGCTGAGAACTACGCTGAGTACACACTGAACAGAGATAGTCTTTAAGACTCATTTCAGACAACTGTTCAATGTTTTCTGTGAATCTGTCCCCAGTTTTGGGATCCTATAGCTGTTTCACTATTTTGGAAAAAGTTAGCACATTATGATATCTGATGATTCAAAGGGTTTGGCAAAATAAAGATGGACATTACCACCTAGAAACTGTTCTATTCAACGTTTTGCTCATTTGTGCGTATAAAAAGTCAACTCATCCCTTCAATTGCCTCTTATGTCTATGTATGTGGACTTTATTGCAGAACCAATGAATCTCAACATAGTATGTCTGTCTTATTGTATTTTGTTTCACTTTTAACTGTTTCTTCAGTTCTTTAGATTTTGCTGTAAAATACTGATGCATGAGACAGTAATACAACAGTTTTTGTAAGACCTACGAGGACTGAGAAGTGGGTGTTAAGATATAAATGACCACAGCAATTCAGAACAATTATCCATCAAGTTCTGTATTCTCAGTCCCATGTATAGTTACTAGAACAACATATTTCAAAAGAGAGAAATAAAATCTGATGGGGCTAATTGGGAAAATTTATCTTTAAATAGAAATGTTGGTCTAAAACTACAAAGTTAATGGTTGGCTTATGTCTCTGAGAGTAAAGATAAATATTGCATAGGAATTAATGTATGAGACACTGAATTGAAAAAAACCTCTTATTCTTCATAAAAATATATTGTTTAAAACCAGATCTAAATAATACCTTTGCCTTATTACAAAAATATGGATATGGGGTTTAGACTTACACTGCATGATAGATGCATTAGATATTGATATGTATCACTCTAGATAGATGCTGATATCTACAGATATGACAGATGCATATGCACAGATATTTCAACAGTTTAAGTTCTTTTCCTTTTTGATTTCATTGGCTATTCTTTGAGTTCTGTTTTGTGTAAATGTTTATAAGTGTGTTATCATTGTGAGCAATACGTTTCTCATTATTGCAATTTTTTCTTCTCTTGATCACAAAGGTAGAATTTCTAAAAATGCTTGAGAAATATCTGAACACAGCTTCCTCTGAAATTCACTGAATACTGATAAAATTCTGTATCCTTTTGGTATAGATGTCTTTGTATTCCTGCTATTATTTTTGTCTCTTTTCTGGATTTTTTTTCTTTCAACATCATTTTCAACCTAGATAGTAAGACTCAAACATACTTTGTGTTTGTAAGTGTCCTGGTTTGAGGCCCAAGCCATGAGAATAAGTCAACAGTATTTTCTTGTTTCCTTTATTAATAAAGCTTAGCATATTATTTGAGGGTTTTGCATGCCCATGGTGGCAGAGGAGTTTA
Organism: Burhinus oedicnemus; assembly: GCA_008921705.1. Classification (NCBI taxonomy): domain Eukaryota; kingdom Metazoa; phylum Chordata; class Aves; order Charadriiformes; family Burhinidae; genus Burhinus; species Burhinus oedicnemus. The sequence goes on from VFFE01007194.1 coordinate 1,854,029, forward strand.
TTCACTTAAAAATGTATTAGACTAATACTGAGAAAATGCTCAATATTTACAGTGTCTTACATACTTATCATACTATGCTAATTAATAGAGATTTAAATCCAGACAGTCTGATTCACTAATTTGCCATGACAGTAATAATAATTTATTATTTAATATGCAAAGACAGTATGCTTAATCTTTGTAAGGTGTGTTAAGAAATCCTAAAGAGTTTGTTAAGCCAAATGCATTTGGAAAGAAGGCAATTAAAAGATTTGGATGCCTTTGTGAGAACATTGAGTAGTTTGCCTACCATCCAAAAAGCTGCAGAGGATAAATTCAGTTTTAAGAATTTCAAAATTATCTCTGACTGTGATGTTGTTAAAAGTATAATCTCAATAAAAACTGTTCCAGCAAACGGTTGTGTGGAAGCTCTGCTCTTGGGAGTCAATATTTGTTCCTTGCATATTCCCAAGAAGTATGAAGATATTACTTCAGAAATAAGTGCTTTTTCCATCAAAGCAGAAAATAATGATCTCCCCTTTTTTTCTTTTTACAGTTTTTTATGGTTTTGCAATATAATATGTGCATGGTTTTGTATGGAGGAACTGTGATAAATTACGATGTGGAAAACAGTGCTTGTGTGGGATAGATAAGAAATAGGTACATTCATGTAGGAAGGAACAGATAAATTCTCTTTATCTGTGTTTATCCTTGATTGAGTTCAAGTTTTCCTGGTTTCTGTAGTGGTCTTGCTGTAGCAAAATTGATCTTTTAGATACATCCAGTCTTTTTGTCACTGTTACTCCTAAGTGATGCTAAATCAGAATGGCCCATCTAAACAAATACTCAGACATTCACACAATGATAAATGGTGGTGTTGAGAACATACAGTGACCTCTGAACATGAGAAAAAAAAAAAAGACTTCTCAGGAAAAATATGTTGATTAGTGATGCTTCATCCTGTAACATAAACAGGTATGTGGGCAAACTATTATTAGTAACTGTTGGTGTTCATACATACAGAATAAACTCAGTCTATGCACATAACTCCAAACCAAAAAATAAAGAAAATAAAGAAACAAAATATATAACTGAGTAAGAGGACTTGCAAATATTCAGTATTTATTATAAATGCAATTTTGAACAGTTTGGTCTAAATCAACCAACCAACAAACCAAAAAGCATTGTTTAGAGAGAACTATTATGAAATTTCAAGAGATATGTAACTTGGGAATTTACAGTGTTTGACAGTGTGTATCTATAATATGGCATAATGACAGCTTCAGCTATACTCAAAATTTTGTTGTTTCCAGGAATGACACTGAATGTATTTCTAAACAGCACATTATATTCACTTCATGCAGGTGACTGAAGATGAATGATATGAATAATTTTATATGATGTATATTGAAATAAATATCACTCATGTGGCATAACTGTAAATATGGAGGTAGAATCAGAATATTCTTCACACTGTAGACTTCTAAAAAAATCATAAAAACAGTAGGCCTCTTGCATTCACATACAAATACATGTGCTCAGAACACACATTGACTTCACATAAATAAATCAGGAAAATAAACTAATTTAAAAATAATCTTTAGTCTCAGATGATGACTCTCTCTAGGACCATTTCTAGAGCTAGCTGAGTTGATTTGCCAAGAACGTAGGGAATTGTTGTGGGCACATGAGCAAGGAGAATGTGAAATATAATATTACAAGTTTAAATTGGAGTTACAGATTATTTTGTGAGTTCAAAGGCAAGGAAAAGTAGAGATAATTTCCCTAAAACATTCCAAAGGCTTCCCCTTTTATTTTTTGCTCCTTGAAATAAAAGGTGTACACTTTTTCTCTACGAGCAAGGTATGTAGGTTAAGCACTAGCAGAACATAAAGAAAATATTCCTTACGCTCAGGTTTCCTGAACAAACAATTCTTTCCTCTGCATCCACATCTTCCTTTTCTCCAAACTAGACAATCCTAAATCCTCACAGGACATGCCTTCCAGCCCTTTCACCAGCCCTCCTCTGGATGCATTTGAGGACCTTCACATCCTTAAACTGTGGGGCCCAGAACTGCACACAGCACTCCAGGTGAGGCTGCACTAATACTAAATACAACGGGATAATCACCTCTTTTGACCGGCTGGTGATGCTCTGTTTGATGCACCCCAAGATGCAGTTTGCCATCTTGGCTGCTGGGGCACGCTGCTGGCTCACATTGAACCTGCTGTCAACCAGCATCCCCAGACCCCTTTCTGCAGGGCTGCTCTCCAGCCACTCCTCTCCCAATTCCGGCTTGTGCCCAGCGTTACTCCATCCTAGGTGCAGAGTCCACCATTTGGACTTGTGAAATTTTATGCCATTAATCATAGTGCAATGCTCCAATCTTTCTAGATCCCTCTGCAATCTTGTCCCTCAAGAGAGACAACAGCACCTCCCAGTTTGGTATCATCAGCAAACTTGCTAATGGTACATTCCACTCCTGCATCCAGATCGTTGACAAATGTTAACAAACCAATTGAATAACTGATGAAAAATAAACAATCACCTACACCATTGAAATCAGAGGTTCTCCAGGCTCAGAACTTCTGAAAACAAACTGCATTTTTAGATGTTTGATTATGAATTTATGGGCTGGATTTTACCCTTTTGTTCACAAATACAAATACAGCACTGTGCTTTTCATTAGGGCACGCAGGGTGGACTCAGGAATGAGATTAGAAATAGCAATGTGTCTTTTTCACTGCAGATCACAGACAGAAGTAAGGGTCTCTTGAAGTCCAATGTGAGCTGAGTCTGCAGCGGTGGGCACTGGGCAGCTCGCACGGGCTGTAGATCAGCCCTGAGAGGGACTCAGGCTCATGAGTTTTTAGTAAAACACACCTTAAGATAAGATATGTAAAGGCATTATTTAGTTAGTAAGATATTTTGAAAAGGTTTCTTTGATGTTTTTTTCCCTTCTTGCCTTGACAGCCTAATGAAAGTAAACATGAAATGCTGTAAGTCTTGAGCGGCAAAGTTCACTGCTTTAACAATTTTTTTTCTCCCTGAGTCCACAATTTTCAGTTCATAACAGAGTGCAATTCCCATTTGAACAAATGTTTTTTTATCATACTACAGCAACAGAAAGAGTTCCCTGGGATATATGAGAGATGGCTTTAAGTGGCTTATATCCTAATTTGTCAAGATGGAGGATGTGGGGAGGAAAAGACACAGGAAAGTGATGGTGTCTTTGCATAGGCCCTGGGAACAGAACCTGGATTCCCCTAGTGCCTTATCTGTGTTCTCTCTTAAAACTAGATAATCCTTTCCAGAGACAGGAATTCACAGAGTTTTACTTACAGAAAACTCATCCGACGCCACCCTGGAGGACACTGGGAGGACACATTACTTTTTCTCTACCAGGTCCATTTTTTAGAATATTAGAGTATTTACAGTATTAGAAATCTTAATGAAATGTTAATGCTTAAATAGCAGAATCAAAACATTTTTTTCACTTATCAAACCAACTGTAGATAAAAAGACTTGATTACTTAATGATGGGGTTTTGGTCTATTTCTTTGTTAAACCTATTTCTACTAAACTTTGAAATCATCCTGTTGACAGAAGAAGTAATAAAAATAGAGGATCTCAATTTTTTTAATTACGGCTTATTCTGAAATATACCAATTGTCCTTTCAGCTGCAAGATTTGCTTGCTTTTGGTGATGGCTTGAAGAGTCAGAAGTTCATTTTTGTGCACCTCCAGAAGACTTGGTCAACTCAGAGTTGAGGATATTTGCCATAGCAGTGGAAGGGGAAGGCTATGTTTAAGAGATTTGTATCGTTCCCCGCTCTGGATGAACAGAACATCACAATTTCTGGTGTCTGGTGAACATAACATTTCCAGGTAAAAACAGCCACAAAATCAGAACCCCAAATGCTGGGATCATTTGAATGGTGCATGACATATTCATATAACTAGCTGGCCTCTGGAAATATTTGAAACATAGAAAATAGATTTGCAATTGTAGTTTCCTTATTTGCTGTGTTAAGTATGCAGCAATATGAAAAAAATGCCCATTGAGATAAACTGTGAGAAGGCAAAAGAGCACAGACAGCTGGCTGGAAATACACTGCACAAGCAATGCATCAAAATTGTGCTCCGAGAGACTGTTTACTAGGACCGTATGAGTTCATGTATGTGTACGTAGGTATGCTTTTCTCATCAGAGAGTAGGACATTTCTTTATACAGATAATTTTCTTGTCCGGTGTATGACACAAACATGGTTAAGGGAGTAAAAAGCTGATATGGGATCTCAGTTCTCCAAGACAGCTTGCATGAATTTTCTCAAACAGAAATATAGTAGCAAAGAAGTAAGTACAGAACATGTTTTATTCATATACATCAAAACTGATTAAAACAAAATAAATTTCACTGATTGCATATTAAGTTTAAAACTCTGCAAGGTTTCTGTCTAATTAATACTGCTCATGGGCTTAGAAGAAAATATGTAAGACTTACAAGAGGGGGAAAAAACAACTGAGTGCAAAAAGCAAATCTTGTAGCAGCAGAACAGAAAATATAGTGAACTTGTCATCATGAACTTTTGGTAAGATGTTAAATCAGCTTAAAAACTTGTCTACCAAACACTTCAGACAATCTTAAAAACCTTTAAAATTCCTAGCAATATCCACTCTAATTCATTTGGTTTGGATTACTGCTGAAATGTTTCAAGGCAAATGGAGTTATTTTGCAATACTTCGAGGTTGGGATGGGTTTTTTTCTGGTATTCTTGAAGGATTGTTAAAGTAACATAATGGATAATAATACAGTATTTCTGAAGTATATCTGAAGGTAATATGAGGATTCTAGGATTTTCAGTGTTACACTGGAAAATATTAAAACACATAGTGAAGAATTCCCTGAGGATAACTTTGAAATTACATGTTACTAACTAAAAAAAGAATTTTTCACTGAAGAAATACAAAGCTCAGCTGTTGAATTAAGTGGAACTAGCTACAATGACATTTTAAACTGTTAAGTTCCCCATATCTGGCATAAAAAGTTAATGTTCACACTATGCAGGAGATACTTGAAGATAAACAGTATGCTTACAGCTGTTTTTCATGGAAGAAGCCATAGGAGATAGATATGGATTGCCCCCTGGTTTAGGCAGAATGAAGATCCTCACAGGAAATTAAGCAGGTTGCAGATTACGTTAAAAATACTGCCAGGGACAAGGTAACAGGGATGAAGAGAAGATGCAATTGTAGAAAATTCCCATTTTGCTTCTGAATAAAGACTCATTTCATCTGATACTAGGTACTTTACTGAGGTATGTAAGACAAAAGTAGTTTTGAAGTCCTTCTGTGAAGAATACAGAGACAATGCTACGAGTTAACAACAGGCATCTCCAAAAGTTAGCTGATAAAGAGGGTAGCTCAAATGGACATCTGGAGGTGCATCTTACTAAGGTGGGCATCAGTTTGTGTGCACCACCCCCTTCGCTCCATGGCTGGATCACCTATACATATACCAAACCTGGCAGGTTTCTTTGCAGACATGGTCTTAACTGCCCCTACTATGACTGATTCCTTGATCTATTTTTATTAACTTCCAAAATAATATCTTTCCTGGACTAATTGTATGTTTTCCCAAATGTCTGAAAATATATTAACTTTTTAGTTCCAGTTTACTTTGAATTGTTAGGTGTTTCTATTTTGTGTTTATGTAAACGTATGTTTACATGCAAGTACTGTTTGGTATGTTTAATTGCATTGACACAGGAATTTCTTCTGACTGGGACAAAGAGTTGCAATTTCAACAATTCCTAGAATTGTTAGAATTTCTATGGAAAATAAATTGCGTTTTTAACAATATTTACTGTTGTCTTGTTTTCTTATATATTTCACTTTTGTACTGTGTTCACAGAGTGAGGAGAAAATTGAATAGACTAGAAAGTTATAAAAAAGAAATAAGCTAATGATACAAAGGTTGTGTTACTGACTCTTCCACCCATGTTTTTATGTGGTAAAATATCATGTTATTCTGTGCTTTCATTTCAGCAGTACCTGCAAGTGTTTTGCTGAAAATAACTTCACTTCTGTTAAAAAGAGTTTAGTTAGGGTGGAAGGTTCATTTCTAGGAACCTAACCCTTCACATTTGACTAGAAATTTGTGTCTTGTAAACACATGCATACAAACACATACTTATTTGTTATTTATAACAAGCCTCCTCTTTTACAATCAAAACAGCACATGGAAAGTCAGCAAGCCCTGACAAAAAAACAAGTCTCAACTTAGGTGAAAACTGACATTGGGCAAATACCGCCTTCGCTGTGAAAAAAGGAGCATGATAAAATATCAACAGTGAATTTTTGTTTATTTTGTTTCATCCTTAATATGTCAGACAATAAATCTCATTTGACTTCACAAAAATTGCAGTTCTAATGATGAATTTTCAGGAAATGAAATTTCAGGAAATTTCTACTATATAAACAGGATATTGAAGCTTTACTTGGAAAATTACCATCTTACAAGAAGTAACAGCATGACCTGCTATATGGAACAGCAGCAACTAACTCAGTATAGGGTGTAGCCAATACTAGATTGGAACATTGGCTGGTAAAATAGCTGGCAAATAGAAAATAGGATAAAAAAGAATTTTTTTTTAATTTTCTTTTAATCTAGTGGTATCTCTCTCATATGTTTAATGTCTAGAGATGTAGTTAAAGTGTCATAGGCATTTCAATGTCCCTCTGTAAAGATACCTATCCAAGGCTTAGCTCAATATCATTCAATTGACTCTATAACAAAGTCAAATGCAATTTAATTAATTAATATCTACCTGTGTTTGGCCAGCTGGCCAGCTAGGCACTTCTCAGCTTTATCACCCCATTGTTTTTTCTACAGATTGCATAAACAAAGATGCATGAAATATGCTGAGAAAGTGACCCAATGTGACTTATAAGGACTGCAGAGATAGAGCAGTTTCCACTATCTTGACGACAAAAGAGGGAGCATGTGATCAGCTATCTCTATTTTATAATGTGTATGTTTGGACAAATACCACAAGCTAATAGCAGTGGTCTTCCCATTTCCTCCTGTTCCTGCATTTGAGCAACTGGGAAAACATGCTTTCCAAAGTGGTAAAGGTCATATACACTGCTGTCTTACAAATAAGTTGCAACAAAATTTCTCTGATGTAGCTTCTCTAACAAGGCCATAGCACATTACATTTGTATAAATAAATGCACACATAATCACGCCTATTAAAATTACAAAACCAAACCCCTGAGAAAATTAAAACCCTCATTCACTTCACTGGAAGAGGATAAGTGAACAAGTACAAGTAAAGTTAATTATAATAGACAAACCCGTGATTATAATAGATCAAACTATGTGATCATGTATTCTGGATGGAATTGATGTATCTCTTTCTGAGAAACTGCAATTGTGTATGCATGCACTGCAGGGATGCAGCCTAGGATGAGTCACTGCCAAGACTCCAGTTGACTTCAAAGGCTTTGGAGCAAGCTACTGTGTGAGAAAACCATCAAAGGGGCATGTAAGAGAACGACCAAGTTTCACTTCCCTTCAAACGCTCTTAGCATTTTTCACAGTCCTTGCATTTGAAGAAAAATGCAAAATATATGGGAAGTTGCAATAGGTGCTGGTGATAAAGAAGAGTTACTGTATCAAAGAGAACTCTCCACAAGCAGATCCTTTATGGATGCTTTTTCTATAAAAGGAGAAATGTTAATGTTAGAAAATGCTAGAAACTGTTACTGTTCATCCATTCTCCTTTTTTTTTTTTTTGAAACCTGTAGTTAATATATTTCACTTTCAATAATAGGTTTTTCAGTTGAGGAGCTTGTCAGAAGGAAACACTGTATTAAACACAAGTTATAATGAAATGAGATTCTGGAGTTCAAAATCAAATATTACTTAGAATTTTATTATGAGTCTGTTGGAATTGATACAGTAATACTCATTATTTACCCTCTTTTACCCTGAATTCTCATGTTGAGACCTTAACTAAGCAGCAAACCTCAACTCTTTTAAGAAGAAAGGAAATATAGATTTATTAATGGGTGGACTTCTGTTATCATTTGATTTGTGTGAACTTTCCTAGAAGTGTTATAGTGATGGAATTTAGCCAGAGTCCAATGTCTTTAAATTACCTTTGGAGCTAAAGAGCACTCTAGGATCATTTTTAATCATAATACATATTTCTGACAGTGCCCTATATCAATTGATGAAGCATCTGACTTGGAGATCTTACTAAGCTGACTGTTTTTGTTTTGCACAGAGTAATTTAAGAATTAAAATTCTCTTTGAAGTGAACAAAAATTAAAAAAAAAAAAGTTAAAAGGGAAGAAGACACACAGGCCTGTAGTCTATATTCCTTCATACCTTCTTTTTACACTGCTGGATACAAATATTACCCAAATTCCTTCTGTTCTACAACACCATTCGAGCATTTTCTACGAATATAGTAAACTATCCTTTGTCAGAATGCCCTCAGTAATTTACCTTGCCAAAACTGAGATTCTAGGAAGATGTAAGATTTTCATTGGGCTAGCTGTTAGCAGTCTTAACAGGCTGTTTCAGTGGTAGCTGAAATCGCAAAATTTTGGGCACTCAGGTGGACCCTTCCCCCCAAAAATGTGCGTGCTGGAAGTATGTGCCCATTTCCCGTCCCTCCCCCCACAACACTGACATTTTTTCATAAAAGGCATTTTCTTATAAATTATGTCTTGGGTATACTGTTAGGTCAAATAGAGCTATTGCATTCCTAGCCTATCTTTACGCTTTGCTTAACCTCCCAGGCTTTCTCATTTTTTTCTAATTGTCTTCCTTGCTTGTTATTTGCTCAAGTCAATAATCCATTCTGATCACACAGTAAATCCCCTATCCATTTTTTTTTTCCTTTTGGCAATTTCAGCAATGTTGATGGCTATGGTCTGTTCTCAAATTCACAGCTGCATTGTTTTCGGACAGCTCCTATTCACATGTAAATTGTAAACTGCATGCATTATGTTTCCTGGCTCCTAATCAGACTGCAGTAAGAATGCTGGAATACAGGTAGACAAATGTAGTTTTGGATAAGATGCGTACAGCACTGACATTTCTTATTTAAGATGTAAATTATCAGTTAAGCTTCTGGGAGGTGAATCAAACTGTATTACATTATTTGTTTCTAGACAGTTTAAACTTTTTAGACATCATACTACTGTTGTATTCTAATCAGTGATTCTCTGACCACAGTCAATATCCAAAATCCCTTAACAGCCTTAAACAGTACACCTACAATGAGAGCAGTGTGCTCTTCTCCCAGTGTAGGTATTGTTTTGTAGGCAGTTGCTGTCTTTCAGTTTTGCTGTTTCCCTCATCATGCAACTTTAAGCTAATTCTATCAGATGCTCTGTTTTGAATATGATAAAATCCCCAAGTAAGGAGAAATAAAATTTGATGTTTCAAGTGTAGCTGATGGCAATGATCATCTCCTTTGCGTTTTCAGCCCTGCCGTTGCATAAACCACATCTTCAGAGTTCAGCCCCGGCATGTTTTAGTAGAAGACTGGTAGGTCAGCAGTAATTACAAAGATGACATAGCTCTACCCAAAGTGATACAGCATCAGAGAAATGCATCAACAAGAAGCAGGAGAAAGGAAGCATATGCTCATTTTGCCTGCTTTTCTGTGCCTAGGTGGGTTAAAGGTCTTGCATTTTCAAAAAGCACTTCAGAGTATTTTGGTGTTATTTGAGAGCATATTGATCTACACTGCAGAGTGCCGCACAGAACTTAGGGAGAGGTATCACAGACAACTTCAAATGTGCTACCTCAGGTACCAGGAACAACCTTGCCGTGAAAGCAAAAGTTAAATGTAGGCCAGAGAACCATTTCAGGTGACAGAATGCCATACTAAATTATGAAAGATAGGATAAGTAAACCCAGTGTAACTCGTCTGGGTGCTGGAAGCACAGCCAGAACTGAACGCTGCACAGCCCTCATAGCATGCCCAAATAGGAACACGAGGAGGTGGCTCACCAGAATGAAACTGGGTGATGCTACAGCCACGCTGTTGGCAGAAATTAAACTTGTTTGTTCTTGAAGCTAGGTCAGGTCAGCAAAAGCTTAAAGGTGGCAACCAATGGCCTAGTATTTGTATATCTTTAGCTTTCACAGTGCACAAATAGATTTTGAAAATTATATTATCCTTTGTCTGTTGGGTTCATTCGAAAATTCTAACCAGCGACATCAAATCAGGTACTGTCAATACAAGTGGTTCTAGAAATAAAAAAAAAGGTCTTTGTGAGAATTACATTAAATACGTACTCAAATCAAGCAAAAAATTTAGTCTTGCTATTATATTAACGTTTTATTGATTTGCTGTTGTTGAATGGAGATAGTGAACTCCCTTATACAAGATGGCTCTCTCCAGTAAAGGCTGCTAGTTGAAACTTTAATTCAGGAAAGCCCCTAATTACACACTTAAGTTCATTTTTGTTCATGACTGCATGTTAAGCTGCAAAACCAAGCTGATTTCTTGATTTACTGAATTACTTAAACAATTCCAAAATTGTTCAGGTATGTCTAACAATATTTTTTCAAGGTATAGTTAGATGAAAAATGAAAAAAATAATTGTCAAGATGCTCTACATTTAGTTTAGCACAAAATTAAACTTATCTTTCTTAGAAGTTAAAAGACGGTCTGACTTAAAAGTTACTGCAAAAAGAAAATCAAAGTGAAGCACCAGGATTTTATTTTACTAAGTCCCTGCATCTAACAAAACCTCATAAACATTGTCAACATTTATTAGCAACAAATATTTTAATCACTGCATTCATATTGTTTGATTAAAAAGTAAAAATCTGCAGTTTATGCCTAAATTACCTTGGAAGTTGTTACATAATTTCACTTAAAGCAAAGCCAGTATAAGAAATTTCGACCCCCTATCCTGCTTAATGTTATTGTCTCTTCTTCAGGAAAACAAAAGGTAACCTGTCTGTGCTATAAAGCAGACTGGGTCTCTTCCTACTGCCCAGTTTACTTCTTTTAATTAATTAATTAATTAATTTGTTTATTAATTTATTTATTTATTTTCTTTTAACTTGAATAGTTTCAGTGGTATGGTTAGTGAGGGATCACTCAAATGGCTAACCTGTCAAAATAGGCTGGGCTTTAACCAACAGTGTAGTGAGGAGCATTTCAGAACATATCAATGATTTACAAAATCCTTGAGGTGATCTCATGTGGTGTGTCCGTACAATAGTGTTTTTTAACTGTATTGTAGCAGTATTTTAATAATATATTGTATTTTACAGTAACAGTGAAAATTGTAACTACCTCCCCAGACTTATGTCTGTGAAATAAGAAAAGTTATTATAGTAGATGGATTTATTTGTAATATTTAAATATCTATTAATATGTAATATCAATCAAAGCACATGATTTTTATAGAAATCTTATCTCTAGTATATAGAGTATTAGTACGTATTAGTATGTTAACAAGAGTAAAACATTTTGGGAGATATTTTCAATTTTTACTGTTCCTATTTCTAATCTTATTCTGACTGTAAGAGCTTATTTGTAGGAATCTCTGCTTAGAAATAAAGTACTGTCTTAGTAACATACCAAGAAAAGTAAAATAAGAGAAGGAAACCTATGAAATTACAATCTCTGTTTCGTTCTATGCGACATACTAACGACACTACGGAATGTATGTGGTGAACTGGTACTTAAGGCTCTCATTCCTTGCTCTCCTGGGGGACTTCAACTTACCAGATGTCTGCTGGAAATAAAATACAGCAGAGAGGAAACAGTCTAGGAGGTTCCTGGAGTGTGTGGCAGATAACTTCCTGACACAGCTGGTGAGCAAACCAACCAGGGAAGGCACCCTGCTGGAGCTGTTGTTTGTGAACAGGGAAGGACTTGTGGGTGATGTGATAGCTGGAGGCTGTCTTGGGTGTAGCACCCATGAAATGATAGTTTTCAATTCTCGGATAAGTAAGAAGGGGGGTCAGCAGAACTGTTACCTTGGACCTCCAGAGAGCAGACTTTGGCCTGTTTAGGAGACTGGTCAACAGAGCCCCTTGAGAGGCAGTCCTGAAGGGCAAAGGGGTCCAGGAAGGCTGGACATTCTTCATGAAGGACATCCTGAAGGCACAGGAGCAGGCTATCACCCTGTGCCAAAAGATAAGCTGGCAGGAAAGAAGACTGGTCTGGCTGAACAGAGAGCTTTGGCTGGAACTCAGGAAAAAAAAGAGAGTTTATGACCTTTGGAAGAAGAGGCGAGCAACTCAGGAGGACTACAAGGAGGTTGTGGGGTTATGCAGGGAGAAAATTAGAAGGGCCAAAGCTGAAGTAGCACTTAATCTGGCTACTGGCATAAGAGACAATAAAAAATGTTTCTGTAAGTACAATAGCAACAAAAGGAGGTGTAAGGGAAATTTCCATCGTTTATTGGATATGGGGGTAACAGAGTGACAAAGGATGAGGAAAAGACTAAGGTACTTAATGCTTTCTTTGCCTCAGTCTTTTATAGTAAGACCAGTTGTTCTCCGGGTACCCAGCTTCCTGAGCTGGAAGACAGGGACAGGGAGCAGAAAGAAGCCCCAGTAATCCAAGAGGGAATAGTTAGCAACCTTAACGATTCTATGATTCTGTGATTCTATGGTTTTATGATTCTTCTCAGTGATCAGCAATCTGTAACTGGACCGTTTCTTTTTATAGGTTTGGGGTTTTAAGAATTATGTTGTCATGTGGATGAATATAGAATCATCCACTATGTGTACATGTCAAAACAACTCTGCAGAAACATATAAACTTGTTCCAAACGGGACTTTTGCCCAGAGGAGCATTTTACTTTGGATCCCTGAATAGAATTTGCTTCTGGGACTCATGTATTTTACATGATAAGGTAGTTTCAGGAATGATACGTTAAATAAAGTCTATTCATTTTTTAGCATGTATTCCTTTTCTCTTTCACTTGCACAAAGAAAATAATTTAATGATTTTATGTTTTAAACGTTATTTGCTCAGGAGTCATTTTCTATGGCCTTCAGAGCCTGAGAAGAAAGGGAAAATGACGGGGTTCACAAGAAAACAAGCTTTGTGACCTAGTTCAACCTTTGTTTTCATGCAGTGCTGCATTTCCGTGTTCTTCATGGACACAAGATATGCAGAATTGCCAGTAGCAGCACTTTTTTAATTCAAAGGTATTTGAAGTGTCCTTATAAAGCACCTCAGAACAAAAGAGCAATTAAATAACAATGCTAGGATACCCTGGCATATAAAAGAGAAGAATATTTAAGTTATCAATATATCACAGTAAATTTGGCAGGGATACTGGGAGAACATGGGATGCATTGCAAATTATATTAAAATACACATATTTCTACCTCCATGAAGTCCTGGAACATTGTCTCATAAAAACATCGTGTTTTTATACCACAAAAGAAGTCTGACTTTTAGCCAGTATTTTTAAACATTATGTACTCTGTAAATATTATGCCTCTATATTTTCATATGCTCTACACCCACAGAAGTGATGTTATTGAAGTGATTTAAGCATATTCTGATAAGACTACTGACATAGTTACGCAAACCTGTAAGAGCTTTGATGGACAACATTTCAGTATTGTCCACAGTTGTTAAAAAAATGTGGTTATAAAAACTGAAAATTACTTGCATTTTCCAAAGTTTTAAATCAAAAAGTGAAACAGATCTATGATGTACCCCTCTACTTCCACTGCCCACCCACCTTTTGTCCTTTCTCTGTAAGGTGCCTCAGAGCCTATCCCCTTCAAGCAGTACGCTCAAAACCCTTGCAGGGGTATCTAGTGGCACTGTTGCTGTGCCTAAGGGTTATTAGTATAAACTGTGTCATTGGATCTACAGACCATGAAACTTAACTGTGCTATGTATTAGCTAGTGGAAATGTCACCTCACTTTTGAAGAACACTTGTGTCAAATTAGCAACCTAAAAGCAGAAGTCTTCCTTCCAGTTTTGCTAGAGTAGATAAACTTTTTTTTTGCATTACACAGTCTATAATCTATTGGCATTTACAGTTTTAGAGGATTAGCTAGCATTAATAAATCTATTTTAAATTGCAGGGAAGAAAAGACATAGCTGTGGACGTTAGCAGCTTGCTCTAATTATATTAGTTCACATTTGTACTGCAGCAGGCAGTGAATTATTTTTGCAGCTCACTTTTTACGGCTCACTTTTGTGGTGGTTCCACAGCCCTTCTTTAAAATGCATTCACCCCTGCACAGTAACATGGTGAGTGTACTCCTAGGCAAGTTATACATGAATGCCTGGTCAGGTGGTGGGTGCTTCCACAATGTGAGGGACATATTTGTGATATGTGGCCAAAACACACCTGGTGGCAGAGCATTTTGCTCCTGCCTCTGTCACATGACAGAAACCACAACAACTCTTGTTGTGAGATGGGCATGTGACTGAGAAGAATAGGAGTACTTGACCTTCAAAATCCTCCATAAGACGCTGTGTAGCACAGTTCTCAAGAAAGTTTAGTGCCATAGGGTATTAAAGGATTCTTCACCTGTCATCTTGGGTGATCTGCAACTTGTAGATGCAATTTATCCAGCTGGGTTCCCCTGCCTGAAGATTCTTTTCCCCGAAAGATCCTAAAGGGGTTAAGGACTAGTGAGAAGTAGGTGAATTGCTTCTGGTCACTGCTTACTCCAGGGTCATTTCAGATCATCCCTTGTCACACTGGACTTATTGATCATGCATTATACAGCAGAGGTGCACAGCTAAATCCTCTTCTACTCCCCAGAAAATTTGTATTTGGCTGTCAGGTGCCACCACCATAGCTATTCATCTATTCCCTTGCTTCTCTTGAGCGTGCCTGAAAAAAGGAGCAGCTAAGAACAGGATGCATGATTTTTTCTCTCTGCAAGCTAGGTGCCAAACCACACTCTTGTTATGAGGAGCAAATAAGGAGACATCTGTGTACACGTGCAATAACCCCCGTGCTTTAAGGAGCCTTCAGCACACATGCATAACAGCCTTGCTGTTTGGGCATAAGAAGTATATTCATGTGGAAGTGGAAGACTGAAGCATATGTCCTTCCCTGCTAATAAAAAGAATGATGTAAAGTACCTAACAGGAAGGGCTGAGCAATACTGATATACAGCATCACAAATAGCATTTCTGCAGGTATCCTGTAGATAAGGACAGTATTCAAACTTCTGTTGGTGGTGTATGATCAAAACATTCTAGAGTTTTCCAGCTTTAAAAGTTCACTCTATCATGAAACATTAATGATACAGATAGAAGAAAAATCATTAAAAATTCTTATTCTGTGCCTATTAATGACATAAATAATCAACAGAAAAGATCGCTTGTTACAGCACATTGAAGATAGGCAAAATCACAGCTATTATGTGTCAGATGAAGAGGAAAATGTTCTGTTCTTTCCCCCATTTTCATTGTGTCTTTCTAATGTTTCTTCACCACCTTTTATAAATTATAATACAATATATTTCCATTAAAAAGACAGAAAAAATATGTTATCTGTTTTAACATGAGAATTCTATTTTAATATCTCTTTATGCTAACATAAGAATGACTTGCATTTGTTTGAGCCCAAACCTTGCAAACATTTACTTGCGTGTTTAGCTCTACTGTTGTTAAAACAGGACGACACATACTTGTTAAGGCCATGAATCACTGCAGCATCATACTCTTACCTAGAGAATGGTGCAAGAAAATCAAGAATTTAAAGTACATTGTGTCCCATGTAGTTATGCATCTATCTCCACAATCTTACTTTGAAATATTTATATTGTAGTGTGAGGAAAACGAATTATGTGCATCATAAAGAGAAGAAGAGTCCCTCAGTATTTTTTATATTTAAGATTTCTCTAGCTGGTCAATTTGCTATAACAGTGATCCTGGACAGCATGGAAATACAGCTCTGCAGGGAAAGAAAGAAGCCAGATAAGGTCAGAAAAGCTATTTTCTGGTGAATCTCATCTTTATTTCATCTCTTATCCATCCCCTTTAGTAAAGATGATGAATCATGTTCCAGTCCTTTTCTAAAATGGCATTAAGGGGCTTTTACACAAGGTTTGAAAATGTAAACATTTATTTTTACATAACTAATGTGTTATTATAAAAAAATGTTCTGGTCAGTTTTGCTTGTTGCTCTTATGTCATGGAAACAACATAAATAAATGCATATGAGTTTCATACTACAGTAATCATGCTCAGAACGTGTAGAGTATAAAACCTGTGATGTGCAATCGAAATTTTGTACTCTTTCTTGCTGATGAAATGTGATTCTATTCGGAGCAATATCACAATATCTAAATAATTAATAATAATTGTGTAATTAATGGCAAAAGATTTTTCTTTAGCAGTAGTTTAAAAACTGTGTAGGGAATTACAAGGTAAGTTTACCAACCATCCTTAGGAACAGGTAGACAAAGCTGAAAAAACTCATAAAACAGGCTTGTAAAAGACAAGCTTGTGATATCCTGACATCTCTGAAGATTTATGTCTACTTTCTATAATGTTCTCCTGAGCAAGACCAAGCAGTATGCCCAAAGCAAGCTGAAACTGGTGAAGTATGGTACATCTTCAGGAGAAAAGGACCTTATCTCATATTCTTACATTTTTCAGAGTGTCAGATTGGTCAAGACATTCTTCCAGTTAGACTGTATCAATGGCATACACTTTTATAAGAACAGAAATTAATGTCCTGAAGAAAAGAAGCTCCAATGTGACTTTGTCTGATCCTATCCTGAAAAAATATGGTCTTTTCAGCTTTGGAGAAGCTACGTGTATTGGGAGTTCTCACTTGATTTATGCCCTTCCAGTGTTGGAACTGTCTGCAAGAGATGGAAAGGTTGTAGGTATCTTGCTTCATCTTTATACACTGTCCCAGGCTAAGAAGCAGGCTGAATCTTAACAGGTTTAGCCTACAAATATGAAGTGTAAGATATCCTATTGCTGGATTTTTTTACCAGATCTTTAATAAACTTAGGAAAACTGTTAACTATTTGGAGATGAGAATTCCCTGTCTTTGATAGAAAATTTTGTAGTGAACATTGTAAGAAAAACATGATTTCTACTTTGTTTTAAAGAAGATGAAGAGAAAAAAAACCCCAAACCACTGCTGTTCACTTGTATCTTGCTTGTGTTTCAGAGCAAGAGTGAAGGATTGGTAGGGAACTTCTTGGTATCGAGGACATCTCTTTGTTCTTATGGAAAATTAAGGAAGTTGTCTAAACTATAAGGATCTCTGTTTACCCATCACCAGGAAAAAACTTGGCAATCAAATTCTCCAAATATGCTACCTGTGGTTTAAGCCTATAGGGGCTGCGCTGCTTTTGCTGTGGATGACTTGGCCCTGGGAATCAGTATGAAGAGCAGTAGAGCTGCCTCACTAAAGCATTCAGTGTCTCCTTGCTGGTACCCAAGCTGCATGGGAGAATAAGTAGAGAAATGAGAGGGATGAGATAGTGGTAGGAACAAACTGACAGGCATAATTAGGACTGAAAGTTGGTAGGAAAGAAGGGAGACATTGAGATGAGCAGCTGTGGTGGAAACATTTGAATGTAAGATGGAATAGAGGAGAGAAATGGAACAGGAAGCAATAGAGAGAGAAACCAGGTAACTAAGAAAAGTACAGACTGAAAGGAATAAGGACAAAGAGGGTGCTGAGGAACAGTAATATCTATTATTACTATCTCCCAAGCTCTTCCACAGTTGGGAGTAATTCAAAATTCATGACTCTCAGCTTTCCTTTTTCTAAGGAAGCCTCCCTGAAACCTCTGTCTTTCTTGTCTCACGATTTTGCTGTACCTGTGCAGGACTTACACAGCCAGCTATAATAGGTGCCTCTCCAGTAGGAAATAAAGGATGTCACCAGCATCACACTATCATCAATTTCTCAGCTGTAAACATCAACTAGGAAAGATCTGTGACAAATATCTTAAAAATTCCTGTCTTGCCAATATGATTCCACTTGGCGTGCTGTTTAAAATACTTATTTTTAAATAAAAATACCCCCTCCCCCCCCTGCTAACTTTACGTTAAAAGACCATCACAAAAACTAGCAAAGTTACCAGAATTAAAGTTTCAACCTCAATTTCTCCTCTTTACATTTTGTAGAATGGTAGTCTTTCATAACAGTAAGCGTAGTAACTTTCCGCATTCCTTCTTGCTTGGCTTTTTGGAAGAGATTACAAGAGAGGGTCCTTAGATGTTCAAAGAGTAGGGTAACAGAAAACGCATAAAAAGGAAGGAGAACAGCTAAGAGATAGCCAAAAAAACAGAAACAAGCTTTCACATTAAAATATATATGAAAGCAATTAAATATCAAGCTTTGCAATTCCTGGAGTCAATTCTTACTGAAAATTCTGACTCTAGAAAAAAATTGTGACACTATGTAATCAGGAATGAGCCCTCAGTCCAACAGGAAAAAAACCAAGCTAATTAGAATGTTTTCAGGACTGTTTGATAAACAAATGCTTTCTATGTTTGTGTTTTTCCCTAAAGCGTTAATCATTTTTGTTTTATACTGTCTCCTCAGACCGCTGAAATGTGAAGTTCATTTCCCATGGGAAGTTATACTTTTAATGTCAAATGTAGTTATGTATAAAGAAAAGAAGCCAAGAGAAGGTGTCTATTCAGAGAACTAGGGCAATCAGACTGCTACTCATCTAACAGAAAAAAAGTCCAATAAATGGATACTTTGCCCAGCTGTGGAATACTGTATATGCATGTTTGAAGATGTATTTACTTTGTCTTAGTTAGTGGGTTTTTTGATTATCAGAAAACAGGCGGCACTTGTGTGTAAAAATGACCATTCAGTTTCATAAATTAAATCTGCCTAAACAGTAATCCATGCCATAGTAAGATCTGATTCCAATAATATTTTGGGAAAATCATCCTGACTTAGTTAAAAACAATGGATTTAAAATATATCCTCTCAGTAAAACAATTACTGATTACAGTCTAGGCCGCTGTAGTCTTTAAGGCTAAAAACTGGTCTTTTCCTTCAAATGTCTGGTTATAGATTCCATGAAAGTACCTGATACATGCCTTTTTATCAATAGTACAGACCTTGCTTGTTCAACATACAAGATGATTTTCTCAAGAATTGAGCAAAGGAGAATTCAAATGAATTATGATTTAATAAAAGTAAGGTTTAAGAAGTATGCCTAGTTGCATATGCATCCAAAAGACCAGTTTGGGAGACTAGCTTCAGATAAATAATACAATACTTGTAGAAGCTTCCATGAAAGATTTACTTTAAGGAAACCACCAAGGAAATTAAATACTTTAAACTATGTTTAAGTACCATGAAGGATCTGACAGACTGAAAAAAAGAAAAAGCTCAGACTCTTGAAAACACATAGTTAAGATTGTCCTTAACTAACCCTCCTGTTCATAGCAATGTGAGATAGGGCGTGTCTGTCTTAACATGAAACTCCTTGATTTTGTTAATTTAAGTCACATTCTTTTTTATGTTTACACAGAGTTTTGGGGTATGTAATATTTATATATGGACTCAATTCCTACATGCTCAGCAGTTTTCTCTAACAGCTGAAGCATTGTCAAGCTTTTACCTCTGCAAATGTTAGCTTTACTCTGTTTTGAGTGCATGGTACTGTGAAATCTAAGTTTTCTGGGGCATTAAATTGATGTGCTATTTCATAATGTACATCCCTCTAATACCTAATTTTGTTGTCTGAATCAAATGGTGGAAATGGTCCTGCTACTGTAATGTAGTAAGTTGAAACTATGCTAGAAAGTGGTACATATGACGGACTCCATTGCTAGGGAAAGAAAAAATATTTTCAAAGGTCTGATTGAACAGAGAGAAGGTTGACCAGACCCATACTTAAGAATTCATGAAGATGACAGTTAAGAGTACAGAGAAAGTTGAAGCTGTTTAGGCTAGGTCGTTTGCCTTTAGGACAGGGAAGAAAGAAGTGAAGAAAATGTTCAACTGGAACACAGTAGTTAATTCTTCAGGGACCTGAATACGCTCCACCATGAATTTCAGTTTAGATCACTCACCTTAATTGAGACAGAAAAAGAGCCACGAAAAATACCTTGAAAGACAAAGACTTCAGCATACTAGCTGTTCAATAATATTTGAAAGACAGACTCATTAATTCAAACCAGAAACTTAATTCACTGCACCAAAGAGTACAAAGTGCAATTTAGGGAGAAGAGTTTTTAGGTTAGGTTTTAACCTAATCATACATTCAAAATTAATGTTAGTCCGTGGCACTAAGTTGTAGAAGAAACCAGAACGCAAAATCTTAGAGCTAGAAGTTCCTGTACCACAGATCCGTGTTTTCTTGAGTATCACTGTAGCCACAGTTCCATAGAGTTACTTTGTCTCAACCTCCTCCTTTTTACAATTGTATTTCCACTCTGTATGTTTCGGTTCCATTTATAAGTATGGTGATAAGTGATTCCTGGATAATATAAGAATCAGCCAAATAACTCTTACAGAGAAAAAAAAATAGTCTGTAATAGTTTGTTTTCTTGACTGGCCTCTCTTATTACAGAGTCTGAGAGTCTTTATTTTTAATATATTTATCTTACCTATTTCAAATTGTGCAATGTTTGCTATTATTCAGTCTTTTCCTGTAGAAAGCCAACACAGATGACTAAATTCACTGTCCTGCTGCTTAACAGGGTCATAGCTATAGCTGTTGAACCACTGGCTCCCATTCAGCATTAGATACAAATCTGGCTTCATGAACTTACCCGTATTTCTTATTAGCCAGGCAACCAGTATTAGTCTACTGAGTGTGGAGAATAAAGTGGCAGAAAAAATACAAAAGTCAGCAACCTTCAAATGCCCACTACCTCCCTTCACAGTTCAGTAAAGTCAAATTGAGAGCAGATA
Source organism: Burhinus oedicnemus (assembly GCA_008921705.1). Lineage (NCBI taxonomy): Eukaryota > Metazoa > Chordata > Aves > Charadriiformes > Burhinidae > Burhinus > Burhinus oedicnemus. The sequence goes on from VFFE01007194.1 coordinate 1,874,905, forward strand.
TAGAAATCTGGGAAGGATGCCTCAGCTATTGTGTGTGGTACATGCCGTCTGTGGGTCACAGATACGGATGTTTAGCTCTCAAGAGGTTACCCCATGTGACAGAATTGCTCATAGGACATATATGCTTATTTGTTGCATACCACCCATCTTGCCAACACATCTGGGTTCTGCACCAAGGGGAAGAAGCTTCTCTCTTATGTCCTGTAAGCCACTGTGGAGTACCATGGGAATTTTATCACTGCTGTCATCTGGTCCAAGCGGTCTGCCAGAGAGCATGATCCTAGCACTTCTCATGTGTCATTGCTGTGTAAAGCCAGTAGCACAACCATATTGCTGGGAATGGTTAGCAATCTCTCCTACCCTTTGATGGCTTGGCTTATGAACCTGAGCACAGAGCACAACACTCTAGCTCACAAAACCTTGACTGTGCCAGGCACCCCTCAGCAACTACTACAGTATCTGCAGAGCAGGGGCTGACTGTCCTTCTTGTTGCCTATGGTTCTTTCCATAAGAACTATATTGTCTGACTAGACTGTGGTTTACCTATTGGATATTGCGTATTATCTAAAAAGTAGAAAGCCAGACTTATCTGCATATTGGAAGGATCACCTCCATGACTCTCTGCATTTACATCTTCAAGGATGAAAGGTTTTGTGTGGGAAGAAATAGTAAGCAGGTCATGGTGAGGCAGTGGATATGAAGAAAAAGGCCAAGGGCTATCAGATGGCAGTTGTAATGAGCTCTGTGTACAGTGCTGGGATCCTGTTTGCACTTGTGTCTGACCGCATAGATGAGTCCAAAGCAGCACTCCTTTTTGTGCTGCCTGAGAATGAGAATCTGGCATCTCACAAATTGCTTTATTGACTTATTTACAATTTATTTACTGACAATTTTGCCATATCTTTCTCCACTTTTTTTTCCTATTCAAGACAATGCACATTTTGTCTGAGTACTCTTCCTTGATCCTGTCATGTGGGGTTTAGATCTAAGGGCACATACTTACAATTTTAAAATAAAACCTATAACTTTAACACTTTTATTCTTTGTCTACCTGTAATGTCATCATAAGTTATTATTTGTGGTTGTTGCCTATTAGCATGGTTTGTAGACGCTATTGTTTTGTTAGCTTTTTGATAAAAATTCCCTACCTGATTACAGTTTCGCTTTTCTTTTATAGAAGACATACTTCATCTGTGTCTGTGCATACTTTCTAAAGCTTGTGGCTATGTTGTCTTGGAAGAAAAATGGACTGCATTGCACTTTTCTACACAGTGAGCAAGGATGTGATGAAGAAGAAACAAATTGCTTTGGTAGGAGGACAGCACTGGAAGGGGACACGTGGTTTCTCTTCAGACATCTTTGCTGACAGGCAAAGGAAAAAGAAGAATTTTGCTGGTGTTAGAGAAGGAAATCACCATTGACATGGTGCCCACTCCATGCTATTGTCTCCAGGGCTTTTGATTAAAAGCCAAATGAAGAAGAAATGAATGAAGAAAACTCATCAACAATGTGACTTTCTGCCAAATGTGTGGGCCAGGTATAATTGCTTACCAGCTTTTTCCCTGAAAATGGCAAAAAGGTCATTCTAGGCAATTCACATAGGAATGTAAACTCCAATACAGAAAGGCAGATGATAACAAGTATTTCTTAAATCCTGTGAGTAATCTTGTGACTTGACTCTTCTAGTTCTGCCTTGTCTAGGTCCACAATTTCACTGCTGCTCTTGAACAAGACGCGCTAATGACCTCAGATGAAAGGGGTACCCAAGTTCTTTTTGAACAGATCAGGTGCCACCGATGGTGCCAAGAATCTAATACAACTCTTGGAAATGGGTTTGCCTTAGTTTTGGAACAGTTCTGTTGTCATTTAACCTTTATTGAAATGAACTGCAGAGTTTCAAGGCGTTTCACAAGATCACATGGGTGCATCCTCTGGAATCCTCGGCTTAGAGACAGATTTGGGAAAAAGTCAAGGGTTAGCCCAGTCAAGTGAATATGCAAAGGTCAGGGAGTTGAAAACAAAGCAGATTCCTGGGCCAGATTTAGAGAAATTAATGAAAGATTACTTTTTTTTCAGCTTTGCTCCTTAATTTTTAATGTTTACTTTATAAATTGGTTCATATAACTTAGAAACATCATTATATTCTACAGATAGAGAAATCTTAAAATTTTTCAAAATGTCATCCCTGTAGGAACGTACACACTAAAATATGCTTCTAAATAACAAGAAACATGAAGGAAAAATTGTCTGTGTATTTTGACGGGTGATACCAGTAATAGACTGTTAAAAATTTCAGATAATTGTCATTAATAACTTCATCTTTCTGCTAGTTAAACATATACAGGATATGAAGTATTAAATGAACATTATTAATTTTTCATGGCAGATTGGTTAATTTACTGAATCGCTCTTGAAACTAATGAATTTGGGGACTGGGATCTAAAGCTGTGACAATTGTCTAGTCACAAGCAACAGGGTGGATAAACACACCTACTGGAGTAGTGAGGAATGCCCCCAAAGCCTTGAAAAAAGTTCTGCCAAAAAGGTGAGACAGCTGACATTCCAACAGAAGCATTTCTACACCAAGGCATGCATCATGGGTAACAAACAGGAAGAGCTGGAAGCCATTGTTGCAGTTGCAAAGCTATGATCTGCTCTCTGTCACTGAAACTTAGTGGGATGAATCACATGACAGGAGCAGTCAATGGCTATAAACTGTTCAGGAGGGACAGGTCAGGGGGTTGCCTCCTATGTTCAGGAGGGACCAGGAAGGAAAGGCGAGGCAGTTGCCCTCTATGTAAAAAAAGTGATCAAGTGCCTTCTATGTAAAAAAAAAAGCTGTTATCAAAAAACAGTGATGCACAGGTCTAGAGCTCATGGGTGAAAATTAGAGGCCAAACCAAGAAAGGAAGCCTTATGGTGGGTGTTCCTGGAATCTATGTCAAGGCATATGAAAGACAGGAAGGAGATTGGAGACAACCAATCCACAGATGGTGGATAAGGGAAAAGCAACTGATGTAATTTACTTTCACTTCTGTAAGGCCTTTTATATGGTGCCCCAAAACACTCTTGCCACTAAATTGGAGAGGTATGGGTTTGATGGATGCACTGTTAGATAGATAAAGAATTGGCTGGGTGGTCGCATCGAAAGAGTGGTAGTCAACAGCTCAATGTCCCAATGGAGATCAGTAATAAGTGGTGTCTGTCAGGGGTCTATATTGAGACCAGTATTGCTCAGTATCTTTATTAATGACATAAACAGTGGGATTGAGTGCACCCTCAGCAAGTTTGCAGATGACACCAAGCTGAGTGATGCAGATGGTGTGCTGGAGGGAAGCGATGCCATCCAGAGGGACCTTGACAGGCTCGATAAACGGACCAATGTAAACCTCACGAAGTTCAACAAGGCCAAGTGCAAAGTCCTGCACCTGGGCCAGGCCAATTAACAGTGTCAATACAGACTGGATGATGAGCAACCCTGCAGAGATGGACTTGGGGATATTGGTAGACAAAAAATTAGATATGAACTGACAATATGCACTTGCAGCTCAGAAAGATAATTGTATCCTGGGCTGCATAAAAAACAGCATGGCCAGAAGGTTGTTAAGATTTTCCCTGTAAAACGGGGTTTTTTCTAGTTGAGTCACAGTGCACCAAAGTATTTTTAAAAGTAGAAGAATTGTTATAATTCTGAAGCAAATTTCTAAGCAACTGTATTCAACAAGTATTATAATTTTGCACCCATTTTTTTCATTCAATTTTGCCAGCTAGTTCCTTAATTGCTTCTTCTGTGCTATGATAGATAAAGATTGCAATGATAAATAAGATTTATAAACAATGAGCGTGCCACATCCTTCAAACTTTTTCTACAAAACACAATTTCATAAAAGGAAAAGGAAGATATTTTAGAAAGGTATAACATGGAGGAGAGATGCTATAAATCAGAAAGAAGGTATTTATGCATAAGAAAATTATCCTGGGCTAAAATTCAAGCTAAGAGCTCGTTCATTTGCTAAGGAATACAAGGATAGTACATCTTTCATTATGTAAAAGAAAGAATGCTCTGGTAAATAGGTGTACTGAAGAAACAATGGCAGATGCAAAATATGTATGTATGGACATGTAATGTGTACATTTTTAGCTGTTTTTGTAAATGTGTGTTTAAGCATAGAAGAATTCCTTTTGAATAGAAGTCTTGTTCTATAGCACACTGACTAAGAAAGCCAAAGTATTCTAATTTATAGCGCCATTTGGACTGTCTGCCAGCAGCTATAGTCATTATTACATACAGGCCACAGCATTATTTGCTAGACTAGTTTGCTATTTCATTAGTAATTCCTTTATGCATCCTTTAGAGCAGCAATTAAAAGGTGGGCCTTCAGCATGCAAGAGACAACTGTTTGAACGACAATCACAACATATTTTATCCCCTGTACTGGAGGCTGTGCAGTGGTTTGGAACTTAAGTCCTGGTGCAATCTCTTAAGATTGCCTCAGAGGTAGGGGAGACTAATTTGCAAATATCTTTTTGCAAATATTTTTTGACACAGAAAAAGAAAGACGAACAGGCTACTCTTCAATGTGCTGTACTGTTAATTGTTTAAGATATATTTGATGGGGAAAAAAGGGAGCAAGAGAGAGAGGGAGAATAAAGTTCTGTGTTATCCTCTTTGTAAATAAGAAAATCTTATTGTAGTAAAGTTCACTTATTGATGTATCTGACTTTTGACAGTTTCTTATCTGATAGTCCTTTCCTAAATGAGACATTTTTGTTATGCACAAAGCGGTCTATGAACGCTCCTTGTCAAAGCTGTCAGTTTGCTCATGACAAAACCATAGTAATTTTTGCTAAAAAGCTGATCTACTCACTAAAATCCCCTTCCCCATAAAGAATTTAAAAAATATTTTTGTTCTAGCCTAACAAAGTATGCATGAGAGATGAAGGAACTCTCCAATCTCTACATGAAAACATGTTAATTTGCATTTATATTTACAAAATTTATCAAGGTATTTAAAAGAAAAGCTTTTAAAAAAACAAACCAACTTTCTCTAGCACCACTTATGTTCCTTAAACCTTAATTTCTGTGGACAAGTAGTTAATTCATGCCCTGGAGAGAGAGAACTTAAATGAGTCAGAAACTGATATTTTGTAAAGTCTGCAAAGACCAAAAGTATAAGTATTTGTTCATCTAAACCCACCATAATTTAATATAAAACATGGACATAATTGTGCAGTTCTTTGGTCATTAATGAGGAGTTTTATGACTAAATAAAGTGTGTTAAGTGAATTCACATCATTATGCATTAACATTGCATCACAGAAATTCCTCCATGGTAATTTTACGGGTATTAGTATTTTATGCACACCCAGAACTGAAGAAACCTTGCTTCAGATTAAATTCTACTTTGTGGAGTGTAAAATGGAACAATTAGTCAGTTTGGTTGAACACTGGAATGAGGGCTAGTTTGATGTTTCAGTGGCAAACAGCAACCCATCACATGGTAAAAACATATAGCAAAGATATGAAACAGGTCTCAGATCACTAATTTTCTTGACAGATCAAAGCTGCAACAAGAGAGCTCTCAGGGAGAAGCAATTTACAGAGGATTATTAGATGGCTGCAGGTTCCTGAAAAAAACACAAAGCAACAGAAACAATATTGTTGGCAATTACAAACCCTACTTGCCAGAAATTCTGTTTATATATACACCTCTGAGTCCACCTACATAAACAGTTACTCTGTGAGGGGAGTGCTGCTCTGTCTTCTTTGCCCTTCTTCATAACAGAATGCCAGACTAGCAACTAGGGAACTTGTGAATAAAGCACCAGCAATACAGAAATAGAGAATGTACAATATTGAACATGGATTTTAAGAGCTCATCTGATACATCAGTTTATTTTCCCCGGAGGGCAATTTTGTCTCCTGGCCTTAATTCAAACCCATTTTTTACAGTTTTTATGTAACAGTGCTCTTGTGCTGTCTGGTCACTTGTATTTAGTAGGATAGTACAATTGACATGAAAGTACTGTGGTGCTAAGTCCCTGAGATCTTCATTCAGGGAATGCCCCTAACCTGTAACAATATAGCTGGAGAAGGACTAGACACTCAAACGGATCTTACCTGGATGCCTATAAAGATAGCACTAGGACAGAAACCTGCTTAGACTTTGGCCAGCAAATCCCTATTTCAGTCTCTCCAGTTGCCTGCCAGTATGCCAATACACTTCAGAATTATTGGGTACAACTAATGACAATAACCAACACTCAGTCAGAAATGTGATTCTATATGTGATTTGCCTATATTGACAAAAATTACAAAAGGAAAAGAACTATTATTTTTACAACAGTGCATGACAAAGATGAGATAATTTCATAGTGAGCAATATTTTGGTTTTGCACATCTTTCTTGATCTTTGCCTGGCACAATAATAAATAGAAAGAATATGTATGATGTCTAAACTTCAAAGTCTTGTTGCAAATGTACCTGTATACTTCTAACCTTAACAGTTTATTACAACATTTTTTTTCTATTGTAATTAAATGGAATTTTGTGGAGCAAAAAGCCTCATAACAGTGTTATTAGCATTAGGAAACAACATGTATTTTTCTTCTGGTCTTAAATCTGCATAGTTTATCCTCAGATCTATTTTAATGGTATTTACTAAGAGGAAAAAAGAACAATTAACCTCGTCATATTCTCATATTTTAATATGTAAACAGCAAATTCAGGAGGCTAAGCAAACACACTGGAGGTAATTTATGCCCTTTCTTTTTTTGCCCATTAACAAGATAATTTAGGATTAACAAAACTGCAATGGAAATGTTTTCTACAAACCTCAGTATTAATACAAATGCTGATAGTTACTGAGAGAAGTATGGTATGTAAATAATTTTTTAATTGTCTTGTGGTCTTTCCTCTGAAAAATTTTATGCAATAGCATCATTTGTGTACAATGTACATACTGACAAATACAAATACAGGACCTAAGTTACTGTTAGACCACCCTTCTGCTGAGAAAGTGTTCTAACCATTATCATCTGTGTCAGCGTTTAGAGGAGTGGGATAAGGAACAAAATATTCCAATTCTGTGTTGCACATCCTCTTTTCCTTTCCAAAGGTTAGCAAAAAGGAACCAAACATTGAAATTTTCCTTTGACTATTTCAGTAATAAAATCTTCTGTTCTCTCTACTTTCCCCTTCTCCAGGGAGTTTCCACTTTATCAAAGTTTGGAACAGGAGACCCTGGACCAGAATAGCCATGCAATAGGTGGGGACCTAGTTTGACAGGACTTTTGAACACATAAATCAAAGCCTCTGTGCTTAACAAGCATGGCTAGGAACAATTGGATCTGAACCACCTAAAATCCCTGTATTAAAGGTAGAAATCTACCAATATAGTTAGCTAAAATAAGAACCAATACGTACCCCTGTCAAAGATTGTTTCTGACAAAATTATTTCTGGATTGGAAGTGTTCTAATAAACTCCCTCTATGTATGCAACCAGTGGAAAAGAGAGGGAAAGAGCTGAGAACTAATGAAAACCTCTGCACCAGGGGACAGTGAGACTTCGTACAGATGTAGCCGTCTATGTAAGAAAAAGAGCAGCAGGATTAAAGGATTCATGGTGATGACTGTTATTACTTTTTAAAGACAGCTTCTGCCATGATCTGTAACTGCAGCTTCAGCTGAAACTGATGACTATAAAATAGTAATTTTAATTCTGTTTATTTATTTAGACAATGAAAGGCTGTCAAAGTTTGGGACACATTCCCTGCGTTTTGTTTCAGTGAAGCATGCTACAGTCTTACTGGGTGCACTGGGCATGTGTGAACTGAGGCAGGAAGGCATGATAGGTTTTAGTACAAACAGGGCTGACTGAGTACTAGGAATAAGGCCATACTTGCAATAAGCGCTGATTCTTTTGAATTTAGTGTATTTATACAAGACTAAAGCTTTGATGGTTTTTTTTGTTTGGTTGGTTTGGGTTTTTGTTGTTTTTTTCCTCCTCCTTTTCTCTGTTGAAAAGGAACTTGAATGAAAATTGTGAGAATAAAATGTTATGCATTGGAAAAATATATAGCTTTAAACAAAACATCCTCTCCCATTGTTTCAAATCATTAACTTTGTTTTAAGTTGTCATAAAATAATTTCTGCTGCAAGTTTTTCACTTCGGCAATCCCAAGAAAATTAAAGAACATAATTCATATGGTTTTAATGACGTATATACTACTTAAAGTATCAGAAAATTACTGGATCTAATAGAACAGTAAGTAATGGAATATAAGTCCTTGGTTTGTGATGGAACCAAAAGTAGAAAAGCTGAAAGACTGCTAAAAAAGAGACATGACCTTTTGATTTTAAGAACACGTAATTCTGTTTGTTTAAAAAGAATACAAATGCATCATTTTTCACTTATGGGTATTTATCTTGCCCTTTAAAGGCCAGCTAGTGAGTGGAGCTAAAGTTCATACCTAAAATGAAATCTGAGTATCCAATACAAACCACACTTTTCCCTTTGCATTGATTTCAAACCAGAAAATATTAGGAAACAACAACAACAAAAATACATCTGTAACTGTTCCCAGTACAAAGAAAAAAAAGACCTCACAGTATGTACAACACACACACACACACACACATTTGATAGGCAGTAGATGTGAACTCCAAACTTTTACTACTTTTTGAACCCCACAGAGGTAATTGAAGAGTAAGTACTGGAATGGTCTACAGATAAATGTTAGTATGGAAAAGATAGCTGGTATTTCCAGTCAGCTGTCTAAGGAATTGTAGTGGAGCATTTAGAAAACCATATTTTTCTCCTCCTCCTGCTCTTGTCACCTATCTAAAGACAGAGCTGCCACAACAAGCTAGTCTTTTAAGCAAAAGCAGTTTAAGAAATACGTCAGTCCCAATTTCTAAACAACTAAGTTAAACTTCTTTCTGAATACTCTACCAAATACATATATTTGTTAGTTAAAATATTATTAGGGAAACACAAGACTCTTTTTCAGGAAGACAGATAGCTTCCCTTCTGCAGCTCAACAGACTGCAGTCATATCTTAGCTTTCTGTTTTCAGATATAAGAGGTTCAGATATTTTCCGATATACTACTTGAGCAAGAACAGCTATTTTAAAAGTGTACTTTGAAGCAGAGTTTCTGACAAATGTTAGTTAAGGGAAAATATTCTGGGAAAAATTTTACATTTAATCTCCAAAATGCACTTAATTCTTATATTTCATTAAATATTTTTAAATACTTGTAGCAGTAATAAAATGACATGTACTACTAGGAATAAATAATAAGTTGACATATTCTAAGATGGAACATACATATCTTAAAGTTAAGAGTAGCTACTGCTGAATACTGAAAGAAACAATTTCTTTAAATTGGTTTCTACAGCTTAGTTATGAGGCATGATGCTAATAGGAACAACCAAATTTAATAAAAACATGTTATGAAAATTCTAATTCTGAAAAGGATTTTTGATTTTTAATAAAATTATAATTTTTAAAGTGTATTTTCAGTCAGGAAATATCATCCACATATATATGAATAAGCAGATGCTATGCAATTTTAGATTTCCATCTAGTTCTACAAACTGTTTAACTGGTTGGACACACGGGAAAAACTCATAGCCCAAAAATTAGTTATACATCATTAAGGCTATTCCACATTCAGTACTTATTTAATATGGCATCTGTACCAAATGCCAATGATCATTTTAGTGCAATGTTGAGATATTTCTGCTGTGGTATAGCATTTATTAAGCACTAGCACAAGGAGCCTTTTCTCCTATAAGAATGGGACTGCCCACACTATAGCAATCAAGACACCTGCATCCACTTCACCCAACCTAATGTGATCGTAGCAGCACCAGGGATCATGGGAGCTGCACAGAAGCCAACTCTCATCTAGAAGCAGTATGCCTCTGCTAGCAAGGCACAGTCTGTAAGCTAACAAGTCCTGGCACTTTTCAGAGCTCAATAGCTCAGGGGCAACACTGCATGAACGTGCTATTCTGCTTCTAGAGCCAAGCAAGTTCACCCGTACGTCTCTGCACCGTGCCTCATGGACTTCCTGGTGGACGTTTCTGCCAGTGCAGGCCTCTGCCAGTGCAGGCCTCTCTGGCACGGTGACCCACTGGCACTATAAACATGCCTACTTCTTTTTTTGGTTTCACTGTGAAATACTTGCCCATTTATTTGGCGATGACTGACTTAACCTCTTTCAAGAAAGAGGTGTGTTTTATAATCAGAAACACTGATATTCAGGGCTTTTATTCATTCATACCAACACTGGCAGATATCTAATGTTCAGCTATTATAACTAAGTTCAAAGGACAATTTTTGCCATCATCTTGTATCCTCTTTCTAAAACAATGTGTGCATGTAAGGTAGAATACCTATGATAAGGTGAGACATTCAACGTAAAGAAATTCTTAAAATAAAGATCTTTTTCTCTCAAACTCTTGCACCAAAGTTATGTTTGCTGAGAATTGGCGAGGTTTGAGTTAATATTATATAAACTACTTATTGCTAAATGTTTTTAAAATAGTGCAAGATATAAGAAAAAAACTTGACATATTGAACACTTCTTTTATGAAAGATATTTTACTCAAAATCTACTTAAGAACCTGGCTGGATTCAAACCTCATCCCTTGAAGTTAAAAAAAAGAAAAAGCCTGATCCACTGAGTTTATCACTTACATGTATAATTATAAATTCAATATGCATTGCTGTCAGACATACTTTAATCAGTACTTTTAATGAATGATTAAAAAAATATGGTATTTTTTTAAATTCAAGAAAATCTTTCTGATATACTAGCATCAGTAATTACAGAAGGTCAGAGCATAGGAAGTATTCCATATGACAGCAAGACACGAATAATTTACAGCATAACACTACCATAGATCAGAATCCTTATGTACTCCTCCAAATCCTGTGTGAACGATAACCATGTTAAGCCCATATGGCCCTCTAATTGCTAATATTAAGATTGCGATTATTTAAGAATTGTAGGTTATATTTGTATTCACAAATGAATGATGGCCTTTCTTCTAATCATAACTGAATTGTTCCTTTGTTTTCCATGGGCATTCACTTTTCTGCAAGTAGAAAGCGATTAGCTGAAATGTAAAATCATAATGAGAGCGAGAGATAAGACTTGACAGTGATACCATCTTGCTAATTTTAAGCCTAAATCAAAATAACTGGAGTCATATATAATGAAATGAATGCCTGTCCAGTTCCCTACTGAGACCAACACATAACCTAGATTTTAAAATGACTAACAGAAAACAAGAAAAAATATCTGTATGCATCAGAAGAAAAATATTAGTGTTACTGCCATTGGAGGAAGTAATACAGGTTTTCACTTATAAAGACGTGTGTGTGTTCTGAAATGGTGTGTGTTTAAGTAATAAGAAGGTAGCAGAAAAGAAAGGGAAGGTATAGGCAATAACAGAAAAAACTGCCTGTAAATGTGTCTGAAACCTGGCCCACACTTTTCCCTGTGGCTCATAATTCGATTTCAGCCAACTTTCCCAACAGTAAGACCAAACAGGAGGTGGTTCTGAGTGGCATCAGGAGAACAACCATCCTGACATTGTGAAATCACTGCTGCTTTGATCATTTTTCTTTGATCCACTAAAAGGCTAACATGCCTGAACCTCAAAGCCAAGCTGTGCAACATGAGGTACATGGAGGTCAATGTCTTTCTGACCCCTCCTCACAAGCAGTAAAACTAAGGCGCATGAGATTAATACAGCATAGCGCATCAAAATTATTGTTAATTATTTCTGAAGTAATGCAAGACATGAGAAAATCAATTGTCCTCCCTTTTTCCCCTTGGGGAGCCCAACAAACCCAGTACCTGAAGTTTCACACCTGCAACTTGAATGTCCCTTCTCCTGTCAGTCAGTCACTCAAAGATTTGCTGAAATGTGTCTTGAAACTGTGTTGTTTCCTCCCCATCACTATTTGGGTGGCTGTTCTAGGACTTCACACGTCTGACAGTTAAAAACACAAATGCTAAACCAAACATCTACTATTTTTTGTTCTTTGTTCTAATTTGATCTGTTAATCTCTGCTTTGTTTTATATCAGGATTACAGCTTGTAAATTACTTTTCCTTACCTGGCATTGATCCCCTAGATGCATTTATAATAAGTACATTTATTCAGTGTATTTATAATGGATTTATTTAGCCTCTCAGCCCTTATTTTCCTAAGTTTAAAAACCCAATACCTTTTCATCTGTACTGAAGAGAGATGGTTTCCATTTTCCTTATTGTGTTAGACACTCTTTCACACCTGCATCTATTTACTCTTTTTAGTCCACATATCTTTGTCATAATGGACATAAAATACTGGCAGAAAATTGAAGCTTGAGGGAAATGCTGTTTTGTCTGAGTTATGTCATCTCTCTAGGATAACTAATCATAATCCTGATGAAGGGGCATGTATGAGCTACCTCGCAGTAAAATATTCCAAAACATGTTTAGGGATGGAGTGTAGGGGTAGAGATTCATGAGAAGTGGGACATCGGATTGCTAAATGGTGGCTTCTAGCGGTGAAACTTTTTCTGTAGAAATTGACTGGTGCCCCATAGGAGCACTTCACACAATTTTTCTCACAGAGTTGTGTAGCCCTCTAACTTGAGTCTCTGCAAGGCGTTCTTAATGGTATAAATACATTCTTGCTTCTTCTGAAAACATGTCACCTGATCTATACTAGCAACTCATTAGCCTTTTCATGTTTACAGCGCTTCAGAATACACTCTATTTATGATCAAACATAAATTCCTGCCCTCTTCTTCAATTAATTAGATGCCAGGCCTTTTTGTCCAGAAAAAACACAAGACATTAAAAAGTGTGAATAAGTCGTCTTCTCTTGTTACTAGGTTTCATATTATAGGGCTGACAACCCTGCTCTCCTACATCAAACAGACCGTGTTTAATGGATATAAAGAAATATTTCGTGAGGTATTGCTTTTGAATCACAGATAGCTTGCTTCAGTGAACATTTTATTTCACAAAAAAACAGGACAAAGTAGTTACAGGAAGAAGAAAGAATAGATCTCTCCATGAACAAATAGTAAAATCAGCATTAAAATATATTATTAAGCAGTCTAATAATAATCAGTTTGATTGCTGAGAAGTCAGATGAACTAATGTCTGTGATTACAGCAGGATAAAAAAAATAGTCCAATAGCAGTATCCAACCAAGGGAAACAATAAGCTAAAACTTCAAACATATTATTAAGATACACAGTGCCCACAGCAAGAGAACAGGACTCACAACATTAATTGCTGGTATCTAGACCATAATTTGTTTTTTAGTCCCACAAGTTTAATCTATCCAAAAAAGAAAGCAGCATATTAATGACAGGTTTAATAAAACTTGCATGGAACCATTTCCAAACATGTTTAGATTCACAGCTTCAGCTAATTTCCTGTCTTGTAAACACAAAGGTAACATGTCAGTTTAATTCAGAGCCACTGGAACATGTGGATTTTGTCTTTCAATTACGCAGTCAGTGCTGATACAGTCCTTAAAAGGAGTAGATGTTCAGCTAGTACCCATTTAAGATATCTCCAGATCTATGTTAGTGTTTTTATCCAGTTAAAAAATAATAGAACTAAAATCTAGATATTCACTGTAATAAAGTTACACACTCATACATGAAGGAAAATTAGAGCAATTCTTATCCCACCAGGATTTGAGTTCTACTTCCACACAAATGGAAAGAGTTCACATTGAACTTAAATGTGCCTAACTAGCACAATCTTTCCATCAGCATTATGATCCTGTATTCAGAAGTCAGTAATGAGACCTAAAATGGCTGCAGAAATGGGTTCTTGGTGCCTTTATGCAAACTTAGGCATGGAGAGGTTTTGATCATGTAAACGGTCATGCACTACAGGCAATATAGTATAATGAGCTAATCAATAACATGGGAAAGGGCACCACTTGTCATTTGTTTTCATGCTTGTGTACTTATTCCTATTTTAATTGACTTAATGGTCTTTTCCAAACAATTTTTAACATAATAAATCAGTCTGAAATCTTTTCCTTCTCAATTTCCAATTGATAAAACAGTTTCCTTGTATGAATTTCAAGGGAAGAGACAGCTAACATCCCTTCTGTAGGATAGTGGTACAGTTTACAAAGTCTTTTCCATTAACAATCTAGCTGAAGAAAGAGGAAATAAAATACTGTACACTTTAAGGTCTGTAAAATTTTACTGTATTATTTTAAAATAATAACGATAATTAGAATTTTATTATTATAGAAGTCGTTGAAGAAATATTTTTATCAGTTCATTCTAAGGCAGTCAGATTAGCTCAAGTTATGGAAAACAACAATGTAAGAATATCTCCAAAAGGTTAAGGTTCATAATTCCAACTTAATTTATACAAAAATGTTTGTACTCTTTTTATTTGTAAAGGTAATTCATTTAGAAACTTCCTCATAGTTAGAAAAAGACTAAAGAGTTCATGAAATTTAAGCTAACTCCTGCAAATCTTTTTATCTGGGTTGGAATTATGTTCTTCCTTGGCTTTCCCAACTGGTTTTTTTTACAACACCAAAAATAAGTTATTTGCTCTGCTCCAGTAGAATTAGAATAGAAAGTTGTCTGAGTGACACATAGTCATTACTTATTGTCCCACAGATTTTTAGGTCATCTTCGAATATGCCATTCTAATAAAACAAAAAAATCCCATAGTGAATTCTTGCAACTCCAGGAACATATTATATAAAATTACGGAAACTACGTGAAGACTGTTTCCTCTTTGGTAACTACAAGGCAACTCAGTGCTGTAATCCTGGGACCCCAAGAACTTCTCTAATGAAATTAGCAATTACATCTATAAACTTGGTTAGTGAAGTTCTTGATGTCAAAATACTAAGTAAATAATACCAAATGATAAAACTGATTCTATTTTCTGAAATATCTTATGACAAGTTTATGTCCCAGTGAGTTATCTTATGACAACCCCTAACCTTTTCCAAAAAATGGTCATTTTTTTCAAGCCAAAAAAGACATATGACTCATCAAGGCTGAAGGACTCATACCCATTTCCTTTATTGCTGTCCAGAGGTGTAATATGCTTTTAACTACAATTCTCCTAAATACAGTTCCTGAGTATATATTTTCCAATAATAGTTTCATTTAATGGATTTCTATGAAATTATAAAATAAAAAGGATTTAATCTGCAGGAAATAAGACCAACATTACTTTGTTTTTTTATTCTAGTAATATTTGTTTTTTGTTAAAGACATACTAAAGTCTTGAATAATACAGTTTTCTACTGAATATTATAGTATGGCAACAAACAATGATTTAGATCAATAGGGAGTTTGGATGGCATTTTCAATTCCAGTTTTTCAGTGGTTTACTTTATGTATGTGACAGCATTTTATGTGTGTGGCAAAGTTTTGTGTGAAGTTATTATCACTCATGTTATCGTTAAATATTCTTCTTGTTTTCATTGCAGGCTTAGTCCCAGTAGTGGTGGTAGAGGAGAGTTTGCATTAAAAGTCCATAGGGCTCAGAAAGCTGGCTATTTCTATACAACTGTAACTCAAGGAATAATCAAAGTTCAGTCTTGATCAGTAAGCTACTGAATATTTTTCATCATTTATAATGTCTTCTCAAGATTGATAACTAAGAAAGCTAGAAGAATATTTTTATGATTACATTTACTTTGAAAGACTGATACTGGATGTTTTGATTTACACTGATGCTTCTGATTTATTAATTATTTATGCTGTTTTTCTTCCCCTCCTTTTATCTTATTTTTTTGTGGTGGGTATTAACAGCTATTCATTTGCTCTGTAACAGTTAGAATTTTAGTAAATAGAAATAGTAGAATAATTCGCTTAGTAAAAAAGTCCTTGTTAAAATCACTGCCCTTGTTTGCTAATTCATGTACAGGTCAAACTTTCTATAATGTTCCTATGTTTTATATTCTTTCTTGACAAAACTTGGTGCTTAAGTCTAAATCTAAATCTCAACCAGACAGGAGAGAATTCTCTTTTTACCCTTTGCATAATACTTTGTGCTAGGCTACGGGAAAGAAAAAGATGTACTGTAAACCTGTCAGTTTTTTTTAATATCTGTGTCTTGTCAGCATTTTAAGTGACCTCATTGCTGCAACAGAAGTATGAACAGTTTCATGTGTACCAGGGAAATTACTTAGAGAATCAAAGTTCCCTGAGATTTCAACAATGCCTTGTGCAGAAATTTGAGATGTGCTTTAGAAAGACTGAACGTTTTTGTCATGGAGGATCCCAAAACAAAGGACATCATCGGTGCTATTTTCATTTTTTTGAAATACATAATTAGACAATGAGATTTCAACAGATAAATATAGCTGGTTATAGATTAGATTTATTTTAGATACTTTTAGTAAGTCATCTGTATTGGAAATATCAGTACCTGTGTAGGAGATGTTGCTTGCCCTATCCACTACTGAATTCAGACTTTGAGTATTCCCTCACTGCAAGATTTTTTGTCACAAGGCTGTTATATAATCAAAGGGTACCGCACTTTAGACATCTCAGTGTCCTTTGATCTCCATAATCAGCTTCTTCCTACATGATATGCACTTTACTATAATAAGTAAATTGCAAGCTCTCGAAATCAGCCACAGAGAAGCAATAACTACTGCTGGAATTAACAGAGAGCCTTACAGAATAAGCAGCAAGTTGGCCCACAGTCATCATGACACTGGGTTTCAGTTTACAGCACTGGCACAAGCATTGTTTAAAATTTGTTCAGCAGTGTTGTTTAATTGGGCTTAAAAAAAAAATTATTTGTAAATATGTTTTTCTTTAATATTAAGCCACAGACCATCTTTCACTGTGCTTCTTGCTCTTGTAAAAACATGTTGTCTTACATTGCCCTGCAGACTATTTAATAATCAGGTTTCTGTTAAAGGCAATAAATGTTTCTAAGCAACCACAACCCACTTTAAATATGCTAGTCAATTAGCTCTAGACACCACCTTCCAGAGTTTGTCTCTATTGTTTCTTTCTGACTTGAAACATAAAGAGACAGAGAGAGAGGAAATTTTAATATAATGTGTTGTACTAACCAAGGCTGATGCTATTAAGTAGCACCTCATGCAGATAAACACAGCCCTTGGACAGCCCCGGTCCAAGAGTACAATGATGTACGCTCTCATCAAGCCCTTATCAACATATAAGCCAGAAAGAACAGAGACTTATCTAGCTAGTGCCAATAGGGAAAATAAAAATAAAAAGCAAGAGAGGTTTCCGTGGTTGTGAGAAGTACAGCTTCTCCCATTTTGTCCAGTGCTTTCATACTGTGATTTTTATAATCACTTCTTTCCACAGAAAAACAAATAAAAAAGTGTCTCCCTATAAAATAAACCCAGTAGTTACACACTTTTTAAAGAGAAGACTCTAAAGACAGATTTTTCTATTTGAAAGTTAAATACCAGTTGAATTTTAATCACAGAGGGGTGTCTTAGTTAGGTAGCTTATTCCTGTTAATCTATCATTTTCATTTTCTTTCTCTCATGTTTATAAGCCTCATTTTATTCCTAGAGTCACAACAACCTTTCTTACTTGGTGTGGTCAGTTTTCTTTTTTGTCTAACAGTTTCCCCACTGTATTTTTTAGTGTAAACATCTCAGTGAGGAATGTCTGAGAAGAAAATACTGACATTTCATTAAGCCTCTTATGGCTTAGAATATCTCCCTCCATTGAGGTCTGTAAAAAACATAGTTTGTGTTTGTTGTGAATATCCAATACATTTTAACTAAGCAAGGATGAATCTTGCTGGAACTTGGTACTTAATAGCAAGCCTTTTCTGGTCTTCTGGTATGGCCACTGCCATTTAACACAAGGTTAAGAGTGACTTAAAGTATAAAATTACATCAAAAAAAGGGAGGCTAGAACAAAACTAAAGTATGTGTCTGGTAACTTATTTAACTTACTAGCTGTATTTCTATGTGTTACTTCCCAATCGATAGCATATTCTACAAGATGTACCATAAAACCAAAAATGGCCAGAGATCTTTGTAACGAATAGTTCCCCTGCGGTATTGATTGGTTAATAATGGAAATTATGGGAAATGTAAGAACAGGACAAATATGTAGTGATACTGCCCTTGGGTATGTATCACACAATTGCACCTTAGGGACTTTCTGAAGCCAGAGGGATTATCAGTGCATTTACAGCTTTATGGGATTTTTCTTCAACATTTTTTTCGGGCTTTCCATTGAGTCTATGGAAAATTTCGAATCCCTAATAACTTTTTTCAAGGAATTTCACGTCTTCCCTATAAGCTGTATTTATTCTGAACCTTGCACCTACTGCTTTCAGCTTTTGGACTACAGTTTTTGTACAGGAAGAAAAAAAAATGAATTCTTTTACCCTTCTTTTATTTTCTATACACCAAACATGATTTTATAAATTTATAAATCTTATAAATTTTTATAAATCTGGTCTTTCCTCAGTTTATCCCTGTTCCAGATTGAAGAATGCTAGGTATATAGTCGTTACTCATACAAAAACTTATTATTTTGATCATCCTTTTTGTCCTGTTCCTCATCTTGCCAATGTTACTGTATTTACTTTTGAGATGAACTATCTTTCTCTGAAGGGAAATTAACCACCTTCAAATTGTGACTGCTGGTGATATTAGGACTGTTTTTCTCAGGGAGCATCCATGTTTACTGCATGCTGAATTTCATCCAGCAATTTATTGTCCATTGACTCAATCATCTTAGGATCCTTCTGTCTTTCTCCACAATGAAGTCAGCAGTTTTACTTCTATAAATAGCTCCAGCAGAATCTGTGATATGATTTTTCACCACCTTTTTCAGCTCTGCTATCAATGTGTGAAACATAATGGGTTAATGTATAAAACTTGAAGACTCCCCTTGAATACAAAAATAAGTTACCTGTTACGTAGTATGATCAACAATCCCAAATTTCCTCTACATTATTATTAATATATTATATAATATATAGAATGTATTATAAATTGCTGAACTGTCTGTACACGTATAAAATAATCACAAATTTTCTGTGATGGTTTACTAGCTATAAAGTGTTTTCTTACTAGGGACTTACCTACTTCATAGCCAAGTCACTGTATACCCTTCCTTACTTATCAAAAACAGATAGGTCAGGTCGTATGTGCCTGACTGTTATATTACCTTATACAAAGTAGGTAGACAGAGTATTAAAGGTTTGATGTATCTTTTTCATACAACTATAGCTTGTAGAATACTTTCTTACAAGAATCAGTGAACTGCTTTACAGCCTTACTTTGCTTTTACAGATGAGTATTATTCACTGTACAAAGGCTAGTGTGAGACATCACATGAAATCAAAAGGCTAGAAGTGCTCAGTATCCTTTGTTGTTACTGCTGTTACTCATTCAATGTATTCCCTAAATTTCCATTCCATTTATAACACACCGTAGGAATCACGCTGTAACAGTAAGACTTTCTTTTATTCCAATACTGCAAAACCTGAACTATGATGTCACTCCTGCAACTTAGGAGATATATGCAAGAGTTTATTACATGATCTACTGATCCAAGCATTATGTTCTGTTTCCTGACTAGAAGAACATCTTGGAATTTCAAAAGCGATACACTTTCCAAGACATACTAAATATTGCCAAGCAGAAGGAAGTTTGTGGTATATAACACAAAACCCAAACCAAAAGAAGTCATAGGCCTTTTAGAAAAAAATAACTAACATTGCAAAAATCCGTAGCAATGAACACTTAGAAAATGAGTGCATGTGAAATCTTACTTCGAATCTTTGTAGATTTTGCCGCTGTCCACCGAATTTCTCACCTAAGGAAAAAAGAAAGGGGCAAAATAAGACTTTGTGAAATGTATAATGCATTATTCCGTTAGGGAAATTAAGTTAAAAATTGTCACAAGGGAGATTCATTTTTGTTTTCTAATTTTGAATCCAGTGAAGGAAACATCCTGTGTTGAGTATTCTATCTCTAACCGCAAGGAGTTCTATACAATTTAAAAGCACACATACTTTCTCTGGTTTCAATCAGTGAAACAGTAAATCCATATAATACCAAAGGCCAAAAAAAATTATCCTTCAAATTATGACTTATAGAAACATAAACTCAATGTTTTCCAGTGTGTAGAAATGGATATTCAGTGTCATAGTCTGCGGGAAGAGAAGTATTACTTATAGATTTGATGCTTAGAGCATACCATGTACTATGTTTGTTCTTTGCATGCAATCAATAAATATTTTAGATTTCAAATTGAGAAAATGCAAACATAAGAATAGATGTAGAATAAAGAACCTAATCCAATACTTAGGTAATGTAGTGAAAAATCTTACAGAGACTTCCTCCATGAGGTCTGGAGGCAGCTCTGAAGCAGGGGTTACTCTTAAAAGGTGCTGCATCTTTCTATTAAGCACATATATTTGCTTCCAGAGGATCTAACAATGACAAAGGGTTTATCAGGTTCAAGACATAGAGGTAGAATCTCTTCAGCTTATATTTGTGTTCTGAACTGCAGTTGAAAGTTTTAAAATCAGTATCCTTTTGTTTATTTAATTGAAAGACAATGATAGAGCTATTCTCCCTAATTTTTGGTAGAGAAACAGAGAAGGGACTTTTGGGTGGTTTTGTGAATAGCACAGACAAAGACTTTGCTGGTTAGAAATCTTCCTTGATTATATTTTCCACAGAGAAGATTTACTCATCCTCAATTTTCTACCAAAGATTTTAGTGTTTTCCTGGTCAATTTTAAAAGAACTTGGATAGAGAGGAGAGCTGTTACTTTAACGTTATGCTGTTGCTAGACACAGTTCTGGAGTAATCAAATTCTTTGGTTGAACAACTCCTCTACTTCATACATTTTACAAAGAAACAAGCAGACAGTTACATTTTTTCCTTAGTAAACACCAATATATTTAAATTTCTAAAAATTAAAGTCATGTTATGGAAACCTGGTCAGTGAATATTAAAAGCCTGTGCAAAGAAGTGGAATTGACATGCTTTTACTGTTGCAGAAGGCCTCTGATACTTTTAGGTTTATGTCCAATATGGGGCAATCAGATCTTCCTGCCTTCCCTGATTATTTTCACCCTCCCATCATACAGGAGTGGAAGATGGGCTGGCTTAGGTGTACCTTATCCTGCTGGACCTTGGGCTGGAACCTTGCCCATAGCTGGGAAACAGCAGATACATCCTGTGTGCACCATGCTGCCTTCTCCTATATTCTGCCCACATTGCTGGCCAAAGAAGAAGAATGAACCGAAGAGATATGGCTAAAGCCAATTTTCATTCAGTTTATGGGACTGCAGCAGACAGACACAAAAATGGAAGGAAGGTAATCAAGAGGAGCAAATCCAAGCATCTGTTCCCTGTGCAGCAGATGCCCCAGGGCCCAAGAGCAGACACTGCAACCATCAACACATTTTTTTGTTCTGTTTTGTTCTTTGTAGTTTCATTTTTGATGGAAGCTTCTGTGCCAGGCCAAGCTCAACAGCATAGCTTCACTGCTCATTCATTTTAATCTGGTCCTGGATCTAGCTCTGGTTCATAGATCCTGAAGAGAATCTGATTTTATATCTCCACAGTACTTCCACTGTATTTTTTAAGACATCTAAGGGAAGAATATTCTAAACTGTTAGTAACAATTTATTATGATATATTTTGCAGTTCTCTTATACTTTTTTTTTTTATGAAATAGCATTAGGAGGTGCATGAAATCCTTGAAGAGAGAACATGTAAAAGTTGTTCTTCACAGAAATATTGTATTGATGCTTGCCAGAGAAAAAAATTCTCTCAGGAATAGTAAAAAGACGAATGCATACTAAAGGGAAGAGTCAAAAAGTTAATGCTTCATGCAAGTAAATTTTTTTGTATGTTATCTGTTCAGGAAGCATGTTAACATGGCTCTTGATTTCATTGCAGTTTCCGTCCTCTCACGACATGCTTCCAGATGCTTTAGTGAAATGTTTAATAAATAGTAGTTCCCATTTAAAGACCAAAAATGTGCTTTTTACTAGTCTATCTGTTCCTTTCATTAGTAAGCTCAATAAAAGAGAGAAAAAGTTGATCCCCAAAATATCTCCCGCCCTCTAATATAAAAGCAAGATTTTGAAAATACTTAGGTGAATGAGTAACTTTCCACATGTGAATAGTCAGAGTGGAGCTCTGCTGACAGGGTAAGAGACATAAATTATGGCTTAGCTCCTTCAGTAAATATTCAATACAAGTGACCAACTGAGTGTCAAATATATTGAACAAAGGAACGTCACTGAGCTCTAAGGCAATTTAGGACATGTATTTCCAAAACCATAAAAATAAATAATACAAGTGTATTTAAAAAATAGTTCATCGGAAAGGTGTATTTTTAGAAAAGTAAATTAAATATGCTGCTATTGCATAAATAAAATATCTAACAGGCAAACAGTGGGTACAGCCTTTATTGCACTTGGGAGCTAAAATGTAATTAAGATAAATGAAGAATTCTCTCTCTGTTCCTGGAGAATTTTCTGTTCTGCTTGTCAGAATAGTTTCAAAGCACCAGTTCAACTCTTCTTGGAGACCTCCAGTGCTGAAGAGGTTCAGTCGGAATTTGCCCTTTGGATGTTTACTTCATATGAAGTTCTTCCAGTAAAAATGATGTAATGTGTTCTCTTTATCATTCATCAGTCTTTGCTCTCTCTCTTAATCTCATATTTCAATAGTCCTCTCACTCTCTCTAGTCATGGCAACTACCATTTAAAAAATATTAATTGGCTTTGGAGCAGCTCAGTCTTTCTATTCCTTTCCTTTTCACCCACTCTCAGGAAAATAACCTTTCCTTTCAGCTTCTTCCCTTTTTTCGAAAAACAGATTCTGTCTTCAGCATCTTCTTTAGTAGGCCGTCTAACGCACTGTTCTGTTTCAGGCTTTCAATGACAATCTTGCACATAAAAGATGATACTCCAAAATTTTACATCAAACTTTATTATTTTTATTATATTTATTATTGAAAAAGCCTGAAGATGCAGTTTCTCTTCAAACAACAATTTACTCAAAAGCACTGCACCAAATTCTGCTGTTGTAGTTTAGTACTAGTACTAGTTGTACCAGTTACAACTCTGCTAATTTCAACGGTATTGCACCTTTACATGTTGGTTGACTTATTGTCAGTACAATATGTCCTCTGAGTCAAAAGTAAGGACTGTAGGATCGTATTTTTAGTTTTCATAATACATATTAATTATGGAGTCAAGCAACTGACTTTTTTATATTTCTGCAGGACAAACGCTTTACTTAATGCAAATTCACCATTACACTTAGGGCCAGTAGATGATAAATGCAACACACATTTGGAGCACAGTCTTTCTCGACAGTTATGTTCAGAAATATTATGAAACATTTATGAACACTGAAGTCTATACATATCAGCAAGCTTGCTAAAATTGAAAAGAGCTCCTTACTCATACAAAAATAAGCAGATGCTTAAGTGTTTGCAGGAACAAGTTTTAATTTCTCTCCATGGGTATTGGACAGGTCCTCTGCACAGGGATGAACTTCAGTCAATAAAGTGATTAACAACAGCAACACACACTGCAGGATCCACTCCAGGAAAATTAGTTTAACTCATGTTAGCTGCAGTCTGATCAGTGACACACAAAACCTTAAGTCTCTTGGGTTATATTGCATTATAAACAATGTCTGCAAGTATTTTACAATAACCAGTTGTTTTCCTGAAGTTTATGTAGGATATGGCAAGACTTGTCCACTTAATGAAAGGTTACTATTTGAGTTCATTTCCCCAAAAAATGTATTGTCCATGTTTCCCATTTAAAAATAAGTTTCCAGTCATCTATAAGTTTTATATACTTCTGCACCTTCTTGTTGTGCTATTTTGTCTGACTAATTTCCAGTGTGATGATCCTCCCCAAATCTGGGTATAATCAAGAGAAATCTTAGAACTATTTTTGAATACCCTCTCCTAATTTGAGAGATTATTTGTAACTGCAGAAATATACATAAATAAATCTCTGTACCCTGATTTAATATTCTATCTTGACATCATCATATTCATGATATCAGCATTTTAATCTTTCGTCTTTCTTTTGCAAACTCATTAGCTGCTTTTTAAAATCTGAATTACAATATTCAGCATTTTTCTCTTGTGGTAGAATTATCATAGGGTTGGTTCCAAAGTTTACTGAATGCAATGGATAAATTTCCCTGGCCTTAAGAGGGAGTTTGAATCAGGCCTTTAATTAACACCAGAGATTAATTTTAAAACAGTTTTCTATTTCACAGCCATCCCAGAAATCTCTGCCCAGATAGTAGTTTTCCAATTATTCCAATATTAAAGCCTAAACCCATTGTACCTGTTTTCCCCAAAGTGATAAACTAATCACTCACCTAATGTAATTTCTTTCCAATATTTTCTTCACAGATAAATTAATCAAAATAAATTATTAATGTGGCATCTCACTTATTTCTTTAACTGGTGCTAGAACACCTCTGCTATTTTGTAGCACTTGCAGCTTTATCTATTTCTTTTGATAAATTACTGTTTATTTTTGTGTTAACCTGCCTTTATATCCAGAGAAGGGATTGCATGATATCCTTTGCCTGATTCTCATTAGAAGTTGATATGCAAAATTTGTAGTTTTGGTATTCTAAATCTAAACTAAATGTAAAGTGCTTACAGAAAGAATAGAGGAGTAACAGGTTATATGGTAATAAGATATCATTAAACTTCGACTTCTGTTTCTTCATGAGGAATTCCTGAGGTCAGATTTCACAATATATTGACTGATTCTCCTGATTATCTAAAAATTGTGTGTATCTGGGAACATATTTATATGTGTGCATAATTGCATGGGTTGATATGCAAAATATACTTGTTTAATCTGAAAAACGTGACTTCATATGATAACAGGAGCATAGGATGTAACCAGATATATCAACAATGTATGCATGTGCAGAACTGTCATACCAGAAATCACATTCTTGTCTGATACACTAAAAGAATTTCCATACATCAAAAAGAGGTACACACGAAGAGAACATGAGTGACTGAAGTACAATAATTTTGATAATAAAACATTTATTTCACCACATTTTTTCATATATATTCTTATTCAAACAAATGTGCTGCTTTTAATTGAGAAAATTGGAGTGTTTGGTTTTTGGTTTTTTTTCCCTGTGCTGTAGCTTATTGTTGCTATGAGGCTCTTTTATGATCAGGAGGACCTTGTTTTTAATAAGCTGAAATTGAGTCTAGTTAAGTGGAAATGACTGTGGGAAATGGAGACATTTCAAAGCATGCCCATGATAACAATAAGCAATGCCCTCTGCATCTGGTTGATGGTGCAGAAAGGTTATGTAGAAATGTCTCCATATGCAGAAAAGATTTGTATACCTTTCAAGTGTGTATAGTATATAGAAGGAGATCATTTATAGATAAGATTTGGAAACGAATCAGTCCTGCATGGTGAGGTAAGATGAACAGTATTCCTTAGTGTGTGGACGAGTCCCAGATCACAGAATTAAGGACTGGATTACAAAACAGCCTGAAAAGTTACTGTGTTTGTGGGTTAGATTACCTGTTTCTTTTGTCACTTAGCAGTTACACAGTATTTTGCTTTCTTACAAGCACGCATACTCTAAGCATGTAAAATTATTTCATTGTTTAAAAACCCATATGAAGACTATGAAGGCTGTGTAAGCAAATTTCAGCACTAAAAACTGAAAAAAGAACAAAGTTCATATCAAATGCAGACCATTAACTGTATCCCTTTATATATAAATATATATATGGTTTGTTATTGAAATGGAATAAGGAAACAGGTAACAACCAGAAGACACAAATGGAACTAACAAGCTCTGTGATCATTCACATTGTTTTTCATTTCCTTCTCTCCTTTTCTTGTTTGAATTCTATAGTATACACAAATGCTTTTTAATACAATGTCAATTACTGTCTCTTAAGAACTCAATGGGGGATCTTATTTCTTTAAACATTCAAATAGAGTCCAGGAGAGTCTTTAAACAGAAAAAGAGAAACAACATAGTGAGATACTAGCAGAAAATGAAAATTATACAATATGCTAACACATTGAGGAACCACTGCTAGGTAAGTATCCATCACAAGATAAGTATCTGCCGCACTACAGAAATATTGCTGAAATCCAACCACAATCAAAGAGGATGTTCATCATAAGAGACTTACTGTACAATTTTAGCTGATACTTCTGTACCAATGGATAAGTAGATGGGATACATATGAATGGCAATAAAATATCAGCAGAGACTTACTACTCCTTTCAGGATCAAGGTATTTTCTCCTCAAGGATCCCAGTGGAAGTACATGTAGGCCTTTGTTACCAAACGATATAAAAGCCTGCTCAGACAGGATGCAAGAAGCCTGATGGATGAAAGTAATGATTTTTCTACATGTATAAATAAAAATTTGTGAAATAGCGGCTGTATACAAGTATGTATAAAGAAGTAGAAGAATAACACTAAAATACAGCTCTACCACCTTAATTTTCATAACTCTCAAGCCATGAAATACTGCATAGATCTCAAGCACTACCGTGCAATATTGAATTCTGCCATTTATCTTAAACGAGGAATAAGTGAAACACTGAATTTCATTAAAGTTAACAAGGGGATCCTCTTAGTTGTTCCTAAGAGGTAATTTTGAGCAGAAAACAAAACTGAGTTTATATTCAGAGTTGCTAGGGAATGAAATGAAACTGTTGCTAAGGAGAAATAATACCTGAGAATTCCTGACACACATTGTCCAAAGGTTTCTATAGTCTGATCTTCCATTTTGGCTCAGTGTTACTAGTGGTCTGAATACACACGTACTGTTGCTAAGGGCTGATGCTGTTGCCAGGTGAAAATGGCCCATATTAACCTGCCACGAATATCTAAATATGTTGATAGAAGTGTGCTGTTAAGAGATAGAAGAAACATGTCTTGGAAAATTGGATGATCTATTATTTCTTATCCACCATATAAAAGTGAAGTGACTTTAATTACTCTTTGTGCACATGAGCTCTAACCCATAAAAGTATCAATAAAGTACCTGACTTAATAACGATGGTACTATTAAATTAACATTGTATTCTATAGAATATAAATCTTAATCAGGCATTCAATACAACCTATCAAATTGTTACGGAGGGGGTATAACTGAAGTCAGATGACAGCCCTGTGTGTCATTCAGACTGCCAAAGACAGATGATCTTTAGGGCTTTACCTTTAAAATGGATTCTTTTAGGCTGTTCTTTCTTCTTTAATATTATGAAGTTTAAGTACCATTATCTCAAAAGCAACTAAGAATATGCTTCAAATAAAATAATGAAATAGATACTTTGAATGCAAATGAACAGGTTCTTTAATTGCTGTGTGTCACATATGTAACAGACATTCTTTCTTAGGTGCTAGTTAAATTGCAGTCTAATACCTTTCTGGAAATTTGCATAGTATTGCCAATAATACTTTGTAGTATAATCTCGCTTGTAAAATCTTGTCACTCTTAGTCATTTCAGGGGACAGCTCCTTGCTTATAAATCAAATAGAGAAAGGAGACCAGCGAAAGCCATTAGACAAAAATATCCACACAGGAGGGCTTGAAAAACAGTTGCAGCAGAGTGAGTTGATAAAGCCTATTATGGTACACTATGAGCATATAATTCTTTCATTTGTCAGTATTGAGTACAAAGCATTGACCTACAACATGCTAAAGAAAAATAGACTGTATTGAGATGAAATTATAAATTTGAAGAAAATTAGTTTACACAAGAGAATGGAATGGCCAAGTTACAGTGTTCAGTTGCAAAGTTTTTCCCCTCCTTAGGACCCTTCCTTGAGCCATTCTACCATCTCTTAGGTCTTCCAAGGCAGCTTTGTTCTTGCTTTTGCCAGGCTTTAAGAGATACTTGTAAAAAGTCACTTAAGAGTATGATCTCTAGAAAACATCTGTCTGCTGTTCTACCCAAACTCAGAAGTAACTGTTGAAGTCACAAAAGCTAAGAAAGCACATGACTGCTCATGTGTTGTGGAAGCTTATGTCTGTATGCTTAGCTTTGACTGACACATTATTTCTTCTCTGCACCCCAATCTATTTTCTGCCTCACTAAGCTTACAAAACTCTGCATAAATTTTCCTTCTCAGCTTGTTCTGTAATCCTGTGAACACACTGTCTTCCTGTTCATTCCTTCAGCCAGTAAGTGCCAGCTGTTGGATCCTGGAAACAATTTTATTTATGTGAAGAAAAAAAAGTGGGGAAAAAAAAAGTAGTTGATCAGAAAGCTGTGAAAACAACAAAAACCTTGTGACTATGGAGAAATATTTAAGTCAGAGTGTTTGACTCAAGTAAAAGGAAGTATGGTTTCCATCAATCAATGTACAAACCAGCTTAGACTAGATAAGTTTTCCATGGAAAGATAAAGCTCCGAGTGCTTTCAGTCTATAAACTAATCCATTTTTTGATTGTTCTGTTATGCATGAAACAGAGGTCATGCTGAGAAATGAAAAAAACCGGAATGAACATAAATTAATTATCTTAATATATTCTGCCATATTGTATCTGTCAAAAATGTCCCCATTTTTAATGGGAAACACGCGACACCCCATGCATGCCCCCTTCATATTTTTACAAGTTATAAAACATGTTTGCATTTTCAAAACCCAGAATGGAAGTATTTAAAATGTTTTAGCAGAAGTGCATTAATATGTGCATGTATAATTAACAGTGAGTAACTATTTGTATGAATTAGGATGGCTTCCAGGAGGCAGTGCCTCCACAGAGTGGCAGAGGAAGCTGGTATTTATGGAGACGCGCTGGGAGGGAGGTTCACCTTCACATGGACCAGCAGTCCCTGCTGCAGAGCTTGCAGTTACGTGAACACTTATCATATGGAAGGGAATGACATTACTGGGTAGCAGTGGATTTATGTCCTGCCTTGCTCAAGAGGCACATACTCCTTACCCCTTCCTGGCAGTAAGTCTCACTGAAATACACAGCAACACTGGTATCTCCTGTCAAAATTCTGTGTTTGCAGACTTTGCATAGGTTAAGAAAGTATGAGAAATGATAGCTCTCTTAGAGAGTCTATCATGTTGTACCTATTGGGGCAAGAAATGATATTGCTGACAGTACTCCCTTGTACAGAAGGTGCCATCTTTCACGTTCAACACAACCTGTTATTCCCAAGTAACAACTCTGAAGTGGGTAAGAGTGGCCTACACTTCACCTTACTGCGTGTTGTCCAACTTCTGCAATGTGGTGACTGGAGTGAAGAAAACATGCTGGCCTTTTTTAGGCATAGGATGTGAAACCTCAGAGTTCATCACTGTCAGTGTTTCCACTTGACCTGTCACTACTTATCAAGACAAGAGACATGTAGCAGATTTGCTAGGGCTTAAAGAGTAACTTTATTATTAAGAAGATAGATCCACTTTTTCCTCACTAGTTTTCTTGGAAACAGCTGATGCTTCAGCAAAAAACAGAAGTGGTGCATGCAGCTACGTAGTCTGCAGAATCCAGAAGGACTTTTGAATTGCTAGGAGGAAGTGTGTACTTCTTTTGGAGACATATAGTTACACATGGCCAAACAGAAAAGTCACTTTTACAATGCTACATGCTAACAGTTCCACTGTTCCAGTAAACTGGACCACTCCAGGTAACATCTAGAAATTCTTGTAACATCTGGAGTCTGGAGGCATGTGATTATTATTGTATTTTCCAATCCGTAGTGTTCAATGGTAGCTGCCTACCTATTTCTCTTGTTCTCAAATATTATGTTCCCCAAGGGAAAAACAGCTGGGAAGAATAACACAGCACTTCTGTGCTGGCTTGTAGAGATCAATGGGCTACTGATAGGTAAGGGAGAATTGCTGGTTTAAACTCAAAATTGCTGTAGTTTACCATCACAAAATGAGCAAACTTAAATGGTGCGTTCCTGCTGTGTTTCTCTGTCTTCAATCTGTGTGTCATTATACATTATGTCTCTGTGACATGTAACAGAATAAGAGGCCTAATTCAAATTAAATGTACTGCAGTGACTAGCTGGTGTGATTGTTTATTGCACTAACAGTAGCATTGTAATATAGGAGCTCTGAATAACAATACCAGAATGTATTCAGAAGTCTGCTGAAGAAAAGTACCATAGATCCCAATAGATACACTACAATGATAAAACACATGGAGTAATCTTATGTTATGAATAATTTTAGTATTTCATAGAATTATAGAATCATAGAATTATAGATCAATCATTTGTGTGAAAAAAGTATGTACTGTTGTGGCTATATGTTAGTATTCACAAGTAATTTTTAGTATAATATTAGAATTTGCTGACTAGAGGCAGAAACAGCACTACTATTTAGTGAACAACTTGGCAAGAGAGAGACAGTTATAGATCAAACACCTTTACATCTGTTTCGTTTGCTTACTAGCAAAGCTTGGGTGATGGGATACAAAAAGGTAGTAAAGCCTACACATTCATTCAATTTCTGGTCTCTGAGAAAGCCTAAGAGCATTCATCCAGGTAGTTAAAATCAGTATGTACTATCATGAGTACTAAGC
This sequence comes from Burhinus oedicnemus, assembly GCA_008921705.1. Classification (NCBI taxonomy): domain Eukaryota; kingdom Metazoa; phylum Chordata; class Aves; order Charadriiformes; family Burhinidae; genus Burhinus; species Burhinus oedicnemus. The sequence continues at coordinate 1,905,505 of VFFE01007194.1, forward strand.
TAGTTACGAAAATTCATGCTTTCTTATAAGAGTTAAGCCAGATATTCTAGACAGACCAGTCTTGTTTTCCCTCTTTTCTGGAGCTGTGAACCTTAGCTGAATCTCTGAGATGCATGTGGAAATATGGAAACTTCCTTCTATTTTGATACTTGCTTCTTTACACAGGTGTTTTTTCAAGCTTCTTGCTTTATTCTTTGGACGTCCTGTGAAAGTAGTCATTAAAGCAAACCTTAAAGAGGTCTACTGATAAACGTGATAGATCAGTACTGCACCTAATAACATACTGAAGTGTTAATATACTTGCGGTGACTGGGTAACACATATCACACTATGACAAAGGAGACAAATCACTTGTGTCTTTATCAGGAAAATCCTAAGCTCTTCACCTTCTAGCTGGTAAAGAACCACGTAGGGCTTTTGTGTTCACAATGAAGATTCACCGAAATTGCTCCATTGTTTCAAATCTTTTATCCAGAGCACGGAAACATGCTGGAGTCACGATGTTTATGTGATAGATCTTAAGGGAAATAAGATGTATCATCACAGAGAATGGTCTTCCAGCTGTGTCCTCCATCTTCAAAATATAAAATTTGAATTTCCTCCCTCCCTTTTATCTATCTGTTCCATTTTCAAGATCATGATGAAGGAGCTCTGATATGCTCTAGAAAGAGAGCAGGGGGATATAATGGAGAGAAGGCTGGAGACGTTTTTTGTATTTTTTCTGAAAATACTATGATAGTACACACAGGTCTTTTCTCCATTCTTCCAGCACGGAGTAAACCATTCAGTTCTGACAAGACATATACATACCTTTTAAACATATGTGTATCTACTACATTTCCATACACATAAAATATATGTGTATATCATCAAATAAATCATCAGACATATGGAATGGTATATTTTCCTTAACAAGTGTAGGCAGAGTTCAGAGAGATCACGTCATAATCAAAGCAAAACAAAACCAGCTTCCGCAGACCCAAGGGAAAATAGGAAAGCAAGAAAGAAATTCCAAACAGCGTAAAATGAAGAAACTTCTGGTTTTAAGAAATAAATAACAATCATAATACAATAATAAAATAAACAAATTTATAATACACAAACAGAAGAGGTACACAAACATTCAACATGTGGCAGATCCTGGGGCTTTTGAAGTGTTGAATATAATTTTTTATCTCAAAGGCCATGTCTCAAAATTGACTGGCTTTCCAAGCAAACCTTTGTATAGGCAGTATCTACGTATATAAACCTCCCCCCAGCATTGTGTTTTACTTTAAATCACTGAACAGGACCTTGATGAAACCAGACAAAAATGTGCTTTTTACAGAAGGATAGTAATACAATTGACATGGTCACACTAATGACATAACCAGCAACTATTGTTTTCTAATAATGTCCAGAAGAGTAGCCAAAATGACTAGCACGATACAAACCCATAACAGAAGAACTCAAATGGGCAGATTTTCCCCCTTTTGGCTTCCCAACCTCGTGCCATCTAGAACTACAGGTGCTCAAATTTATGTAAATGTTTCCTGCTTCTAAGGAGAAAAATGCTTTTACATCGAATTGCCAAAGCACTATCCTCTTTTTCTCTTATTTCCTCTCCTACCATAGGATTTTACACTCAATTTATCAGGCAATTAAAAGTCAAATCAACAGTCACATAGCAATTACATTATAAGGGGAATATATTGCAAACAAAGGCTTGATTAACTCCTCAAGATGGCAGTAAAAACAGTAGCTGAGGTCTGTGTATCATCCTGATAACAAAAAAACCCATTTTTTCTTGAATTGCTCTCTCTGGGGAACAAAGGAAAGAATGGGATGTACTGGAAATAATGATAAAATATGGGGTAGATAATATGTAGCCAATTTCAAGCACTGGTCAGAGTGACTAAAAGCAATTGCTGCCTCGTATCTGTTTCTCAGATCTATATTTTCTTATGCAGTTTCTTACATTACAGATTCACAACTAACACTAGCAGACTTTTTTGGTCATAGTTTCAAATGAAGACATAAACACAATGTCAAGGAAGCTTTCACTTTTAAAGAGGATTACTGTCCAAACTCATTGCTTAGACAAAACATTTGTGCTCGACTTCTGGATATGCTGAAAGTTTGACATCCAGGTTGGTAGTATAGCTTTTCTTGTGGTGGCCTCTTCACTTTGAAAATCAACACCAACCTTCATAGTATTACGTAACAGATACCTCACCAAACAGAGTTTGAGACGCCAAGAATTTCTCAGATAACTTTTATTCCATAATTCCTTTTAAGATATTTTCCTGGCTACATGACATCTAGTTTTTGTGGATTTTGCCTAGCATGGAGCAGCTGTTCAGAGAAAAATGTGAGAAGGTTTAATCTAAGCACTAGTTTTTGACACGAGTTTTGTAAGTATGTCCCAAAAGAAAACTGAAAATCAGGTGTTTAGTCTGGATCCACAGCAAATTATTCTAACACCAGACTTGTCATACCTCAGGTGCTGTTTTCATGGCTTGAATGGAACTATAGGCCTATTGAGACTGAAATAATAATGAAATTTATTATTTGCAAGTTCAAATCTATGCAATTTATACTTCTAAAATTTTTGTTTTACAAGACAATGCTGTTCTAAGACCAGGAACAAACCAGCTGTCAAGAGAACTGCTGAACCCAAGAAAGCACAGGGAAAATAAGAATGAAAGGCATAGGTCACATCATGATATGCCTGGCTGCTGAAATTCCAGACTGAATGCTCTCAGGTTTCCACTCTAGCCAAATAATTGGGTCCTTCATAGGCGAGAACTTTCTGAGAGACAGAAGTCCTTATCCAAACCTACAAGTAGAAATGAAGACCCTTGCTTGACTTCTTCAGAGTTTTATACAAGTCTTCAGAGATGAAGGAATTCCAGGAAATAAATTTTAAATGAAGGAAGAGAACAGAGATTGCACATGCATAAAGGGAGGGAATTGGGAATGAGGAAGAAAGAGAATAGGAGCAAGAACGAAACCGAAGGCATGTGAAGAGAAGTAGAAAAGGGGGAAGAAGGAAAACAGGTTTAGAGAGGGGAACTGAATAAACAAGGGAGAGACTGGGAAAGACAAAAAAGAGAAAAGAAAAAAAAGTGAAAGGAGGAAAAATAACTAGAACAATGGAGGGAACTGAAGAAAGAAAAAGTGATCAAACAGTCTTTTTCTGAAAACTTTGCCTGAATTGGCTAGGTTACCCCTTTGCTTCAGTTGATTAGTCAGATTTGTACAAGAATTTAAAAACCAGTTTTTGTAATTCAGAGATGCCAGCTTGTCAGAACCTAAATCAAGGTGTTTCTTTTAAAGCTCATCTTGCATCAGGAAGTCTTCTGTGAATACAAGAATGACATGCTGTTTATTTGCTCTCCACTTCTCCCCAGAGATATGGTAATATACAATTGTGATAAGTGAAAAAATGCCTTTTCTCTTTTGTTCTTACTCCATGTTTTACTGTTTTTCCCTACTTTCATCTTTTCTTGTCTTAAAAATAAATAATCTCTCAGGTCTTATTGTGAGTCCAGGAGTTTTAAAGATTCCAAATTAATTTCTGTGTTTATTTCATTAATACTGTACGCAAATTCAGAAGGACCAAGATGTAAATTAGGACTAAAATCCCTTTCCATTAAAGGATCATTAAGCAACAGCAGCATTTTCTGTAGTGTATTACAGATATGTCTCTTTCTTTAAAGCTAAAGATTAAGAAATTATTCATCTGCAGTGTAAAATTCCATAATCTGTGTTCCAAGTGAAACTTTTAAGAAGTCTGTAATACTAAATCTAAAGTTGGATGGTTAGTTGATTGAAATAAAGCTCTGTCTTTCACATACATACAGAAATGATAGCCTAAAAGCTTTCATTCTCTCATTAATCCCTGAAATCAACAATTGTGCCTGTAGGGCTGAAACCTAGTTTCAGATAAGTCAGCTAGAAAATACCTAGCACCTAAAACTCCCAATGCCTTCTGTGAGAGCATGATTTTACCTTGAAATGGATAGCTATGTAAATATCCTTATTCTTATTCAGTTACTATGTTCATATTAAAGAAAACTAAGCAAATTTTACAGGACACACTGAAATAAGTGACTAAAATGAGTTCCATGAGTACTCATCTACTACGGCTTAAATAGTCAGAGACTGACCGTTTGCATGTATATTGTTAGTCTTAGGAAGATCCATGAATGAAAATCTAAGTGAAGGCTTTCTCTTAACATTGAAACTCAGCCTAGTTATATGCTGCCCCAGAACAGAGAGTACTGGATTACTGAAAACAATTGTTTAATTTCACTTTGTTAATTTTCACAATAGTTGAGTCAGTGAAATATGTCATGAAAGCAGAACAGATTTTCTAGAACCTCTTGGCGAATTCAGTACAATAATTTGAGACCTTAAAAAGCATTTATTCACCTCATTGTTTATCATTAGTATTTCTGTTTCATACGATAATAGTGAATTTTGAGTGGCAATGTTATTTACACAATAACTGCTCTGTTCATAAGTAATGACAGAATTCTGACTTGAGAAGTTTACAGTGTAAATTAAGGATAAAATGCAGGAGTACCCATGCTGGCTTTTTTCTGCTGTCACTGACCATGATAATAAAATTCCCACTGACTTAGTAAAAATACAGCCTGAATATGTGCTTTTCATGGACTCACCATCAGTGCCCCTTAATTAAGATGACCAAAAAGAAGGTAAAGGAAAATTGGACAAAAAATTATATTACAATGTATACCTTCTGTTACTTTTGTGTTAATGGAGTATCTGTGTATTTGTGATGGAAGAGTGAGTAGTTGCAGACCAACCACAAAGATTTATGAAGAGGAAACAGGGTTGTATATCATGTGAAATTCAGAAAAGTGGTCCACATTTAGATGCCAGACTGAGAAAACAAAAGATGAGAATGAAGGAGGTCTTAGGAAGCACAGTTTGGGGCACAAATTGGCAAGTTGTGGGAACCTAGAGACAGAAAGTTTAAAACATACACTTTTCAAAGAACACTTTCTACCAGAGATTAAAGAACTATAGCAATGTTGAACACCTTGCTAATTAGTGATAAGGCAAAGAATAGGATTTTTTCTCTCCTCACGTTTGTAATTGGCATGAGAGAGTCGATGGGTGTGAAATTACAACCAAATTGATTCTTTCATCAAGTACAAAGCAACCTCTCAATAATTTCTCCATTGTCTCTACAAATTCTGACCAACCATGATCTGACAAATGTAAACTACTGTGTTCCTAATATTAACCTCTGAATGTGTGTACCAGTAATTTCACAAAGCTATCTTTGTGAAATTCAAAGCCCAAACCTTTGAAATACAAAAAGATATTTTGAGCTGAACCTCTGTGATGGGCTTAGCTAATGGGACTTTGTAAAATACAGTGAGGATTCCTGCACTACTGGAATTCTTCCTAAGTGGATGTGGAAATAACACCCTTATTCAGCTGAAGTTAGGCTCCAAAAATCCTATTCCTTAGTGCAGAGAATATGCTGCTATCACCTTGGTTTGAACGCAAAGGGAGTCTTTGAAACTACTTGCTTAGCCTGAATTTGCAGTGTTTAAAGTTTATATTCTTACAGTAGTTTTCCACATCTCTGTCTGTATCAGGCTTTTATTTCAAATGGTTAAGGTACAGCATGCTTGAAAAAACAGTCATTTTCCGTAGTTACTCCACTGGTCTTTCCTTCCATATTGCCCTCTTGTTCCTTGGGATTACACAGAATCGCAGAATGGTAGGGGTTGGAAGGGACCTTTGGAGATCATGAATCCAATCCCTCTGCCACAACAGGGTCACCTACAGCAGGTTGCACAGGATGATGTCCAAGCGAGTTTTGAATGCCTCCAGAGAAGGAGACTCCATCACCTCTCTGGGCAGCCCGTTCCCATGCTCTGGCACCCCAAAAATAAAGAAATCTTTCCTCACGTTGATATGGAATTTCCTGTGTTCCAGCTTGTGCCTGTTGCCTCTTGTTCTGTTGCTGGGCACCACTGAAAAGAGCTTGGTCCCGTCCCCTTGACACCCACCCTGTAGATCTTTATAACTACGGATGAGATCCCCTCTCAGTCTTCTCTTCTGCAGGCTAAACAGACCCAGGTCTCTCAGCCTTTCCTCATAAGACAGGTGCTCCTGTCCCTTGATTATCTTTGTAGCCCTCTGCTGGACTCTCTCCAGTACTTTCTTGTCTTTGTTGAACTGAGGAGCCCAGAACTGGGCACAGTACTCCAGATGTGGCCTCACCAGGGCAGAGTAAAAGGGGAGGATGACCTCCCTCAACCTGCTGTCCATGCTCTTTTTAATGCACCCCAGGATACCATTGGCCTTCTTGGTCACAAGGGCACATTGCTGCCTCATGGTCAACATGCTGTCCACCAGGACTCCCTCTCTGCAGAGCTGCATTCCAGCAGGTCAACCCCTAACCTGTACTGATGCATGGGGTTATTCCTCCCTAGGTGCAGGACCCTACACTTGCCCTTGTTGAAGTTCATTAAGCTTCTCTACATGCTTAGAGATGACATCCAGGATGAGCTGGTCCATCACCTTTCCAGAGATGGAGGTGAGACTGACTGGCCTATAGTTTTCTGGGTTTTCCTTTTTGCCCTTTTTGAAGACTGGTGTGACATTAGCTTTCCTTCAGTCTTCAGGCACCTCTCCTGTTCTCCATGACCTTTCAAAGATGATGGAGAGTGGTTTTGTAATAACGTTTGCCAGCTGCCTCAGCACTCATGGCTGCATCTCATCAGGGCCCATGGATTTGTGGGTGTCAGGTTTGCCTAAATGATCTCTAACCTGATCCTGCTTCATCAAGGGAATCTTCCTTTCTCCAGACTCTCTCTCTTACCTCTAGGGTCTGGAATTTCCAGGGGCTGGCCTTAGCATTAAAGACTGAAACAAAGGCGGTATTTAGTAACTCCACTTTCTCTGTGTCTTCCGTCACCAGGGCACCAGGGCACCTCATCCAGCAGCAGGCACACATTTTCCCTAGTCTTCCTTTTACTACTGATGTACTTGAAAAAGCTCTTCTTCTTGTCCTTGACATCCCTTGCCAGGTTTAATTCCAAGGGGCCCTTAGCCTTCCTTGTTGCATCCCTGCATACGCTGACAATGTTCCTATACACGTCCCAAGTGGCCAGTCCCTTTTTCCACATTCTGTAAACTTCCTTCTTCCATCCGAGGTTTTCCAGAAGCTCCATGCTTATCCATGCAGGTTTCCTGCCTCCCCTGCCTGATTTCTTGCTCCTAGGGATGCACCGGTCTTGAGCTTGGAGGAAGTGGCACTTGAATATTAACCAGCTCTCTTGCACCCCCCCTCCTTCTAGAGCCTTAGCCTGTGGGATTCCTCCAAGCAGCTCTCTGAAGAGGCCAAAGTCAGCTCTCCTGAAGCCCAGGGTTGTAATTCTATTTTTTTCCCTGCTTCTTCCACGCAGGATCCTGAACTCCACCACCTAATGGTCACTGCAGCCAAGGCTACCCCCAGCCTTCACATCCCCAACTAGTCCGTCTTTGTTTGTCAGCACAAGGTCCAGCAGTGCACCTTTCCTTGTTGGTTCCTCCACCACCTGTTTGAAGAAGTTATCACCAATGCTCTGCGGAAACCTCCTGGACTGTGCGTGCCTGGCTGTGTTGCCTTTCCAGCAAATATCAGGGTGGCTGAAGTCCCCCATGAGAACCAGGGCCTGTGATCATAAGGCTGTTTCCAGCCATCTGTAGATGGTCTCATCAACTTTCTCTTTGTGATCCTAGATGATATAATGGGAGATGTTGAAAGACTGTATGAAAAGCTTTTCTGTGCTCCATTCCATCAACTGAGAGAGTGAGGAAGAAAAGGAATGAAGAGGACAGTGCTTTGTTAGGGTTTTTTTGCTACAAGAACAATACTAAGTTACCACATCAGATCCGAGAAACACAGAAATCCTGTTTGAATAATCTGGATAAATTAATTGGTTACTTGCTTGAAATGACCTGAAGAAATTAATGATTTTAGAAATTCAAATTTAATAAATTAACTTTTGGATTTATTGCTAAATCTAATCAGAGATGTTCCTGATTTATATAAACATACCTTCTTACAAATGGCTATTTATAGGAATCAGAAACCCACATGAATAAATCTGAATAAGCTTTCCTTACCGATCAACATTTACTGACATACATTATTACAATATGCAAATTTCAACTCAGTTTTAAGAATGGAACTGACACTTTCATAATAAAGAAATGTGCACACTGCCTATGTATTCACATTTCAATACTACAATGCTTTCTATTGCTGTAGTGCTTTATTTTGTAAGCATTAATAATCATCTCTCACAGCATTCCCAGAGGCAGGTAATGTAAGTATTAATATCCCTAGTGTTCAAAGGAGAAATGGCAGAGTCTTTTATCAAAACCTGTCTGATAAGGTAGCATTCGGTGAGGGGTGAAAGTGGAATTGAATATTTTATGGCAGCAATAATTTTAAATATTTTCAGAAAAACAAAGATCTACTGCAGTAATTCTCACTTTAAGATGTAGCTGCTTCATTCAAAAAACAGCCCAGAGAGTGAAAATGATTTCTTAGCTACCTGGAGGCACCAGTCTTTATTGCAGAATGAATTTTATTATTTTTTTTCTCATCATAAAATAAATCCATTTGTAAATCTTTGAGTCCTTAATTTTATCTATTAATTGAAAAATAATGTCCTCGTTATCAGTTGCACTTTAGCATGAACCAAAGTAATTTACAAAAAATGCTGCAATTGAATGACATCACCAACATTTGACATTTAGTTCTAACATTTTTTCTCTATAATTGCCTGTTTGTCTCACAAATACACCAAGGTACTTGCAACTGCAGTCCTTTTTCCTTTTGAAAAAACTGCACACATTTTCCAGTATTTGTAGGCATAGAAGGCCAGTTCTTTTTACTGTGTATTGAAATTCTCACCTTTTTCTAAGTGCAAAGGTATCTACTGCTCAGGGCAAATTTACCCATAACAAGCTTCCTCATCTCTGAATCACTACACTCAGCCAACATGCTGCTTGCTTTCCAACAAATGCTACTGTGTTTTAGGCAACTGGGAACCTCATGAACTAGCTTTTGCCATTCTACTAAATAAGGAGGACTGACTTTCAACGTGTCTTGATAATGAAAACTATTCAAAAGACAACAAATGTATATTAAAAAAATATCCCTTCTGGAAAGAAACAAAATAAATTAAACAAGCTGAAGCATGAATTTTTCTTTTGCTATTTGAACTGAAAGAAAAACAACCAACCAAACCAAACAGCAAATCCCTTCTTTTCTGATAACAAACAACCTGCATTGCATTGTGGAGTCCCTTCTCCTCCTTGAGAAATCCAGTTAAATGTGCAATGCACATGTGATACCTTGATTATGCTTTGTCCTATGGCCTTTGCATAAAAGACCTTTGACTACAAGAAGAAATAAATTGAAATCCAGACATAAAACTCTGATGCTGATATATAAAATATTTTGGTTTCCACTGAATCACTATTTGCAAGCAAAATGATACAGGTTTTGATGCAAGAAGCCATAATTACCTACCCCTAATAATCCTACAGCTGCACCTATTGGTGCTACTAGTGCTGTATGCCCTTGGATAGAACTGCTGACACAGTGTCATGGTTTCAGCTGGAACGGAGTTAACTTTCTTGCTAGCAGTTGGTGCAGTGCTATGTTTTGGATTTGGGATGAGCATCAGCGATGACAGCGCACTGATGTTTTTGGTTGTTGCTAGGCAGTCAAGGCTATTTCTGCTCCTCATACTGCCCTGCCAACAAGCAGGCTAGGAGGGCACAAGAAGTTGGAAGGGGATACAGCCGGGACCGCTGACCCCAACTGACCAAAGGCCTATTCCAAACCATGTGATGTCATGCTCAGTATAGAAAGCTGGAGGAAGAAGAAGGAAGGGGAGAGACATTCAGAGTTATGGTGTTTGTTTTCCCAAGTAACCATTATGTGTGATGAAGCCCTGCCTTCCTGGAGATGGCTGAACACCTGCCTGCCAATGGGAAGCACTGAATGATTTTCTTGTTTTGCTTTGCTTGTGTACACAGCTTTTGCTTTACTTATTACACTGTTTTTATCTCAACCCATGAATTTTTCCTCACTTTTGCTCTTCAGATTCTCTTCATCATCCCAGCCAGGGAAGTGAGCAAGCAGCTGCATGGTCCTAGTTGCCAGCTGGGGCTAAACCACGACACATGACAATTCCCAACTGTATGAGAAATAGTTAATGTCTCTTTAAACAGTTTATAAACCCTCTACTAGAGGGCTAGATTTAGCTGTCATAGGAAGCATATGTCACTGGACTACTTGTGTTGCATGTAGCTGGTAATGCTGAATGAAGCCTGAATCCATCTGTTTCAGTACAACTGTTTCACACTCTATCCAATGTACACAGCCAGAGACTCAAGTAAGGTCTTCAAACCTGGAACTTGGTCTTCCTTTGTTCTTCCAAAACACAACTCTTTTAACAAATTTTGTCATGTTATGAATTCCATGTTCTGCTCCACATATTTGTGAAAGTGGATGAGCATCAATGGGAAATTGGTAGAGGTTTTTCCACTAAATTGTGACACTACCTGTAGACTTCTCAACACCAAGATTTTACAGCAAAACCTGATCTGAATCTTGCTTGGATGTGCACATTCCTTTCTTAGCACTTCTGTAGAAGGCATGGAAGTGATTCATATTTAGCTAATGGGATAGCTTATAGTTGAATATTACACATCACACTTTAGCTCGTGAGGTGTGCTGTGTGATGATAATACTGCTGATACTTCTAAATTACCAAAAAATGCTAAGACCACACACACTTAGTTACATATAATATGCCTACTTTAATAGGAGTAATATTCCTCCTTTAATGATACCAATAATAATAATTACATATGTTAATATAGTTCAAGTTAATTAAAAAACCACCATTTCATATTGTTAGGTAGCTAGAAGAGGTTCAGACTGTGCTCTCATGTGCCAAATGCTATGTCAGATAATGACAGAGTATTGAACATTACAGGGCTTTTATTTCATAAACAAAGATAAGCAATCAAACCCAGGAAAATGTGAAAAAGAGGCAATTTTCCTTTAATTTTTCTCTGGAGCTTTGCAAACTTTGCTCTGGTAGACCACAATAAAAGAAAATCCAAAGTGTATGACTTGGTACTGAAGACTGTACTATACACTTTTCCACACAGTTTTGTCATGTGTGGTGAGGTTTGGCTGAAAGCCAAGGTGAGCTCTTGCGTATTCACAATGATTTTTGCTTCAGGAAACCTGCACCTGGAATGTAACTTTCACAAGCACCTACTTGTTTCATGAATTAAAACTAATTTTCACTGGTTTGTGTTACAAGAGTATCACTAGAAGTTGCATGGATCAACAGATAGTCCTGTGTTAAGTAATCAGCCTTCTCACAAGTGCTTCCTACAACTTCTCCTTGCTGTCCTGAAAGGAGGGGTATACCTACCTGAATTTTTAGGTAAGTATGTTTTTCCATGTATTGTGAGTGAACATCTAAACAGTAGCTGAAATCCATTTACCTGATTCCATCTCTTCCAGCTGTGGCCTGATCTTACCTCAAACAAACAGTCTTAGATAAAGCGATTTTTAAAGTAAAACACTTCAGTCCTACACTGTCTGAAAATAGTTATACTCAGATTTCATTTAAAATCTTAAGAAAGTTTTTTGTAGCTAAGTTCCTTCTGAACAGCACGAAGGCTGATTAATTGATACCACCATTTCCTCAAAGGTAGTACATTTTCGGGGATAGTTTACAGAGTGAGATGTTTGCATATCAGGACTCACTTCTGTAGTACTGAGTTATGTCTTCCAGAATAAGAGTATTCAGTTTTGAAAAACAGCAGAAGTGCTACTAGAATTGCATATTGTGTCATGGAGGCAAAGTTTACTGTTTTGTGGTGCACAGCGTCTATGGACAGAATTAGGTAAACACCAGGTATTTTCTCATTGACTGGTCAAGCCACTACGTCATCCACAAGTTAAGAACAAACACACTGTTTTTCTGGTCTGAATTAATTAGATCTGGAGATGGTAACATTTGTGAGTCTGCAAAGCATTGCAAAAAATAATGAACCATGTTTTAGAAAATGAAATTTTATTTCGGCCTTATGTTAGACAGAATTTGGGAATACCCACTTGGATAAGTTCATCAGGAAATTGCCCATGGTAGTTCCCACTTCCCTACCAGGAGCCACCTTTAGAATTAATTGAGTCAGTTGGCCTACCAAGCAGATGTCTAATTATGTCATGGAACAGGGGTCACAGTGCCTCTTCTTAGTCAAAACTTGTGAAATATTCAAAATACAGCATGGTGCTGATGTGAAGCTTACATATTTACACTTAGGATCTTTTTAGGAATGCACTTTAAAAAGTAGCTGTGAAAATGAGGCTATTAAACAGTATTATTTCTAAGGACACATACAATCCAGCAAGCATTCAGCAAATGTTTTCAAATCTGGCAACCAGTCTACTCAGAGGGGGATCTCTCTTTACTTGAGTGTGTATCCCTAGGTGGTGAGTAAAGAGAGATGCTTGGCTTGCTATCGTATCTCTAAACACATCAGATAACTGTGCCCATCAGCCTACTTGGACACAGCAGTGGGTTTCACCATCTGCTCCCAAATATGACTACAACTCTGCAGCTCCTCAATTTTGGCACTAGAATTCATGAGAAAAAGCAAGGGGCACTAAGGAACACTGGGTTCAGACAGGTGCCTTGGAAATTTACCCTTGGTAACATGTGTTGTTGTAACAATGATATGCATTCATTTCCACAGCGCTAGGAAAGTGCACAATTTGTGTTGGCGTGGGAGAGCAGAAGGTTGTCACTTCTTGTTAGTATTGCTTTCTGTAGAAACTACTGTTCTATACTGTGTACTCTAGACCAAAAGGTAATGGAAAAACTCTGCTTAACACAAAATAAATACACCCCATTGCATGATGCTGCATATCATGGAAAAGATTGTGTAGGAGTCAAATTTTCATTCCCTGCTACTTTCTAGAATAGGGGTAAGAGGATACAAGACACAGCTACGACCCCTCCTCCATTCATTTACTTAATCAAGAACCTTTTACAAGAGATTTTGCAAAAACGTGGATAGAGGCCACTATCTATGAAGCAGTCATATAAAAGAGATGGCATGGTTAACCATTGCTCCCTTTTCATTCCTTCAAGAACCATCTTGAAGAACTTTCTTGCTTTTCTTCTAGTAGGCCCTCTCCTGCCTACTACTCTGAAAATGGAGCAGAGTAGTATCCTTGAAGTTGAATTTATAAGCCATTTATCAAAATAAGAAAAATAATGCCTAACTTTACAAGGAAGAAACCAAGTCTGCTTTAATAAAGGAGGAAAAGTAAAGACGTTAAGAGAGCTGATTTAGGCTGTTTCCTCTCTTCTCAGGTTTTGTCTCTGCTCAGATGGCTGAAAGTGCTCTGGTTCTAGTGATTAGAGACATGTCATGTGGCCTACTTGGGAAATGTCTTTCTGTTTTTCTTCCAGTTTCTCATGGAACAAGTTTAATTCTACTCTAGAGGATAATGTAAACACAAATTTGAAACATATTGGCCCATATTTCCTAAATGTGAATAGAACTTAGAAACTCTAGATACTTGCCTGGAGAACTTAACCTCAGGAATATATATTTTAGAAATTGTGAACCTGACAACTCAGTGTAAAGACAAAACTGTAGCCAGTCCTAATTGTGTTTTTACTGATTGCTGCCACCATCAGAGAACAAAAATACCTCCATTTTCGCAGAGCAATTAAAAAAAAAAAAAAGAAAAAAGAAAAATAGTATTCCTTTGAGACAGAGGAAACCAAAGTGAAAGTTAATTTATTTTTCTGTTTGTCCAAATTCCTTTATTTTAAGATGGCCAGATTTCATTGCCAGAAAAGGCTAATAGCTTACTCTTAAAACACAAATAAGCTTGAGACCCAATACCTTCAGAAAAGCTCAAATATATGTTGAAAGGGATTAAGCAAATCAAAAGACCAGAAAACTTGGTAGCTGAACAGAAAAAACTAGAGTGTGAGAGCAAAATGTTTCCAGCTCAGACGATTTAGTTACCACCTTCTGTAAGTAAAATGAGAAATAGAGAAAGGAAATTCAGTTACTAGATTTGCGTTTCTGCAGTGGTATAAAAGGTGAGGAAATGGAGAAAATGAAGGAAATGGAATACACAGAATGAAAGCAAGAAGTCATGCTAGCCCACTCCAAAGATTTGTTTGTAGCCTCTAATACTGCTATGAGTGAAACCATGCAGAATATTGAATATCTGAATGACCTCAGCAAACTATGTCTTCAGCCTCTCCGCCCCAGCCCCATTTTGTGTCTGTTTTATTTATTTTGGAAACTTCTCGAGTTTGCTTTCTAATATTCTTCTAAGGATCTCCTGTAACCAAGTCAACACATATATTTTTTAATTTTTGAATAAAAGTTTTTTAAACAAAAGAATATTTTCATTCTGTTAACACAAATATACAGGAGCCAGAAAACATGAGAAAAAAAATAACAGCCCCTCCATCCAAATCCCAAGAAAATTACCCCAGAAAATTTTCTTGCTTCATCTTTTTTTTTCATCTACCTCAAAATGTAGAATCAGTTCCTAGCAAAATTTACTGAAATAACAAGATCCAGAGCAAATCCCATTTGAATAGGATCCTCAGTAATGATTGCCAGGACCTTGATGCTGACCCAGGGACTTGACCTCCCAACTGGGGCTTGGACCTGCCTTATCACTGTGGACGTGCCTGGTGGTTGCTGGGCTCCTGGTTACTTTGTCCACTGTCGGAGACCTGCTGGGCTGGCCCTGGGCAGACACAGGGATCTCTGCTGCCTACTCCACCTCTCATCTCACCTTCATTTGCAGTGCTGTGCCTACTGCTGCTGCTCCCTGGAAATAATATGGGTAAAACAACAACCTTCCAGGCGCTATGATGTCTCAAGTGTTTCCCATTGAAGAAGGCTTAGGAAGAAATAACTAAAGATAGATGATATTCTTGGAAGCAGAAAGTTTTTGTTAGCAGCTATGAGGAAACACACCTGGAAAAGTATGAAAATGAAACGCAGAAGGGGAACTGCGGTGAAGATTCTAGGCATTCATGACACTATATGGCAAGAAATTAACAAAGTTGCTAAGGAGGGCAGAAGAGAACAGCAGACGCAGCAAAAGAGAACATCAGGTTAGTAAAGAAACTGGGAGCTCAAGTGGAGGAAGTAGTTTTCCTTGTCATCAGCAGAACACAAATTCAGTTTACACTTCAATTTTTCTGTGTTTACAGAAGGCAAGTTCTGGGCAGGAGCTGGGAGCATGTAATACTCTAAGCTCTGCAATACTATACCCTTTTCCCTTTTAGGAAAATACCCTTATAAGAAAATGGCACATCACATTCAATTAGAAAACAGTTGACTATACTGCTGTACGGTCTGATTTCATGCATTTAATTTCATGCATTTTGTTTCATTTCATTACTTTTTAAAAATAAGATTTACTCTTTAGCTTTTTAAGGACTGTGTATCTTTGTAGTTTAACAACAAGTCGTTCCAGGCTGGCTAGCTCATTTTACTAGCTTGCATAGGCTAGACATTTAATACAATGTTTCAAGGGATAAGAAACATTCCATTATTGTTCCCTAAAGGAATAGGATTAATTAAACTTCCTGGCTAAATTCCCCTGAAATAATGAGTGAGCAACTTATTACCATGTTGGATCTCAAATGAAACAGCGAACAGATTTTTGAAAAGAAGGCATTCTGCAAGGTCTAAGAGTTTCAGTGCAGATCTCTCCACAAGCTCAGTGGGCTGCTCTGGATATTGAAATGCTGCCTAGATCTTTCAGGGAAACGTAGTCTGTGGCCAGATCTCAGAATGCCCATATGCCATATTTTCTCAAGAAGGCCTTAGGAGGCAGTCCTAAACTTATTTCCTCTCTTTCATTTTCTGGGAGGTGATGAAAGCAACTATTAAAACCTCTCACAAAGGAGTAGACATGTGACATTCTTCCACAGATTTCCTGTTTTGGAATGGTGAATTCTTTTTCCAAGCTCATTTTCTCTCTTAGGTTAATAAGCAGGATCTATTTGCTTTCCTGGTGTCATCACCATCCCTTGTGAATCCTCTGACACTGAGATAGCTACATATGGGAATAAAATATTCTTTTTCCTGTATGAATTTGTACTTATAATCACTCACTATATGCATATCCTCAAAAAAATATGCAGTATCCTCTGTCTCACCTTCCACCAAAGTCTATCCTGAAAGTCTAAACCTTATGTCCAGTATGGAGTCACGTCTGTTGTAAATTTACCTGTTGTTCAAGATATGCATAAAGAAGCTGAAGATCTCTCTCCTCCTGGATTCATGCCCTCAGTTAAATGATAGCTTGCATTAAAAACACTGTTTTCTCTTTTGTCTTGATAGAGACACTAGGGAGTGTTTTTATCTTGGATGAGGGACAGACTATATTTTTTACTTTTCTTGAATTTTTTGTGTATTTTTCACTGTGTAACAGTAACATCTAAAAGGCCAACATTTATTATTCTGTGTGTTGCAGGAGAGTCTCCTTGACAAAGTTTAAGCCAATTCAGAACATATTCAAGCACTATGATTGTGAAGGACAATATTCTACCTCTGCTACACAGGATGCCTGCAAAGCAATGGAGAATCAGACTCTAGGATTTCCAGAATTTCCAGAAGTTACAAAAGATAGCTATGATTTAATGATCAAAAATGTGAGACTATCAGGATTTACAATCCTGATATGGGTTGCATTTTGACAATGACTATAGAAAGTATTTTTCCTCAGGTGCTCCTCAGAAAGATATGGTTTTTGAGTGTTTATTGTCAAATAAGAATGAAAACCAGCTGAAGTATTATGGCTCTGAAACCTGTGCTCCAGGAGTATTAACCTCCTTATGTTATTAATTTTGCATATGAAAAAAAATTCATGTATTGAAGTTTTAGAACTGTAAAACCAATAGAGTTACTAAAATAAAAATCTTTGTGAAAGAAAGCATTTTCTTCTTATATTTTACAACTTCCTTCTGGCTGGTTTCACACTACTGCTCTTTGGAAGAATCTGATGTGAGAACAACTTCCGCTAGCAAAGTGAAAACACTGTCCTTTAATGATCCTTTAGATTACAATAGACAAAATATGACTGAAAATGTTGTTCTTAATAATTTCTAATGGTAAAGTAAAAATACAGTTATGTCAGATTTCATTCTTACTGAATTTCTTTTTTTGGTCAATCTGTCACTTATAGCTATAGTCATCTAGGCTCTCACAATGTCATAAAAGAATATCGTTAGGCCAGATTAGAATTTCCCTTGACAAAAACCAACACATTTTGCATAATGATCAGGGAGAGAGGATTAAATACATAGAAGGAAACAGATACACCCAGAAAACATTCAGTGGAATACCAGTTTAATTTTTCAGGTCAGCTCGGAAAAGTGAAATTCATGTTATCCAGAGCTAATATGTCTATACCAATTGTGCGCTGATCATTGAGTTACATTTTTTCATCACACCTGATTCTTAAAGTTAATAAATTAATTACATGTAAGTGAGCCATATTTCCAAGAAATCTTAAGACCTAATTCATTGCTCCTAGCAGGCAATAAACCCATTGTCCTGCTAAAAATTGTCTTGAAAGCGGCAGTACTGACAATCTAGGATAAGCTTTTTATCCCACACTGGGACAAGAAAGTCCTAGCATAACTCTCTTCTATCTTCTGGAACAAAGATATTACCACAATATTTCAGCATTTAGGCCAACTTTTCTACAAAAAAGAGATACACCAGACATGACTTGAATAAGGCAAGTATCAGCAGGAATTATACCCACCTGAGACCCTTCCTTGATTTAGTATTGAGCAGAGGCCCAACATATCTCATTGCATTGTGCAGAAGTGTCATGGTTTAGGCTAGGTTCATTTGCCTCAGCATCCCTCCACGTCAATGGAATATTCTGCTTACTATTGTGGCCAGAACTGATTTCCTTCCCAAAAGCAGACTATTTAAAACAGTAAGGTCATAAGTGAAAATCTGTCCCAGAGTCTTATGACCTGTCTGCTGAACATATGTTTCTGATAGTGAACTAACAATGGTGATAACCACAGACAAGCAAATAATGGTTGTCTTGGTCTAGAGGCAATTGTGTTTTATTTTTTATAGTCATTTTATACATAGTGTATTTTTTTCACAAGTTGTACTATTTTAAAATGATTTAGTATGTTTTCAGAGTTTCCTTATGTTTTCGTTCAAACAAAAAGAATATTCAGACAGTTTGAAACATTTTCACAGAATAACAGAATCACGGACTGGTAGGGGTTGGAAGGGACCTCTGGAGATCATCTAGTCCAACCCCCCTGCCAGAGCAGAGTCACCTACAGCAGGTTGCACAGGACGGCGTCCAGGCAGGTTTTGAATGTCTCCAGAGTTGGAGACTCCACCACCTCTCCGGGCAGCCTGTTCCAGCGCTTTGCCACCCTCCAAGTAAAGAAGTGTTTCCTCATGTCCTCCAGCAAATGGAGAGGCTGGTATGCATTTAAGGTAAATCCAAATACAGTCACCTAATACTAATTTAATCACATTTCCTCACAGAACAAATGACTGATTAGATAGGGTATAAAGTATTCATTTTTCATCTGTCTCCACTCTCAGGCCTCTAACACCAAACAATTTTAATGTTGAGAGTCGTTTGTGAGGCTTTCGAAATACAAAGGTGAAAAACTCAGACAAAACAGCTCATTCAGGAATACAATTCTAATGAAAATTCTGTACCAACATACTAAAAAAATACAGAGTTCCCCTGAGTATGTTTTCTGATGTATTAGGCCAGTGGAATATATACACTGAAATAAATAAACTGTATGCTGTACAACTGTCTGCCAGATTTGCAAAGAGTGGGTCAATGATGCCCAGATGGTCTTTTGCAATTCTTATTTCTCCAGCATGAGATTTATTTGCAAAAGAGATAAAGAGCTACACATATGCAATCAGTATACTTACACAGGGGAAGAGGCTTAGTAACATTTACAAAATGTTCTATCCTGAGTGAGAACAAAGCCATGGGAGAATACTCTTCTTAATACTGAACTTTCATATTTGCCTCTGAACACATACTTAACATAGCTAGCAGTGTGCTTATGTTTAAGGCGTATTAAATGGAGCCTAGCTGTTAATGTTCTTGTATGGGAATACAAATATTTTGTTATAACTTATGAACAAAGGTATATCACATATTAAATATAAAACAATAAAAAATGCTATGGATACAAATATGCACATGCCAGATTTAGGTACTGTTGTGCTTGGACTGTTGTTCTGGCACTGACAAGCAAGCTGAAGATAGAAGAAATGTTGTCACAGTGCTGCCAAGAGGTCTGTGCCCTCCTCTTTGCTTGTCTACGCTGCTGAATTTTAACATTAAAAGTCACGATAAGTTTACAATGAATATTTTTTGACTTATCTTTTCCATACTTCAGTCTGTTATTTTATTATAAATAACAGTATTTGTTTAATATCATAAATGATTGTGAGGAAATAGAATCATAGAATCATAGAACCATTTAGATTGGAAAAGACCTTTAAGATCATCTAGTCCAACCATTGACCCTACTCTACCAGGTCTGTCACTAAACCACATCTACACGACTTTTAAACACATCTAGGGATGGTGACTCAACCACCTCCCTGGGCAGCCTCTTCCAATGTTTGATAACTCTTTCAGTGAAAAATGTTTTCCTAATGTCCAGCCTAAACCTCCCCTGGTGCAACTTGAACCTGTTTCCTCTTGTCCTATCGCTTGTTACTTGGGAAAAGAGATCAGCTCCCATCTCACTACAACCTCCTTTCAGGTAGTTGTAGAGAGCAATAAGGTCTCCCCTCAACCTTCTCCTCTCCAAACTAAACAATCCTAATTCTTTCAGCCGCTCCTCATAAGACATGTTCTCCAGACCCCTCACCAGCTTTGTTGTCCTTCTCTGGACACGCTCCAGCACTTCAATGTCCCTCCTATACTGTGGTGCCCAAAATGGAACACAGTACTCAAGCTGCGGCCTCACCAGCGCTGTGTACAGGGGCACGATCACTTCCCTACCCCTGCTGGCCACACTACTCTTGATACAGGCCAAGATGCCATTGGCCTTCTTGGCTACCTAGGAAAGAGAGTGAAAAATTAACATGCCTTTTTCTCCTTGCTTTTAAGCAATACGTATAGCTGATGTGATATAAGAAAAGTTGTAAGAATATTATCCCTCCTTTAGTAGAATGAAATATTGAATAAGGACGCATACTTGTAACAGATAACAGTCCTGTAGCTTAAATCATGCATTTTGTTTTGCTCTGAATTCCTTCACAACCCCCCATTCCCGTCTGGCTTCTTCTTTGTTTCCTGCTGCCCCTAAATTCAGGTGAAATTTTAAATCCTCCTGACAACCTTCCTGCAATGGTAACATTGGTATTAGTCACATATTACATACTAGTTAATATGGTTAATGTTGTACCTGCTAGCAAGCTGCTTACACTGATCTTTATGAGTTTCTTTCCTTCAGCTGACATCATATTCCTACACAACTTCTTCAGTTTAGCTGCAGGTACTCTTTAGACTACTAGTTTCCTGCCATAGCAGTATTAGGTGTCTGTTCTTGGAAATTTGTCACTTTTTCCCTTACATTTCCTTGCATTACTGGCTTTAAGCAGCCTGACTGGTGTCACATGTGTTGCTACTGTTACCTAAACAGACTTTCTGCAGCATGTCTTCACTGTTCAAGACACAGGAAGTGAAAACATCAACTAAAGGCTCAATTTTGCAAGCATTCACTAGTATGAGGAGCCATGCTGAAATCAACAAAGTTTATTCACATTGAGAAGTGTTATGACCAATTACAAAGGTCTGCAGGATAGAACTCTAAGGTGTACAGAAAATCGTCTTGCTTAAATTCCAGAGACCTAGAGTACGATGAATATTTACAACAGGAAAAATCTTGCAACGTGTGGAATATTTTATTCCTCACCAAACTTCAGTGAAATTAAGGGCACTAGATAGATACTAGTAAGTTTGTTACACTGTAGATAAAAAGGACAGAACATAAACATCTGTACATTTTTAAGTGATATGCCACAACTAAATCTCGTCACACATGGTGATTTCAGACGATAAACTGGGACATCAGTGGCAGAAAAGGTTGAGTGTTCATTTAGAGATGTTAGAATATTTTTATGCAAAATTAAATTATATTGCACGTGTACTCTGTATCTCTTAAGTACTATGTATTGGGTTTGTGTGGCAAGGTTTTGGTAGCAGTGGGGCTACAGGGGTGGCTTCTGTGAGAAGCTACTCAAAACTTCCCTGTATCTGGTAGAACCAACGCTAACCAGCTCCAAGACACACCCACCATTGGCTGAAGCTGAGCCCATCAGAGATGGTGATAAAGCCTATGCGATAACATTTCAGAAGGGAAAAAAGTTGCTGTCCGACAGCAACAGCAGCTGGAGAGAAGAGTGAGAATATGTGAGAGAAACAACTCTGCAGACACCAAGGTCAGTGAAGAAGGAAGGGCAGGAGGTGCTCCAGGACCTGGAGCAGATTCCCCTGTAGCTCATGGTGAAGACTGTAGTGAGGCAGGTTGTCCCCCTGCAGCCCATGGAGGTCCATGGTGGAGCAGATATCCACTTGTAGCCTGTGGAGAACCCCACCCCAGAGCAGGTGGATGTGCCTGAAGGAGGCTGTGACCCTGTAGGAAGCCTGCACTGGAGCATGCTCCTGGCAGGACCTGAGGACCCATGAAGAGAGGAACCCACACTGGAACAGGTTTGCTGGCAGGACTTGTGACCCCGTTGGGGACCCACGCTAGAGCAGTCTGTTCCTGAAGGACTGCACTCCGTGAAAGGGACCCACAATGGAACAGTTCATGAAGAACTACAGCCTGTGGGAAGGACTCACATTGGAGAAGTTCATGGACAGCTGTCTCCTGTGGGAGGGACCCCACACTGGAGCAGGGGAAGTGTGAGGAAGAATGAACGACAGAGACAACATGTGATGAACTGACCACAACCCTTGTTCCCCGTCCCCCTGCACAACTGGAGTGGGGAGGAGGTAGAGAAAATCGGCACCAAAGTTGAGCCAAGGAAGGAGAGATGGTTGGGGAGACAGTGTTTTAAGATTTAGTTTTTATATGTCATTATGCTACTCTGATTTTGATTGATAATAAATTAAACTAATTTCCTCAAGTCAAGTCTGTTTTGCCCGTGATGGTGATTGCTGAATGATCTTCCTGTCCTTATCTTGACCCATGATCTTTTTGTTATATTTCCTCTCCCCTGTCCAGCTGAGTGATAAAGTGGCTTTGATGGGCATGTGGCATCCAGCCAAGGTCAACCCACCACACCTTAAAACACTCTTTCACTTGCAGGAGTGAATGATCAGCTAACGGCTAACCATCTAGCCTTCTAACAAGTACTTTAAAAAGGGCCAAATAGAGTTTCATAGCCATAACACACTTAGTTTGTAAGTATGGTCTATCATACATGCTTCTTTTTCACAGAAATGAACACAAAACTATGAAATAAAAATAAAATGGCAATGACTTGATAACTTTACTTACTACAGCTTTTCAACTATAGTTATAACAAGATTAATCTCTTTGTGATGTATGAAGTTACAGACTTTTCCACTTGTCTGAGTCAAGCATTAAACCATGTCAACTAAAGGGTAGAACTTCTAGCTATGTCTTCCAGACTACTAAATTTTGCATATGCCAAATACAGTTTTCCACTGTTTTCTAGATGTTGAAGTTGGGTTGGATACCTTTTAGGAAAAGGAATCAGAAAATAAGGTGTTTTGAAGAAGCAAGCACTGCCATTGCAGTGATTGCATTGTTCACATCACTTTCTGCATATAACTGCCACAGACAGGGGGACATCTTACCTTTCCTTGATTTTTTATTCAGAATCACTGAAAAGGTACATTGACTGCATATTCTGCTCCATTTCATTACCTTTGAACTGCACTGGATTCTAAAATTTCTCCCTTTCCCTCTTCTTCCAATGTACTAGTTTGTATTCTGAGTTGGATAGGGAAGGGACTCCCTTCAGTAGGAAAACTTGAAAGGAACACAGTTCATGTTTGAATACTGCCTCTTCGCACTTTAGTACATCCTGACTGTCCTGTGCATAAGTTCACTTAGTTCAGTACAGTAATGTGTCCCAGCAGTCGTCATACTTCAAGCACTACCCTACTGCCAATCCACCGCATACTTTCCTCCCTCCTCCCCTCTTATGATGTGCTTTTAGAAAAAGCGGTATGCACAAAAAACCCCAAACATTTTCTGATGGCAGCTGGGTATGAAGAAGAGGTCCATTTAGGACATTCAGGAAGCTTTTCTCCAGACCAGTATATTAAAGAATATGCCTGTACTTACGGATCTGGTGTTTTACAGACATACCTCCTGGAACAAGGCCCAGCCTGAGAACACCAGTGCTGGGAACAATGCATTTTAAAAACAAAAAACGTTGGACCTCAGGATAACCTCCACATGCACAAGCCCATAGTCAGTGTTGTGGGTAGTGTATTTCACCGTTACCCTGACAAGATGCTGCAACAGAACCATTGGCACAACCAAGGAGTCGGGCTTTCATAGTGCAAGACCTGGAGACCAGAGGAGTACAGATGCATACGTCAGCTTTTCTTGGTTTCTACAGTTGAATTTTGGAGTAAGTTGTCTCCTCCCGTTTCCCCTTTTCAGACTAATTTTCCTTCTTGCTTTAAAAGTAGCAGCAATGACTTTAAGGGTCCGATTAGTGTATCATCAAAACCAATGCTGGCTTTTTGCTGCATCTACTGTATGACTGAGGTGATGATCTGCTGTCTTGTGCAGGGAGCTCAGGGTGGCTGCTGAGAGAAGTTAAAGCTTTAAGGACTACAAAAGTATGTGGGTTGGTTGGCAACTTATGTTGTCTTTTGACAAAGTATTGGCTACAGCTGAACCAAACTGATTAAAATAACTAGAACTTAGCTTGTTTTAAGGCAGACCAGATATTCAGTTTAATGATAATGGTAAACAATAAGACAAACTCTTTCTGAGCAGCAGAGAAGGGTAGAGGACAAAGCACAATAAGATTCCAACAGAACTAAAAGCCACAAATATGTGAAAAGACTCCTGTGAAAGCACTCCCTGTTGTGGGAAATCTAGGAACAGAAAGAGGAACTTAGCTCCTGCTCAAAGAACAGCTGTCCCATGTAGGCAAGCAGCAACAGTCCTGTGTCTGGTCTTTGACGAACTGTCCCATAAAACCTCTTCTCTCCAGGCCATGTCTGGTAAGTTCAGCAGAATGGAGTCTAGGGGCAGCTTGCACCTGTAGGTCTCTGGGATCTTCCCACCCAGCAGTCACTGGACGAAGAAGAAAACCCAAACTGTAGCCACTCTGGTCCCATCGCTACTACTCATGTAGGAGGATCTTCCAAAAGGAGCTTTGAAAGTGGACCAGTTCAATGCCCTCCTCTTGAAGTCACCAGTTCTGGGACCTCTAGGTAGTTCTCCATGCTAACCCTGCTGAAACCCAACGCTGCCATTGTCTTCACTGCTGGAGGTGCTAGCAGCTGTCCAAGTTCTGCTCTCTGCTCTCTAGCAACCCCTGCCAGTTTGCCTTGTGCAAGTCATGGCAGAATTTAAGAACGTGCAGGAAAGCTACAGGACCCATCACCTGGCTTGGTAGTAAAACAAGCTCCTCTCCCTGCTGCATGCCTGGAGCGACTTGTGTACCTATTTCAATTCCCCCCCTTGAATATTCATCGGTGTTTAGATGGCACTGGGGAAGAATAGAAGATAGAAAATTGCAGGATTTGTTCATCAGTTAAATTCTTCATTATTTCATTACTCTGGTAAAAATAAATCCCAATGAATAAATGTAGTAAACATAGGAAATTCTCATAACACTCTTGGAAACCAATTCTGAAGCATACTTGAATATTGGAGTCCTCAAAAGATGACCACTCATAAGCTTAGGGTGGCATAAAACCTAGATTTTCATCTTCATTTCCTTCCATATTCTAATTCCAGCTCCTTTTTTCCCGAAGAAGGTTTTGATAACATCTACATCAAAGGTCTGCTCCCTGTTATGTTGATGTCCTGTATTTTTGTAGATTAAAACCAGGAAGTGTGATTTTCTTGTAGCTAAATCAGAATTCACCTTTATTATTAAACCATGAGAATACGAAGTATTTAACTTCGGAATTTTTACTGTTAAAAGACAGTATTGCCTGAGCTTTCATATAGACTGTTAATCTAGTCATTCTTTCTTGTAAGTGACATGAGTGCCCTGGGATACAAATATAATGTATTGTCTGTTTGACATCTGTTTTCTGCAGATACAAGGTGTAAAAGGTTCATGAGCTGGAGTGTGTTCCTTAACCACTACAACTAGTTCAGTTTAAATCTGAAAAAATAATCAGTAACAATTTTCCTGACTTGAACTGCTCTGGAAACATACTTTAAATAGACATATACATAGCCATATCTCTAACATGTTTATTGTTGAGGGCTTGTAAAAAATGTCCCAATGTCATATTACCCACAAGAAAGGTAAACAAGTTACCTGTTGCTCACTAGGTAAATAAAACTTATTTTCTGAAGGTTGGGATTTAGTTTTGTGTATTGTAGGCAATACTTCTTTCTACAGTACCTCAGAAAAATCTTCCTATTAGCAGGAAAATAGACTAAGAAAGAGTTCTCATTATTTGTTTAAAAACATAAATGTGCCTCAGCTGGAAATGTGACTTAATAAGCCATTTAGAGTATTAAATCTTATGCAGACCCTATGTGAATGCATTTTGTAAAGCATGGTTAAATTATGTTGATTACCTGGTTCTGAAAAATAATATGTCACCCTAAGCCTGATAAAAGCTTGTGAGAGTCAACATATCATGGAAGCATATAGATTCTGTCTCACTATGACTGACAGTATTATTATTAAATAATATAAAATAATAATAATAATAATAATCAGATTTAAAGATCTCCTGCCTTGCTTGGAACAAAGAGCTGCTTCTTTTATTAGTTCAGTGATGTATCTGAAAAATGACCCTGGACCTCTAAGTAACAATATGCAGAAAATAGGTGCACCTATGATCTAAAAACCTTTTGAATCACTGAGACACATGGATATTCAAATATTACGTTTCTGCTCTTTATTTTTTTTTCTAAAGTACACTAGTATAGGTGTAACTAATATTTCACATTTCTGAACACTTTATTTTTTAAGGCAAATTAAAAATTGTCTTTGTGTCACTGTCAACTTTAGAAATTAAAATTAAAAAAAAGGTAAAATTTAATATAAAATTGTTTGAGTTATGACTTCATGCTAGATGTTTACTTGCATGGCATATACTGCTTTACTAAAGTTTCACATGTCTATATGTTCATATACGTGAATAAAAATAAACTTTAGTTATACGATGGTGACAATAGTAAGACTGATCATACTGCTGTTTTTCTGCAGCCTTATAATGCAGTATGCTTCTAAAACACCTAACTTGGCTTTACCAGTTTTCATTTCAGCTTCAGCAAGCTGCATCTGACTACCTGTTATAGTTCCAAAATACTGTAATATAAGAAAGTCTAAATTTAAGACTTTCTGCTATGAATTCGCTGCTTATTGTACTGGAAGACAATGCCGTAAGGCACATTTCAAAATATCCCCAAGCAACTTTCTTGTATTCTAGTGTGGCTATTTAACTGTAGACAGTTTAAGGTGAACTCAAATCAACACAAAGGTTTGTTTCAATTTCTGTGGGAGCAAAATGCGGAAATTTGAACTCAAAACTTTTGAAGATCATGGGATGTGCTTCAAAATGTCATGAAGTTAGTTCAAAAAAATTCTCACAAGGCTATTAAAAATGTATCATCTTAGTTTCTTTTCTGTTGCCTTCTGATGCCATACATGCAAGTATTCCACTATTATTACTTAAAGTAAATTCCATATTTAAGTAAATGCCATCATTACATTTTGTTGTTGCTTTTTAATACCCATGAAGGTTAGACATATATGCTAGGGAGAAAAAAAAATGCCCTGTTTCCCACATAACTCTATGATTCTAGTATCTGGGGCTTTCAGAAAAGGAACAAATTTCTGAAGGGCCTATAATATAAAATCCCAGCTGTACTGGGCCTGGTTAGGATAAAGTTAATTTTCTTCAAAGTAGCTCATATGTGTTAAAATTTTTAACTCAACAGTACTGATAACACACTGATGTTTTAGCTTTTGCACTCACTCTGCTCCCACAGTGAGCAGATTGGGGGTGTGCAATAGCTTGGGAAGGGACACAGCCAAGCAGATCACCCAAACTAACCAATGAGATATTCCAAACCATATAACATCATGGTCAGCAATAAAAGGGAAACGAAAGGGTTTTAAGAGGGTTAGCCATCTTTTGCTCCGGAACTCGCTGGCCATTGGTCTGCCCATGGGAGGTGGTGAGTGATTGCCTTTGCATCACTTGTTTTGTTCTCTCTTCTTCTACTTATCCTTCATGTATCAAAGAATTATTATTATTACTACTATTATTACTATTGTTATTGTTGTTGTTATTATTATTATTATTATTTATCTTGACCCCCAAGTTTTCTTGCTTTTATTCTTCCTTTCCTCTGCCCCTATGCCACTGGGGATGGGGGTGTGTGGGGAGTGAATGAGTGGCTGTGTGGTGTTCAGCTGTCTGACGGGGGTTAACCCACACCACCAGCTCATCCACACAGGCTCCTCCTCCCTCCCCCTTCTCAGTGCACTGATTCTGTCTTTCTTCCCAGTCAATTTTATGTTCCACCACAAACATTATTCTAGTGAAAGAGAGAACTGTGGCCAATAGGGTACTAGTTAACATATACAGAAGATCTTAAATACCCAATGTGTGCCATAATATAGATCCACATAAACATAAGCACAGAGGCATTCTTTTCATTGTACAGTAAAATGCCTAAAGCAGGAAAAAAGAATTTGACTTGTTGTTAGTCACTCTCACAAGAAGATTTGTACTGGAACACCATTTGCTACCTTTGCTTTTTCGCTGGCTGGAAAAGGGGAAGACAAAGCTCTCCAAGTCCTAATTAATGATTTTCTACAGACCTCAATGTGGTCACTTAATTCCTACTTAATGGACAAAACAAATGCAGATGAGGACGGAAAAATCTTTGGTGCTAAAGAACTGCCCAACATAACAAAAATGTAGACAATTTCTGTCTGTTAGAAATGAAGTACAGAATCCCAGAACTATTGTTGTTGTTATTTTGCTAAAATACATACATACATACATTTAATTCCTATGCATGCTAGAACATGCTGTATCTGAAACACATGTGCTAAGAATTACCCCTCTTCAGTTCCCATTTAACTGTTTCTCACAGAAGTTAAAGAAGGAAGATGAAAAAACACACAATTTCACACTTAATGCACACTGAAATAATCTTTTGCTGCCTTTTGGTTCTTTCTTAGCTAAGTATTTACATTTCAGGGAGTCTTTTAATAATATCAGTGCCTAGACAATTTAAGCAGATATTTCCCCATTATCATTAATTGGAATTAACCCCAGAAACAGCCTGCAGTTTCGCTGCGAAACTCCCAAGTTTTATGTTATCTCCCATTCCATTTTTATTGACAAGAGTCCTGAACTGTGTAAAGATACAGTCTTGCTTTGTTAACATAAAGATTCCCTGCTGACTGAAGAGCTGCAGAGGGGTATTGGCAACTGCTTCTCAGACAGACAAAGACACAAAACTAACGAAATCCGATACAAATCTGACACAACATTTTTACAAGGGCATGTAGTGATAGGACGAGGGGTAATGGCTTCAGACTGGAAGAGGGTACATTTAGATTATATCTCAGGAAGAAATTTTTCACTCTGAGGGTGGTGAGGCACTGGAACAGGCTGCCCAGGAAAGCTGTGGAGGCCCCATCACTGGAAGTGTTCAAGGCCAGGTTGGATGAGGCTTTGAGCAATCTGGTCTAGTGGAAGGTGTCCTTGCCCACAGCAGGGGGGTTGGAACTAGATGACCTTCAAGGTCCTTTCCAACCTAAACCATTCTATGATTTTTAGCATTTTAGGTCTTTTAACTGGCACTTCAGTTTAAAGAGATTTACTATAGTGGCGGCAGCCAAGGCTTGATTAGCAAGTCTAGTGGGGCTAGTCTTTTAATGTGCGTAGCTCTACTTTAAATGGGAAAAGCATATGAAGGATAGAGCTTTATCAGGTCTGTGGTAGAGAGTTTTGCTTGTGAAGTTCTTGTGGATCTTAGCTTAAATATTAAAGAGACAGGTATACAAAGCATCATTTGGAAATGCAAATCAAAGAAAAATGGGTTTTGTTCAAACTAAGTGTTATAAGTGTGTGTGTGTATGTTTTAATAAATGCAAATGGTAGAGATTTAATGCATTAGTGTTAAACTATTATTAGTGTTTTACATAGTATTATACTAAGGATTCCTTGAATACCTGCCCTTAGAAGTCTAGAGGATGTATTATTAGATACATCCTTCTTTGTATGTGTTAGTCTGTCATGGTTCATCTATATTATTCCATGGAGGAAATATTCAAGTTCAAACACCCCAACTTAGCACAGAATGCCTAGGGCACCTAAGGAACATTGAAATCTGTGTCTAACCATTAACAGTACAAACATACAAGAACTTGGTCTCAAAATCCAGTCTCATCTAGAATTTTTATTTGCTCATTTTTAATATTGACTTTTAAAAATATTCTTTTTTTATGTATATATTTCTATATAAATGAAAAATCATCAGTGTTTCAGTTTCCTAGTATTCCCAGTAATTCACGTGGGTTGTAGCCCACATATGCCTGATGACCATGGCTGTCATAAATATATTTCAATTTTTAACTTTCTTCTTCTTAGAGATTTTTTTTCCTTCTATAGTATCATTCTGTCTGGGTCCTGTCATTTCAAAACAGTAAATGTAAAACCAAAATTACAAAAAGTAAATGAAATTGCCCAAAATTTGAACAAAGATACTTCTTCTACCTTTAACTGAACATTGTGAAGATTCTTACCATGTATTTAAGGATCGCTCTCAATGATGTTTCCCAGGTTGCTTGTATTTGTTGATTTGTTGATTTTTCGGCTATGTACGCAATGTGACTGCAATAAGGTACTCTTGAGCTAACACAGTGATTTGCCTTTTTTCCTAATCTTCGTTATAGTACAAACAGACTAATAAAGCAGGTGGATTTCATGGGTGTGTAGCAAGTCAGATGAGAACATCAGGCATGAAATTATTTTTATTAAATAAAAAAGGAAAAAAAATATAAATCCACTTTTCAAAATTTTGATCTAAACAAAACCCATCTGGTTGCTTATAATAGGGATTGTAGGAGTGTATAGCCTAGATAACAAACAATATTAAGTATTATCTATATTATTTTTTTTTCCTACTGTCAAACTGTGCTATCAATTTATAGGTTTAGCTGGACTTCAGCCTTATTCAGACAGCAGAACAATATCGAAATCTTACTTGTACAACATATCTGTGCTGCACTACAAATACCAGTCTAGGTTAGTTGCATAATATTACTTACAAGTCGGCTTTTTTTCACCGTGGTGAAAAAACTACAGTAAAATTTCAAATTTCAAAACTAAGTGTCCTGGTTTGAAGTAAAACAGGACCAATTTTGTTCAGTAACTTTAGTTTTTAGCTTGACCTCTTCTAACTGCTGAATGTTATGAGTTATTG
>VFFE01007194.1:1936303-1958772 GCA_008921705.1 Burhinus oedicnemus
AATTTTCCTAGTTATTATTCATCACCTTGGACATAAGAGAGCTTAATCATACATAAAGAATAGTTTCTGTACAAGTAACAATATTTATTATTTGTCCCTGTAAATTAAAATATGGGTATCTTTCCCAAAAATGCATAAAGTAATAAATTTTTCTTCACTGATAATGCAATCACATATTTTCAGTTGAGGGTCGTCTTTATCAGAAGACAAAATACTGTTGTCTTTTTGTTATTTTTTTAAATCTGTATGTGTTGTTTATGCTACTGGGCCTGATCCTTCACACAATTAATTCGACAATAGGAAACTGAATGCTGATACACAGAGGCTCAAAGGGATCCTGGCTTGAGGGAAATGATATTTGAAAACATTAATTTGTAAATTTAACAACGATTGCTGAAGTAAGAATCCTGGAAGTGCTTTTAATTCATGCTTTGTATCTGTCTAGATTCATGTTTCCAGGATGGCAATGAGGAACAAATTACTTGGTACTATGTTTGTTCATGAGTTTGCACACTTGAAGGCACAGTCAACCACTTCCAGCATAGATCATTGTCTGGACCATTATCTGAGTTGTTACTCAGTTATGAGCTTCTATGAATTGCTGTACACTGCTTCTTAGCCCACTACTATGCAAGATGGTATGTCTTCTTTTCTGTATGAACAACAGTTCATAATAATTATTAATATTTCACTTTCAGCTGTGAAAATTCTAGGAGTCATAGTTTGATACAGAGAATAGGAAAATGTATACACACAGGAAATGGGGAAGTTTTCTTTGGTCTACAAATACATGATTCCAAATTGTGAAAGTACTAGATACAAAAATCTAACCTGGTATATGTTAGATTAAATCTTTACGTGTTCTCTGACTTCTTAAAAAGTTTTGTGTTGCAATAATCCCTCTGAAATGATACTGCAGTATATTGACATAGTTATTATTTAAAAAAAGAAAAATCTAGGAAAAAACATTGGTGATCACTTGAGGTCATTACAATTTCTGTGCTAAAGCAGAAGATTCTCCCTTGTATCTCTCACTTAACCCTATTATAAAGCACTGATTTACACATTTTATGCTTTTGTAGTGTTTTTTTTCCACATATTCAGGCTGAAGGAACAGCTATCTTAAATTTCTGTACTGAGGAGTAAGCATTACAAAGAGTTGGAGAACTTTATCTACAAAGGGTTTTATAAATTCTGACTAAAGGAGCCTATTAATGAAGCACCAGAGCATTTCCAAAGAATCCTATATTCCTAGTTGCTTTCCCTTTGCCTGTGTAAGTCCCACCTCCAAAACCACTTCATGATAACATTTCCTCTGTTGAGAAAATAGTGCTGGATATAGGCTTTTCCAGGTTATGTAAACACTGTTCGTGTAATTAATCCATTTGATTATAAAGCCTCATGCCATGGAATAAGCCTCCTCTAGGATAAGGCAGTGCAGTGCTCATGCTGCTGCACATACATGAGTAACAGTCTATGGAAAACAATATTAACCTATGGAAGACTGACAGCTGCAACCACAGGTAGTTGTTCATTTAAGTAATATTGCATATGTCATTATCAATTCATAAGATTTACATGGAGTACTGTTCATATGATCACACAATCAGCAACATTTTGGTGATCCCAAAGCTGAATCTAGTTACAACATCCTCCTCTGTAATGAGTTTAATGTGAAATTTTGAACATCCATTGCAATTTTCTGTAAAAAATCTTCTGTATCCTGTCAATCATATTTTATTCAATGTATTAAGATATATATACTCAAAATAATTGTAAGGGTCAGGTATAATTAGGCAAAAACTAGCTTAGATTGAGTGTTAAGCAGATTAATTAAACCAAAACAGTCTAAGCAGAACCTCTGTTTCTTTGAGTGCTGTTCGCTAATTTACAGAAGGAAAGCTATTGAGAGAGGTACTTGCAGTACACAATCAATTTTTCCTTTGAAGATGCTGAAAATTTCAAGTACATTGGATAGATTATAAGTATTTTAATAGTTTCCTTGGTGAACAAATGTTGAATTTTGCTTTTTAGGAAATATTAAAACTGTAAAAACATACAGTAAAATAAAGGTCTATGTAGACATTTACATTACACTTTTGTTAGAGGTTCAAGACACCAAACCTGCAGCTACAATTTTACAGAGTGAAAAGCACTATGTGAAGTTTTAATTATAACTAGGATATTTTGTTCTTCATAGCTTATACCACAGGTCCTTTCTACCTCTATTTGAATTTAAATATTATATAAAAATGTTCCAAGGATTTTTTTGAATGGAATGAAATACACATATCATTAGACACTGACTGCACTTGAATCCAAGTCTCCTTTCAGTCACTTTTTAAAATGGGCACTGCAAAACTCCAGGAAAACTATTCAAAACATTTTAACAAATTTCCATCAACTAATACTGCTCTGAAAAAATTTCAAAAAACACTATAGATATTTTTAATTTCTCCTTCTCTGTGCAAAAGTGCTTCTTTTACCCCATAGAGATTTGCACTCATTTTTTAAATTTTCAGTTGTCCCATGTCTCCTGCAGAAGATGACAATTTCATTAATCATCATGTACTAATCACAGTTTTAGTAGAAAATAAAATATTATCTATTCCTGTGGTTGTGAGCTTGTCTCAGTTTTGCCCTTTCCATGGGAAGAAGAGACAGTTAGGAATGTAGGTGTCTGTTGACCTTGTGGGACAAAAAGAACATCCAGAATATTTCATCATGAAATTTCCAGGGCTAAATTCCTTTGGTGGAGGTTCAGGATGGCAACAAGATTACATGATTAGACTTGTATCATGTGATGCTAGGGAAAGCTTTGCTTGTGTCAGATGACTAACAGAAAGAAAAATGCTGCAATTCCTTAGTTCCTGCTAGTGATGAATGGAGATGGTGAGAATACAGCACTCTATGCGTCTGATACAGTCACAGCAGCTGCTCTATTTCTGACTATTAATTTATTCTCTATATGACCTTGCAATCATCTATTTTAACAAATGTGCTGTATTCTGTAGAAGTTGATGTCACTGACCTTGCCTTGCCAAAGAGGTTTCTGCATGGCCCATGACTTGACTAACCTGTGACTTGGAACCTGTGCTTAGTTGAGAACCCACTCTTAGTGGGGCAAAAAAGAGGAAGACAAAGAAGGTTGAAAAAAAAAATTGCTGTATTTTGTAAAATCTTTCTGCTTCTTACCATATGCTCCTAACATCATTTTTCATTAGATAGAGAATGGACCCAGCAAGAACCTCATGAACTCCAGGAACAAATTAAAGTCTTTAGTGCAGGATTTCAGTTACAATTCTAAGCTTTTATGTTCCTCCATTATTCTAAATACTGAAGTGAAACATTTTCTTAATGCCATGAAAACAAGTCCTGGCACTACATCTTTTGAAAAGGAAATCAAAGATAGAAAACAGACAGCTAGTCTCAGAGGAGCTGTACATCTAGGAAAATGCCTGTGTATGGATGTGAACACACCCTCACAGAATGAAGGCTACTAGCTATATGTGATGTGATAACTACTACTAGTATTATCAGGCCTTCTCAGAATCTTATTGTAAAAGCTCAACCTAATGATGAGGCAGGTAGTTCAGGTAATGGCCATCCAGGTGGAAGTGGCCTGGCACAAAAAAAACCTGCCCTGGCACAATGGGCAGAAAAGGAAATTGATGTAGCTGTCATATATCAAATACTATCAGGCTGGAGAAAGTGTAAAGTACCCCCATAAAGCCCAAGTCCTTTTTTTATTAAAAAGTTCCAGAATATTTAATTCAATTCCAAAGCAGAAAGCAAACATTCAAAAACAAATCAGGATTACCATTCTTCAATCTGTTCACTTGTGAGTTCTTTCATTCATGAAGAAAATCATGGGGCTAGAGAACCTTTTTAAGAAGACTTTTCCCCTTGACTTCACAGGAAGATCTCTTTCAAAATACTCAGTGACCGATGACAGTGAACAGATTCAGGGCAGTAGTCAGAATACTAATGAATGCTATGATTATGTGGAACATAGGCTAAAAGTTTCTACATCCTGGTTTTCCATTTATGAGTTACATTGTTGGCCGTTTGGCTTTTTTCCTGTTGGCATGCTTAATAAGTCTCAAAAAAGTGTCTGCATTAGGTTTCTTTTGCATGTGTGCTAAGCGAGTCATTTTACTGGATATTTCTCAATGATTTGTGCATCTGCTCTTAGGCAGAAGTGAAAGAATTCAAGACAACACAAAATAATTTGCTTTAGACAGATTGCTAAAATATTTTGCTATCAAACAGTGTAACAGTAAGATGAAAAAAGACCTGAAAATCAGAAAACGACTGTACCCTTATATAAAATTAATATATTTAATTTACAGAGAATTTGAGAGGCTTCCGAGGTCTAGCATCTTTTGCAACATGCTCAGAATATTTAACAAAAACCTTCCTATTTATATGACTGGAAATTGTGTGCATAGCTCTTTAAAAATAAAGTGTTTAAACTTTGAGGTATCATATATCTTTGCAGAACTTGTGGCAGGAATAAAGGATGACCTTTCTACTGAAAGTGTATGGTAAATGGCTGTGAAAATAGGAAAGTAATTTTATAAAGAAAATTGGCCTAACTGATTTAGATAATTTTGAAAATCCCAGCTTAGTTGAAGAATACACTTTTCCATTATGTACTGTTAAAAATCCGTTTGATGTTTTATTGTAAACGGACTGTAAGATATTTTTAAACCTTAAAAACTCATTGATTTTTCATCAGTTTCTCATATAAAGTTAATCTTCACGATGTGTTAAATCCTCCCTGTATTAATAAAAACCAAACAATATCAGGAAGGAAACAGAACCCTGATTCTCTAGTTTAATTACTGAAATGTTTGATTTTGAATGCCTCAGTGCTTTTTCTTTGTACTTAACTGAATGTAAGATTACCGCTTCATGTACTGCAGAATTCAAATTCTATTTTTTTTTTCCCCTCTGAGGGAGAAAGATGATACTTTAAAACCAGGATAGCTGTCACCATCCCTAGATATTTATTTTCACCTTAGCGTACCATTAGAAAAAATATTTAAGTAACAAAACATTGGTTAGTTTCCTGACTTAAGGATCAGTTTTACATACGCTTACTAAATATTTTGCCCCTATAAGTGTGTAGGCTATGACAATAAACATGTTCACTTAAAAGTTTGCAAGTATTTGTTATTATTTTCAGAACTAAAGTCAGAGTTTTAGCATACTAATTACATTTAACAGAGGAAGTTATTTCTCTCAACTATTTTTCTAGCTATAGTATTTTAAAAATAATTCAAGATGAAAACATTTGGAAAAGTTAAAAGGTTTTTTGGGACCACAAAAACAATGTGGTGTGCTCCCTCTTTTTGCTTTTCTGAGCTGCAGTTGACAAATAAACAAAAGACACCTTTTGTTTCATGTAACCTATTCTGTAACTATCTGTCAAGTTGTTGATCAGAGATGTTTTCATATGATAAGGCTTTCTGTGCACCAGGAAATAGAAATGTGCATTGTCATCAAATAAAACAGCAGTGTCAATTTTAAGACTATTCAAAAAGGCAAAGATAATGCTTGTCAAACAGAAAAGTGTAAAACTGGCAGGCTTGAATGAGGTGGGGGATACTTTTCTTCAAGATTTTGAGAGTGTAGCATAAGCAACAGTGAATAAACAAGAATTAAAAACTTCAGAAAATGCTTGACAGCTTCCTTTTGAGGCAGAGGCCTTTAAAAGCCTTATGATATAGAACTAGACCTATCTAATAACTGAGATTACAGTAATTGTGTTCATTCCTCGTGAGTAATTTGTATTATTTTGGTCTAACTGGAACACAAAAAAAATAACATCAGAAATTAAGATGGACGTCCTGTGTTTAACTTACCACTATTTTCCAAAGAAAGGGAACATTACATTCTCGTTGTCTGTTGGTGGCCTTTGGTCAGAATAAACCCACAAATGCAGATAGTATTAAAGGCAGAAAAGTATGATTAGCTATGCTTTTTCTGGATCTAGTGGCTAAAATGAGAACTCAGAATTATTGTAATATTGTATTAGAGACCATAATCTGACTATCTATCAGAAAAAAACATTGCTAAAGAGCATTAGCTAAAAAAAAGGCACAGTCTGCTTTCCAGTCCCTTCAGGAGTAAGCTAGTGAAGAGTTTTTAGGCATGGGACAAAAGAGCTTTTCTGTGTTTTAACCTATTTAAAACTCCTTAAGACAAAGCATTCATCTTATCTTGCTCATATTTCTTCTGTTACATGAGGGATTAAAAGGGATATATTGTGACTGATGACATTACAGTATGTTTTACAAAGCCTCGGAAGGAAGACAAAGGATACAGTCCTACTCAAAAAGAAAGAATACAGTGGTGGTAGTGGTGGTGGGGTTTCTCCCCAGGAAAATACATGATAACGTCCCTAGTATTTAACCTGAGACCTGAAGTTGATGTGGGAATATTTTTTGGCATGAATGCTAATTGCTGTGGGTAATATTTTCAGGTCTGAAAAATTATTTTCTTTCTTTTTCTTAATATATGCAAGGAAAATAGATTTCTTTCTCCCTCCTTCTCTGCTCCTCTGTGAAGTTGAGCAACATAACATTTCCTTTCTTGCATGTAAATGAAACATTAGTATTAATCCCCTGGTGTTTTGATGCCTGGAGGCATATTTTCAGCTTTCACTACTTCATCTAGTGTTGTATTGTAAGTAATTGACTGTGGCAAGAAGTCAATGCTCATGTTGCAGAAAGAGACAATGGCACCACTGTTGCAAGTGCTTTGCCTTTTAGATTCATTTTTAATATTTGATTAAAATAACATTGCAATGAGAAAAAATATGGAAAAGTAGCTTTTTTATGGTAATAGCTACAGTCAGAAAATTACATATAAGATGCCAAAACATTTTCCATCCATTTATTATGTGAGCAGGAGATCAATACACAGTATTGTGCGCTCTCCCAGTCCGAGCAACAGCCCTGCCTTAAGGCGGTGCAAGGGGAACGTAAGCCTGAATTCAACCTCAAGATGACTGACTCAAGTAAGCCACAAGATGAAGGAGACTGGACTCTTGTCTCTGCTTGGGGTAGAAGGAAGAACCCTCCCCCTTCGCTTAAAGTGCCCCCACATAAGATAAAACACTGAGTTTACAGAATGAAGGAAAACTAGAGAAAATATGGGCCTGTTGTTGAATGAGATGGGGCCATGGTGACCAATGATGCAGAGAAGGCGGAGTTACTGAATGCATTCTTTGCTTCAGTCTTTGCTGTTCAGGTCAGACCTCAGGGGTCCCAGACTTTGCAGGTAACAGAGAAAGTCAGGAAGAATGAGGACTTTCCCTTGGTTGAGGAGGATCAAGTTAGAGATCAATTAAGTGAACTGGACATCCACAAGTCCATCGGTCCTGATGGGATGCACCCACGAGTGCTGAGGGAGCTGGCAGAACTCATTGCTGAGCCACTCTCCATCATCTTTGAAAGGTTCCAGCGAACAGGCAAGGTGCCTGAAAACTGGAGGAAAGCCACTGTCACACCAGTCTTCAAAAAGGGCAAGAAGGAAGACCCAGGAAACTACAGGCCACTCAGCCTCACCTCCATCTCTGGAAAGATGATGGAACAGCTCATTCTGGGAGTCATGTCAAAGCATCTGGAGGAAAAGAAGGTTATCAGAAGTAGCCAGCATGGATTCACCAGGGGGAGCTCATGTTTGACTAATCTGATAGCCTTTTACGATGGCATGACTGGATGGATAGATGAGGGGAGGGCAGTGGAGGTTGTCTACCTTGACAAGGCTTTTGATGCTGTCTCCCACATCATCCTCTTAGGCAAGCTTAGGAAGTGTGGGTTAGATGAATGAGCAGTGGGGTGGATTGAAAACCGGCTGGCAGATATCGCTCAGAGGGTTGTGCTTAGTGGCACAGAGTCTAGTTGGAGGTCTGTGACAAGCGGTGTTCCCCAGGGGTCAGTACTGGATCCAGTCTTGTTCAACATATTCATCTATGACCTGGATGAAGGGACAGAGTGTACCATCAGCAAGTTTGCTGATGACAAAAAACTGGGAGGGGTGGCTGACACACCAGAAGGCTGTGCTGCGATTCAGCGTGACCTGGATAGGCTAGAGAGTTGGGCAGAGACAAACCTAATGAAGTTCAACAAAGGCAATTGTAGGGTCCTGCACCTGGGGAGGAATAACTCCATGCACCAGTACAGGTTAGGGACTGACCTGCTGGAAAGCAGCTCTGTGGAAAGGGACCTGGGAGTCCTGGTGGACAACAGGATGACCATGAGGCAGCAATGTGCCCTTGTGGCCAAGAAGGCCAGTGGCATCCTGGGGTGCATCAAGAGGTATGTGGCAAGCAGGTCACGGGAGGTTATCCTCCCCCTCTACTCTGCCCTGGTGAGGCCGCACCTGGAGTCCTGTGTCCAGTTCTGGGCTCCCCGGTTCAAGAAGGACAGGGAACTGCTGGAGTGGGTACAGCAGAGGGCTACAAAGATGATTAGGGGGCTGGAACATCTTTCTGATGAGGAAAGGCTGAGGGACTTAGGTCTTTTTAGCCTGGAGAAGAGAAGACTGAGGGGGGATCTCATCAATGCTTATAAATACTTAAAGGGAGGATGCCGGGAGGATGGGATCAGTCTTTTTTCAGTGGTGCCCAGTAATAGGACAAGAGGAAATGGGCACAAACTTGACCATAGGAAGTTCCATCTGAACATGAGGAGGGACTTGTTTACTGTGAGGGTGGCAGAGCACTGGAACAGGCTGCCCAGAGAGGTGGTGGAGTCTCCGACTCTGGAGACATTCAAAACCCGCCTGGACTCCATCCTGTGCAACCTGCTGTAGGTGACCCTGCTCTGGTGGGGAGTTGGACTAGATGATCTCCAGAGGTCCCTTCCAACCCCTACCATTCTGTGATTCTGTGAATGAAAAGCATGTGAATAACCAACAAGATCCTGGAAAAGTGGAAAATGCAAAATTAATCCAACCACCAACCCACATTAGAACCAGTGCCACCAGAAAATCACATAAAAAGTTAGTAATAGGAAATTCCTTACTGAGAGGCAATGAAGCACCCATTTTCCATCCAGACAATTTCTCTAGGTAAATTTGCTGCCTACCAGGAGCTTGCATTCATGATGTCACTGACAGGCCATCTGGCCTGGTGAATCCTACAGGTTGTCATCTGCTCCTATTATTCAATGTAGGTTGTATGTACTGTGACGAGACAACTTAGAACTATGAAAAAAGACTATGTGTCCCTTGGAGCAATGTTAAAAGAATTAGGAGCACAGGTGTATTCTCCACTATACTCCCAGTCAGAGGAAGGGATTCAAGAAAGAGGAGACAAATTAAGAAAAGAATGCCTGGCTGCGTGGCCGATGCCTTACTTAAGTTTTGTCTTCTATGATCGTGGATTTACCTTTGAGAAGTTGAGTCTGTTGGGAGCTAGTGGGATTCACCTGATCAAGTGGAACTAGATGGTCTTCACCAACAAGCTTGCTAGATTTATAAGTAGAGCTTTAAACTAGATTTAGTGAGGGAATGGGATGGAATTTTCAGTAACAAAGAATCGGGGGTTACTGATATATTAGGAACCAACAAGGAAACACCTGTGAAATGCCTCAAAGGATTTAGGGCTTGTTCCTCTAAAAAGGTGACATGGTTGATAGAAGTGCCTCTATACCAATACATGTAGCATGGGTAACACACGGGAGGAGTTGAAAGCCACCATGCAGCTAGAAAGTTATGATCAAAACACTGTCACTGAAAGCTGATGAGATGAATCATATGACTGACACACTGCAATCAATGGTTATAAAATGTTCAGAAGGGTCAAGCAAGGAAGGAAAGGTGAGGAGGGGTTGCCTTCTATGTAAAGAAAGGATTTACTGCAGTGAACTGTCTTTGAAAAACAGTGATGAACGGGGTGAGAGCTTATGGGTGAAAATTAAGGGCCAAGCCAACAAGGGAAACCCCATGGCTGGTGTTTACCACAGGCTGTCTGATCAAGAGGAGCCTGTTGGATAAGTGTTCTTAATTCAGCTACAGGAAGCATCATGCCCACAGGCTCCAGTCCTGCTGGCGGACTTCTATCATCCTGACATCTGCTGGAAAAGTGGCACAGTGAGCTGTAAGGAATCCAGGAGATTCTTGGAATGCACTGAAGATAATTTCTTAATCTGAGTGATAAACAGCTCAATCAGAGGAGAAGCTTACCAACACGGATGGAATAATTAGAAGTGTCAAAATTGGTGGCAGCCTAGCTTGTAGTCATCATGCCCTGGTGGAATTCACAATATTGAGGGATATGAGCCAGATGAAGAGTAAAGTTAAGACCTTGAATTTTAGGAAAATGAACTTTCAATTGTTTAGGGAATTAGAGGATGAGACCCCCGGGAAACTGCCCTCAGGGATAAAGGAGCAAAATAGAGCTGGAGGCTTTTTAAGGATATTTTTCTTAGAGCACAACTGCTTTCAATTCCCACATGTAAGAAATCAGGCAAAGAAAGCAAGAGACCAGCATGGCCTAGTAAAGTCCTCCTGATCAACATAAGAAAGAAATGCACAAGCAGTGGAACCAGGGACATGTATCCTGGGAAGAACATAGGGACACTGCCCAGATGTGTAGGGGTGGGAACAGGAAAACTAAGGCACAGTTGGAGCTGAATTTGGCAAGGGTTGTGAAGAATAATAGCAAGAGTTTCAAGAGGTTTGTTAATCTGAAAAGGAAGATTAAAGAAAATTTACCACCCTGATAAGTAAGGCAGAACTGAAAACCAACATGGCTGAGGTACCCATCGGGGTTTTTTGCCTCAGTTTTCATTGGTAATCTCTCTTCCCACGTCTCTCAAGCCCCTGAACTTCCTGGCTGGGACTGGGGAAATGAAGTCCCTCCCATCATAAGAGATCAGGTTCAAGACCACATGAGGAACTTGAACATATACAAGTCTATGGGACCCAACAAGATGCATCCCAGGGTCTTGAGGGAACCGGCAGACATAACTGTTAAGCCACTGTCCATCATATTTTAAAAGTCAAGGTTGTTGGTTGAAATCCCCGGTGGCTGGAGAAAAACAAATATTGCACCCATTTTTAAAAAGGGTAAAAAGAAGGACCCTGGAAACTACCAACCAGTCAGTCTTGTCTCTGGGCCTGGGAAGGTCATGGAACATATCCTCCTGGAATCTATGTCAAGGCATATGAAAGACAGGAAGGTGATTGGAGATAACCAATGTGGCTTCACCAAGGGCAAATTGTACCTGACTAGTCTAGTGGTCTATGATGGAGTGACTGCGTCAGTGAACAAGGGAAGAGCAACAGATGTCAACTACTTTGACTTCCTTAAGGCCTTTGATTCAGCCCCACACAACATTCTTGGTGTTAATTTGGAGAAATATGTGTTTGATGGATCAACTGTTAGATGGATAAGGAACTGACTGGAAGGCCACAGCCAAAGAGTTGCAGTCAACAACTACGAGGATATGAGTTGAGGATTATCAGGAAACATTGCAGAATCAGCGCTGAAGAACGGACATTAACTATTAGTGAGGCTGTATTCAGACCCCCAAACCAATACAACTTACTCTGGATCTGCCAGTGCTGAGGGATAAGCAGGAAAAAAACATTCCTTAAAATACTGGTAATTCTCTGAGACTGAACCAACCCCACAAGCATATGTGCACTTTAGATGCTGGAGTTTCGTTAACACTTTAAAACATATTCAATTCAGATAAGGCACACAGCAAACTTTATTATCAAATTCTTTGGTTCTACAAAACAAGTGGAAAATGAAGATTTTCAGAAGCTGGAGGAGATCAGTAAAACAGAGGAAACAGAAAAGTCAGTTATAATTCCTTCATATCCTCCTACCACATATCAGATTTCTTTTTCAAAACTCAGAGGTGCCAAAAATTCTCAAAGAAATTATTGCATTTTTTAAATGTTTTAAACACATCGAAAAATCCAACTTTTCCTCTTAGACTTGCTTTAAGAAGAATTATAGTTGTCTCTGTTTCTTTGTTTAAAAGTAGTTTGTTTTTAATTTGACATGAGGCAGCAGATAATAATGAAATATTCAGGACAGTTAATATGTTAGAATTAACAAAACAATGAAGACTAAGATCTTAAAATAAGAGGTATACTCAGTTATGCCTAACTAATTCAACTTGTTTTAATCTATCATGTTATCTTAAAATTAATATGGCATAGGTAACAGACTCAAGCCATAAGTCTTGAAACCTTTTGGAATTT
The DNA here is from genome assembly GCA_008921705.1 of Burhinus oedicnemus. Taxonomy (NCBI): domain Eukaryota; kingdom Metazoa; phylum Chordata; class Aves; order Charadriiformes; family Burhinidae; genus Burhinus; species Burhinus oedicnemus. The sequence continues at coordinate 1,948,538 of VFFE01007194.1, forward strand.
CTTTATGGAGCACTTTATGGAGCCTAAAGAAAAACTAGTCTATTAAAATGAATCAAAAGAGCAACAGAGATTTAACTGCTCACACAATAATATTCTGCAGGTTGTGCAAACTTTTCTGAGGTAAGCAAATATACCAGTGGGCAAAGACTATATTTTATTTTAAGTTTATCAATGAATGGTATGTGCTTAGTCAAAATCTGCAAAAACAGCAGACCATGTTCATAGGAATATCACCTTTGTAACTGTACGTGAAGAGCACAAGCGAGGCGAAACCTTGATCCTTCATGTCCAAAAATTGTCCTCCTCCTTAGATAAAAATTACAGGAAGTTTATTGCTGATAATTAGACCTACCATGCTTTCCACAATGTTTTTCGTTATATACTCTGTGTTTTGTCTCAGCATTCAAGATTTCCCAATATTTTCTCCACAGTATGGAAGTATCTTTAGACAATTCATTTTCTCAGGATGCAATTTCATTTTTTTGGTTTTTTGTCCACTTTGTTGATCTGTCACTTATGTATGTTTTCTGTCCTGACTCACATTCACAACTCATTTCAAACTTATAGTAGTTATGAATTTTACCAGTGTCTATTTAGTTCTGCACAAAAATAATTTCAGATTTTAAACAGAGCTGATCTTGAAACCAAGTTTTTCCTTTCTGTTTCTTCCAATAATTGACAAATTATACTATTGCAGTCTATGGTCACTATAATATTATGTTCCTTACTCTTTGGCTGGCCTGCAGAATGAATGGAATACTTTGTGAATTCACTTAAGCTTAAATAGGGAATCCTGACAAAAAACCCCATTTCCCGCAGAACATCTACTTAAAATGTGTATCGCCAAGAAAGGAGAAAAAGCTGACAAACTGGGACTGCTTTGAAGAAGTCAGATAATTTGGGTTTATAAGAGAGGAATTAAATTTTTTATATTTTTTTTTTAAATCAAATGGCTAATACCTGAGAGTAAATAACTCCAGAAAACTAAAACCAGGCATCAGGTATGTCGAATGGATTAAAGTAAAATGTGTGTACAAGGTCTATGCTGAAACCAATGTTTATTGAAATGAGACTAATATCACAGAGTTTTCACTATTTTGACCTGCTACACCACTTAGACATGCACAAGTCTATGGGGCTGGATGCGATCCACCTGAGGGTACTGAGGGAGCTGGCAGCAGTTCTCACCAAGTCACTTTCCATCATTTATCAGCAGTCCTCGCTAACCAGGGAGGTCCCAGTTGACTGGAGGTTAGCAAATATGATGACCATGCACAAAAATGGCTGGAAGGAGGATCCGGGGAACTACAGGCCTGTCAGTCTGACCTCAGTGCCAGGGAAGATTATGGAGCAGATAATCCTGAATGCCATTATGGGGCACATGCAGGACAACCAGCTGATCAGGCTCAGTCAGCATGGGTTCATGAAAGGCAGGTCCTGCTTGACTAACCTGACCTCCTTCTATGACAAGGTGACCCGCTTGGTGGATGAGGGAAAGGCTGTGGATGTTGTCTACTTGGACTTTAGTAAAACCTTCGACATCATTTCCCACAGCATTCTCCTGGAGAAACTGGTTGCTTATGGCTTGGATGAGTGTACTCTTCCCTGGGTCAAAAAATGGCTGGAAGGCCAGGCCCAAAGAGTTGTGGTGAATGGATGTAAATCCAGATGGCAGCTAGTCACAAGTAGTGTTCCCCAGGGCTCGGTATTTGGGCTGGTTGTCTTTAATATCTTTATCAATGACCTGGACCAGGGGATCAGGTGCACCCTCAGCAACTTTGCAAACAACACCAAGTTAGATGGGAGTCCCAACCCACTTGAGGAAGGCTTTACAGAGGGATCTGGACAGGCTAGATCAATGGGCCAAGACCAATGGTATGAAATCCAACAAGACCAAGTGCCAGGTCCTGCACTTGGGTCACAACAACCCCATGCAGCACTACAGGCTTAGGGAAGAGTGGCTGGAAAGCTGCCTGGCAGAAAAGGACTTGGGGGTTGACAGTCGGCTGAATATCAGCCAGCAGTGTGCCCAGGTGACCAAGAAGGCCAATAGCACCCTGGCTTCTATCAGGAATAGTGTAGCAAGCAGAACTAGAGAAGTGATCTTTCCCCTGTACTCAGCATTGGTGAGGCCCCACCTCGAATACTGTGTTCAGTTTTGGGCCCCTCACTACTAGAAAGACATTGAGGTGCTGGAGTGTGTCCAGAGAAGGGCGACGAAGTTGGTGAGGGGTCTAGAGAACAAGTCTTACAAGAAGCAGCTAAGAGAACTAGGGTTGTTTAACCTGGGGGAAAGGAGGCTGAGGGGAGACCTTATCATTCTCTACAGCTACCTGAAAGGAGGTTGTAGTGAGGTGGGGGTTGATCTCTTCTCCCAAGAAACAAGCGATAGGACAAGAGGAAACGGCCTCAAGTTGCTTCAGGGGAGGTTTAGATTGGATATCAGGAAAAAATTCTTCACCAAAAGGGTCATCAAACATTGGAACAGGCTGCTCAGGGAGGTGGTGGAATTGCCATCCCTGGAGGTATTTAAAAGATATGTAGATGTGGTGCTGAAGGGACATGGTTTAGTGGTGGTTTTTACAGTGTTAGGTTTGTGGTTGGACTCGATGATCTTAAAGGTCTCTTCCAACCTAGGTGATGCTATGATTCTATGATTCATTAGAACAATAAAAATGCTTTCCTTACTGCACTTTCACTTTTCTACTATTTCACCCAAATTTGATGGATCATTTAATGCAAGATCACTTGCCTCTGCCTTCCCCGCTCCCTCCCAATTACACTACCAGAAGATAGGTAAAAGCAGCTGTTGATCTGATGGCTACCCTTCTCTGGTAACAGTTTTTCACAGTACAAATGATTTCTGTAGGAAAGAACATGAGGTATTGTGTAGGGAGCAAACATATTACTCTCCCTAAAGCCTAATGAAACACTTTTTATGGAAGTCGAATTCAATACATATTACTCTTTTCCTAGGTCACAGAAGTCAAAAAATGTTCCATTCACACAGGCTAGCAAGGTGTCTACGGCAACAAAGAATCCTGGAGGGCCTTTTTTCTCTCTAAGAGGCAAGAGTGGCTCTCCTAGGCATAGAACAAAAATGGTGAGCCTTTTTCTTTTTCTGTGCTTAACCTTACCTCTAACATATCCTGTCAAAAACACTGGCAGACATGACTTCCCTGTTTTTGCTAACAGACAGTAGCAGAAGAGAAAAAGCAGTTAAAACAAAAAGCCAGATATTAAATTTAAGAAACTAGATGCCGTGGTAGTTCAGTACACCAGCCTTTTCCCCCTAGCCGTTTCTGTTGGCGTTTGTACTAGGTCACACATGCAGTGAGTTTAGTTCTTAATTTAATCTTCAGTGATCATTTATCTGTATCACAAGATTAGAATATATTTCTACATGACTGATAATCTGTGCTCATGAGAGTCTTAGGACTTGAAAAGCAAGAGTTCACAGGTCAGAAATGACATACATTGTCAGAGCTGTGCAAGAAAGCTTGTCTGGCACACGTAGTATTGTACCTGCCATTTCAGTTCTGTGGTTATTTTAGTATTGAATGTAGATTGTCGTATTGCTATCCCCTCAGGCTTCTTTGTCCTGGAAATGGTTATACGCATATGTGCGTTTATTTGTATTGTCTGTGTTCTAATATTACCCCTCTGGTGGTGTCTTTCAATATGAGTGTTTCTCTACCTGAAGAGATTCTTTGGAGTCTGGAAGAAGCATTACTTGCTTTCTGATATAGCCATAAAGTTTTCAACAAGAAATTTTCATGATTGGTTCTTTAGTAACATTGTCATCAGTGAAGTGACATGCATAAGATTCAGTCAGTTTTGACCTTTGAATCAGACTTTTAGTTCAAGAAAAGACAAACATGGATATTAAATTGTGGGCAGATGACGAAATAAAAATAGACCCAGAAAACAATTTTTTTTTAAAGTGGGTATTATTACTGAATGTCATGTATCATAATTTGCGTGGTAATCCTAAGACTGTTATTTATTCTACTTTATTGTATTTTTATTTTTCAGGCATACTATGAATAATAAGATTGCACTTCGTGACATTTTTATTGCATCTTTGCATCTTATGTTTGTATCTTTTGCACCAAATAGTGGCAAGTCATACTCAAAATCCAGCAGAAAGCTATTACATGATATTATCTAGGTTAAAAATTTTTGAAGGTGATAAAAATATGTTTCAGTCTGTATTGTATATGTTTTCCAGATGGAAAAAATAAAAATTGCAGCAATTTTTACATTGTATTTTATAATTATAAATGTTTTTTAACAGGCTTTCACTAGCTACATAATTTAGAAAAGTATTTTCCATTTCTTGGCCATAGGTCTCCTATGTCTGAAGACTGCCAACATTGCTCTGTAGGCATCAATAATGTGGTCAGTTCTTCCATGAGGACTCTGATATCACATCATTCAACATAAATTTGTGGCAAATTAATTTAGAAACTAACTCTTGTCATTACGGACTCATAATGTGTCAACATGAGAAACTGTTAAACAAAGTGATGTAATGGAAAAGGGGATGTTTCACTAAGACAGATTTTTATTTCTGTTGCTTCTGTTATGTGACAAATACACAAGTTGATACACAATCTACAATGATTTACAAAGCATCTTATAATATTTTATAGTTGTAGAAATGGCTCTGGGATGTCTCAGAATGATTTACTGCAATTTGTCACATTTTGAAACTATTCCAAAATAGACTGGTGACATATACTAAAGAGCTTTCAATGAAATCTGAAATGGTTCATTTGTTATGTCAACTGGAAGACATTAAGTGATATCTGAAAATCCTTTTAAGATTTATTGAAGTGATTTAAAGTATCCCTTAATGGTAATTTGGCACACTGCATAGGCAACATTGTCATTAAGCAAGATAAGAAAATCGTTTCATCACATCTTAAAATTATTCATACCATTCTGTGGTTGTAATAGTACTGCTAGTGAAATCTATCAGTGTAAAAATACAATTGCAGTAGAGCAAAGGACTTCTGTCAACATCAAAATTGGTGAGCAATAAACTGAAAAGCACTGATATTACATATATATACATTAATAATGCGGAAAATGTACAACTCAAAGAAAATTGTATTTCAGAAATTGCAACTAATTATCACTTTCTAAAAGTGCTTGTAAAGAAAAGTGCAACTACTTTTAAAGCTAAATATCTTGCCTTTAAACAGTGGTGATGTTACTGATCCATTAGTAATTTACACAACAATTTCTTGTTGCACCAAAAATTAGTAGCTGTCATCAATATGCTATCTTAAAGCTAAAACGATGCACTCATTACAAAACCCGGGATGTACAGTTTGTAGTCAATTCACAGACACGTTTCCAGCTGATGAAGATATTTTCCAAACTCTAACCATTTTTATGAGCACGTTCAGGTTATAGATTGTCCTCATATTGTAAGAACAGGAAGAACATATGTGGAAGTGCACATGCTCACACATACCTGGACCCATACCAGTATTTATACTCCATATCTAACAGTATTGGAAAGCCCCGTGGATCTGGGCTGTTTACAAATGTAGTGCTACCTAGATTACACTGTCCGCCATGTTTCTAAAAGCACAAAAAAGAGTGCTTTCAGCGCATAAAATCACAGTCATACAAACTGAACACATTTTGAAGTTGTTACTCACAGACTCATTGCAATACAATGAAAAGAAATTAGCTGTTGAAGTCAGTTGGTAAACAATTCTAATAATTTTACTATAAAATTAATCTAATTCAATATATTTTTAAATAAAATCTATTTGTGTTAGTGAACTTTTGGATAAAATATTTTCCCCTATTAAAAATATATATTTTTTTTCCCCACAGAAATTACTGCAAATATTAGTGGGTGCACTAATTTTTAGCTGGTTTTCAGTTGGTAAAAATTCACCATTTTGGTAGCTAGACTATACTGCAAGCACAAAGAAGTACTAAGCTGTCTTTTCAGTAGTGACAAGAAAAGACAATCAGGTAGTTTTCACAGGAAAAAAATATTACGTAGGCACACATATAATGTTTTAACATCTCTAAGTAACAGCATCCTGCTGAGCGCGTTAGAGGGCTCTTGTGAAAGTTTCTCACATTTGTTAATTTCTGTATTGCCTAGAAACTGGTGACTGATGCATATAAATACAATAGCATATTTTATTGTTTTTACTAAAAAGTGATACTGGAAACCTCTTCCCAATGAAAGAGCCAGCTTTAGAAGCAACAGGATATTATAAATAAAATGAGATTCTTATTAAAATTATGCTACTTTTTTAAAGATATAAAGCAAAGTAGGTCCTTTAAAACTGAGAGCTGTTCAGTTTTCAGTATCGTATGTATGAGAATGATTTGGAACCACGCAAGATTTTGTCTTTACAGGAATGCCCTGCACTGGATTTGAGCAAAGGTGGTATTGTCATGATTTGTACTTTTGTCAAGCCTTTTGTCAATAAAGAAGTATCTGAATTAATCTAATCAGAGCCATAGCTTAGCTGACTCATTTTGGATGACAGTAGGAAAACTGGTTTTTATCACTTAAGTCCTCCTTTTTATATTAAAGACAGAACAATTTTTGGAAAACAAAAATCCCTTTTCCTTTAATTTCAAAGATTCCCTTTGTCCTTTTAAGTTTCCATAGAAAATTGAGAATTCCTTTCCTACTCTATATGTTTTAACATATTCTAGTATTCTCACAGTTGAGCAGGTCTAGATTTTGATTTCTTCACTGTACAGAATCGATAATGTAAATAGGTAAACAATACTGTAAAAATAAACCAAATTTCTAGGGCACCTTCTGGAGCATGCAGAGTAAAGTGTCTCTCTCTCCACTCCCCTCCAAAACTTGCTTCCTTTTTTTTTTTAATTTTTTCCTCCAGTAATGTGATGGAATATTGCAAGCAAAAGATGCTAAAGTTCTTACGTGATCAGAGTCCAACAAGTGCATCTAAGGGCTATATGAGACTTCTGGTCTGTGCAATGACAAACTCTTTCCCATCAAGGATGAAGAACTTCCCTGTACCATTTTCAGTCCCACTTTGTTCAGCTGTTGGCAGCCTAAGCTTAGCCAGAAATATGGACCTTCTCAGGTTGCAAACAATGCCTCCAAGAATTTCTTCAAATTTGATCATGCTCTCATGTGAATATCATGGTATTGAGCATCTACATTAATAAAAAATAGAGACAATATTGCTGTGATCCATGATGTGTTAAAAATTATGGATCTTCAAATTAATTTAAACTTTATGCTGCAACAAAGTTAAGTTTTGGGCTTTTGAGACCTAAAAGCTGTGTTTCTTCAGCTGCTGTATAGATAAAAGCAGAGATGCAAAGCAGATTGTACAAAACAGAAATCTTGAACAGTGAATGAATAATAAGAAATACAAAATGTTTATGCACAGTAACTTATCTTCTAAGGGACTGTGTGTGAGAGATCTTACTCTTTTCTGGATGTGAGAAAGCCAGCTGTACATTATGGCAGGCTTACTCCCTGTAAAATGCTTCCTATGTGTGTATTTTTAGGCTTTGTTAGGCCATGACATCGTTAAACTACCACCATTTAAACATTTTTATGCTTGGATGTCACGGAATGGATAGAGAATGCTAATATTCTCTAACATGCTTTATGTTTCCACCACAAATACTCACTATGTTTTAGAAAGTTTATGAAGGGTTTGGGGTTTTTTTGCAATTTCTCAGAATTTTCACAGAAATGAATCCTCTGGATTCTGCAGTTTTCTGTTGCATTAACATCTAAGACCCAAATAGTGCGTTACCTTCAGATCTGTGGCAGGTTAAGGTCTCATACTATGCCATTATTCCTCTTATTATGAGTACTTCAAAGACATATTAGCAACTCTGGTAAAGTATTACTTGCTAACTTGGTGTTGGCCAAAAGTGAGAGTTCAGATAATGCAGATGGTTACTCAGCAGAAGTATTTTAAAAAGAACTTAACAAAACAAGATTTGGAATGATTACCTTTACATTTTTGAGAAGATGGTATTTTTCAGGGATCTAGAAAGACATTTTTATTATTTCCATTAGGAGTTCTGGAGATTAGCATATGTAAAACATTATTAATTTCATAAGCACCTCACCTTTTGGGGGAATATCCTATGCCTATATTCCTTTCAATACTGATCAATGCCTCTGCATAATTACAGAGGTTCTTTCACTAAACTGCACTGTTTTAAATAGGTAAAAAGCTGATATCCTTACCATTTGCTAAGTATCATTACAAAGACATGAAGATATTTTCATAAAAATAAGGAAATTTTATACAGCTTCCTTGAGTTCATCTTTGTGATTTCAATTGGTATGATATTTTCTATTTCCTTTGCAAAAATGTCTCTCTGGTGTTAAAATGGTTTCTGTATTTCACCTGGAGGTGATACTTTGTATGTAATCACACTGTGATCCTTCAGGATAAAAAGAAAGCACTATGTAAGTGATAGTTGTGATCTAAAAGCATTACTGGAAGCCTGAGCTCAGCTTATGCAGTGCAAGACAAGTTCTGCCACCCCAAAGTAAAATTTTATTGAGATGAGCAGACTCTCTGGCACTTTTATGCTCCCTAATAATGAACGACACAGCCTTTGGACAGGCATGTGTTACAGTCTCATCTTCCATAATGGTGGTATCATTATGTTGTTAGTTTAAAGGGAAGAGAGAAAGAACAAGGAAGAAGCCGCAGGAGGGAGACTCATTTTGGTAAGGACACCATGAATTATGTTCAGCGTGTGCACTCTACTATTATATGCCCATTAAAATATCATAGAATTTTATTACTATATTTATTTAAAAGAAAAAATTCTGAAAAGAAGTACAGATAGGGTAGTTTAAGGTTCTTCATATTAAAACACTGAAGTCATCCATAGTAATTACAGTAAACTCAGCATGCTTTGGCTATTGTATAATCATTCACTGAAGTGTATGCATGCATGTATCATTTTATATGTATATAAATATACAGAAATATACAGAAAAAAAGATTTTTATATATAACTAAGACTTGAGCCTTTCACTAGACAAAGGTTTGATCAGAATTTAGCCAATTAACATTGATGAACATTCAGCAGATTGACAGTTTTGCAGCTTGAAAGCAGTGCTTCAATATGCAACTGTGGAAAGGAAGAACTAATTAGTATGTTTATGGTTTGGTTTGGTTTGGTTTTTAGTTAGTTATACACTTCCCAAATAGCTGGTTGATTCCAGGGGACAGGAGGTTTTCATAAAAATGAGTTGGGTGCATGCACAGTGTTGAAGGTCTTCAACACTCAAGTGAAGGGTGGGAATAATGCAGCAGCAGGACTGCAAGGATTAAGAACTCTTCAGGGCTGAATGACTTTTCAAGCAGAGCTTAGGAATTCCACAGGTACAGAGCGCTTTAGGTTAGGCAGCCGTAGGCATTCTATTAACGGGATTTATCCTTCAGAACTCGTGAAAAATACCAAGGATTACTCTTTATTATCCCTTTTCTATAATTCTGAAGATCTTATAGCAATATATTTGAAGTGGAAGTACTGTTGGGATACACAAGCACAGTATTTGTAATGGATGCATAATTGTACATGTAAACATAAATCAACATTAGAATATTTACTGAAATAACTTTAGATTTAAAACATCATACAAATACTTTTTCAAGACTTCTTATGCTTCCAAGATTGGAAAAGGCTGGGGCAAAAAATCAATCATTTCATATATATAGCGTTTCACTATATTTACCACTGACTTTTGCCCCCCTCCCCAAAATATCCAAGTCCCTTCTGCTTCCTTCCTCCAAAACACTACCAAATTCCTATACAATTCTTTTAATATTTTTCTTTCAATTCTGTGGAAAGAGGTCATTTGATGTAACATTGAATGTAATAACATTGATGCAGTCATTTCTACCTAATGGTCAAATGTTAACTGAGAAAGGTTCCTGATTTTTACAGGAAGCTGATCTGCCTGACAAGACATTTTTGTGTATAAAAGAGAGGAAAAAGCCACCTGCAGTTTTTTTGATTGAGGAAATGCAAGTATAAAACCACAGGTTGTGATTTCTCCCCTTCTTTTGTTCATTATTGTAGCTAAGTATTTCTCTCTCTTTTTCTGGTCTTCTGATCAAGTTATCTGCCCTATGTCCTAATTCCATTTAATCACCTTTGTCTTTTAATGAAAAAAAAATACCAAAGATTTTTTTTCAATTTTTTGGTTTTTTTTTTTTTTTTTTTTT
>VFFE01007194.1:1958792-1992806 GCA_008921705.1 Burhinus oedicnemus
CATTCCGGCACATGCTCTAAGTACCAATCAAATCATAAAACACACCCACCTCAACTGATCTGTTCTTTACTCTGTTTTATGTCCAGGATACTGAGTCAGAAAATAGTCCAGAAAAAAGCCATAGCTCTGAAAGTCAAATTGTTTCCAAAGTGCTTAAAAAAAATATAGTGTTATTACTGCAAAGCCGGGCATCTATTGTCCTTTCTCTAAGAAATTAATTATTGAATCCCAAAACCTGGAATAGTATAATGAAATCGATTTCACAAAAGTAGCTATATGTAAAATCTCTGCATCTTTCTGCATTTTAATTCTTTTTGGTGATGCCGCCCACCTATCTTGCAATATCTCAGTTTTTTCCCACCAAGAGATTGTTTAAGATAGAAGATCATGTTTTCTACATGGAAACCTAAAATTTTTTATCAGCAGAAAAGGATAGTTTTTAATTCCTCATTCAATAACTATTTTAATATTTTTATCCCTAAGTCAGTGTTATTTTTATGAATGCCATTGATAAAAAGAAAAAAACCCATAAATGATGTATTAGGAAACTAAATTCCTGAAAGGTATACTTTATTTGTACTCTTGTGTATTTTCAAAGTATTTATGAAAATTAAAAGAAGAAGTAGAAAACCTTTGCTAGTGTTAAATGTTTTCTTAGAAAGAAGTAATCATTTAACTTCACAGATATAGCTTTATTCCACATTGTTGATTTTCTTTACAGCAGAGATAGGACAACTTGTTATATTTCTTGGTAGTTATTTCCATTGGGGTTTACATTTTATTTTTTTTTTCAATGTGCAGATGAGGGTGTGCGATTTAGTCTTTTCACTACTGACAGGACAGAAGGTTTTTAAAAAGCAAAGCCACAGAAGAAAGACATGAAAATGTAAAGTTAATAAAAAAAGATACCTAGAAGATTCAGCTTCTAGTTCAGCAATGGAAACCATCTGTCTCATATTATTTTCCTTGTAGTATTGAGTGTGTCATAGGATGAATGTCTAAGGACATCTGTAATAAGATCACCATTTATTTTACATTTCAAGTATTCTCTGTGTTTTTCAAAAAAACCACTGCATAATAATGGATTTGAAAGTGCTAATGTATTTTAATACCTTTAATAAGGTATTAAAAACTAGTGAGAGAATGATTTATTACAAAATACCATTGAAAATATGTACTTGAAAACATAGGCACTCGAGATAAGCATATTCAGCAGCTGTTGGGCCAGCTGCAGCATAGCACTATTTTCTCCAAGCTCTTCATAGAAGCTTAGCCATACAGTCATAATTTAAAAAAAAATATATTCAGAAATACATATACAGTAAAATCCCTGATTTAATGGCACTAGTCCCAGGACTCAACAGGAGCTAAAGACTGTTAGCGTAATTTTAAAGCATATTTGTGTACTGAACAGTCTCTTTGGTAACAGTAGCATAATATTTGACAGAACTGCATCCTTGGTTTTATATTCTGAGTTGGTCTTCTTTTTTAAAAAGCAACTTCTTTTTTAAAAAGCCCTACAGTTAAAAGTGAGTGAGTTGGAGTCTATTCCTGCCTGTGTATTGCCAACAGAATTGTTTATTGAATTCCAATTATAATGTCAGTCAGTTCTGTTGTGTAATTCCTTCCGCCTTTCTCCCCCCAGGAGGAAATGAGAGGTGTCATCAGAGCTTAAGCTGAAGACAGAATCGTATCACTAATAGCACATATGTACTGCAAATCCTTCCCTACAAATTACCGCAACTCTAATGAACGCATCCAAACTAAATTTTGGATTCAGAAAAAAACCACAAAAAACAGTTAAATTCATTTTAATCATATACTATACATATCTAATAAGTCATTAAGGCACAATAAATGGAATCCCACATTTTTCTGAGTCAATCTTTAAAGCAGAATTACACTCAGAAGAGATAATGGTGTGAAAGCTGAGTACACTTATTGAGGAATACAGTGAGGTCTTCTGAGTGCCTATTGTTCAGGACTGAGAAGAAAACAAGAACTGAAGAGGAGCTTTTCTTAAAATAATAGTGTTAATAATGATAAATAATGATAATAATATAATGGTTTAAAATTAGATAGAATGCATGTTCCCAGTCAACCTATTCCTAACATTCATACAGCTATAATGGATGCTAAGTTGATTGTTGTATAAAGAACTCTTTCTGTGGTACACCTGTCTTTGTCAACTTGTGTTCTTTTAAGTTACCCAAGCTTTGAGGTAATAGACGTATCTTCCTCTTCACACATTTTGAAGGGAAAAGATGATGAGACAACAGGATAGATAAGCTAAACTGGGCCACAGGGTTTCCCTAGTCTGCTTTCTGGAGAAAGGAAAAACAGGCTGATTGTATTCAGTACCAGCAGAGCCAGCTGAGAAGTCTTTTTTTCTCCCTGTGTGTAGAGAGAAAAATGTAGCCACTTTGCTGGGATGACTAGCTCCGCTATCTTTGATAAAATAAGTGAGGTAGACTATATATTAGGCCTTCTGAGTTACTTGAAGCAATCCATTTTCCAGTGAAAGCTTTAGTCAGGTGTACCTAAGTGTATCCAGGGAACTGGTCAATGGTCGTCACACAGAGCAGCAGCTTTTTCCAGTCCAAAGTTTCCTTTTACTGGTAACAATAGGGTCTTCATACTGACTGCTTGCAGTACGATGATAAATTAAAGAATACTTATACCACTGTTCTACCAGTTAATAGCAGTCAGAGCAATTACAGCCATTTATTACAACACCACTTCCTCCCTGCCAAAGTGAATCATCAGCTGCATTTAAGCAGAAACTAAAACATAAACCTTTAACCATTTTTTAATCAGACTGTAAATCTCAACAAAAAATCTGTTCAGGGTGTGTGATAGTACAGGATATGCATATGAAATGTTTCTGTCTGTAGACTGAATGGTTTGGCCACTACATTAATAATTTTTACTAAAATTAGCTACTGTTTTCCTTTGTTAATACACATCAGGTTATGAAAAGTCAAAACAGCTCCCTTCAGTGGCCAAAAAGCTTAAATTGCAAGACTGAAGCTTAAGAAAAATTAGCTCTGGTAGCTTTCTCATAACAACACCTAAACAGTCTCATGCCTCATGCTTTCATGACACTTCAGTGTAACAGGGTAAATTTGCCTGAGTTTCAGCTCTATGCATCTGTATAGTTTAATACAGACTGTTGAAACACTTCTGGAATACGTATATGCACAGGAACTAAAAGACAGTAACAGCAAGTAGTTATTCTGTGTAGAGTGAGCTATCTATGACCCTAGAATAAAAATACAGCCCAGAGGATTTCAGGCATGGTATGAGACCTTGAAAGGCCAGGAACACCATGATACCAGAGGCCCTGGGCTACAAACAACTCACTGGTGCCCCACTGCTGACCATCAAAGGAGAGCAACCTTGGGAACGGGGCTGGTTTTTGGTATATGAAGAGGACAATAGTGGACCAATTAAGAATGGGTCAGGATGACTAGAAACAAAATAACTGATTTGGGTCAACTGCAACTTGAAGGATGGTGGTCCCCTAGACAGGGTTTCCCCACCAACTGGAAGGCAGTATGGGTGCTCACCAAGGAAAATAATTGATAAATGCATCTGTGCTGGGGAAGTACTGATGTTGTTGCTGTATATACTTACTCAATATTCTGCTGTTGATCTGGGTCAGCTATTACAGACAGTAGGAAAGAATATAGGTACAGTAGTGGCAATTAGTATGTGATTGTGATTCAAGTCTATACATAGGTACATATACACATGCATACATATATACTCACATACATTTATAGAGAGACAGGCAGAGCAAAGAGAGAAAGACAAGGGGAGCATTCAATAAAACTAACTGTGACTGATCAATTGATTGCTTGATATATCTATCAATCTATCTAAACTATATCTAAACCAACTGTATATGTGTTGACTACTAAGTCTTAGTTAAAATTTCTGCCTGGGTGGACATTTCTGTTCTTTCCCCATCCTTGCTCCTGTTTTGGGTTTTGGCAATGCAAAACTGAGCTTGGATTCTGTAACTTGGATGCAAAAAATCGTTTAAGATAGAAATTTAATTAAAAAATGAATATCCAGAAGCCCAAGATGCTTGCAGTTCAGAGCATAGCCTTGCAAAATGAAAGATAAACTTTCTCCTTTGTAGCTGTCACTGCTATATTGAATTGAGTTGTAAGTCCCAAGATGTATAACCTATTTCTTCATGACCAAGCTCTTACAAACTAGTAATTGCAAGAAAATTTGAGCTTTCCATAAAAAAAACCCCTACTCATTGCAGTTTAAAAAAGTCTTAAATATTGTTGACCAGCAGTTGGAGGTGGAAAGTTATTAAGAATGAAATCAAAACCCAAAAACTTAGTATTTTTTTCATTGCTCTTAAAATAAACTTTTTTTAAAGGGAATTAGGGAATGAACTAGGATTTTTCTGATTATTAAAACTGACAATACTTCACCCATATCCTAAAAAACCTCTATGCTGTCCTATATAATTTAGAAGCCAGGCACTATACACAGGAAGCAATTTAAACTAGAAGGCGAATTGTTGTTTAATCTACAACATAGAATCACAGGGGTTGGATGGGACCTCTGGAGATCATCTAGTCATGAAACATGTCCAATGTTTCATATAAAATTTAATATCAATTTTTAAAAATGTTATTAGGTATCAAAGGATAGACAGAAGCCATACGGTGTCTTTAACAGGGAGATCACCAAGATAATTCTTTGAGTTTCTTCCACTCCTGGATGCTGCACAAAAGTTTAAAAAAATAATATTGGTTGTCCTATAGATAACTGTTTTTTAAAGGTTTGTTTTTTCTGATATAGGAATTCAGGTCTTTAGAAAGACTGATTTACTGTTTTTTAAGCCGGAGACTGATAATTTTCTGGCTCCATTATGGTAGCATTCTGAAATTCGTTATGTGTTCATAAAAAGAAACTTCTTGCAGACTACACCTGTGATACCATTGTTACTGCATAGTGTTTTCATCAGGTACTATTCTTAAACTCGGATATTTGGAAATTACACTTTGGTTTACCAGAAAGGAACTGCTTTTTAACTGGAGCAGTGTTTTCCAGGCTCTTGTCCAGCTCTTCTGAGGCGGTGTTGACTCCTGCTTCTGAGCTTAGAGCCACAACATGAACAGCTGCTAAAGCAACTGCACACACAGCACCATCAAAGGTACTGACAAGATAACCAGTTTCTGTGTGATAAGAAAGCATGATAACCAGCCAGTGGGATGCAAACAGCTACTTTTTTGTCAGCTGGAGTTTATGTGGGCTTGACTACCCTGTCACTAAGGACTGAGATGGCTTTACTTCACTTTCATGTGCAAAATACTACAGATCCTGTATTCTTTTTATCCTACGAGGAGACAACATTAAACCTGCAAAAATTCTCCAGATAAGATTGTAGACCTTGATCATTTAGATGTATTTGTTTACTTCTTCTTGGATAAAGAAGTATCTAAATGAAAAAGTCCCAAATAATTCTAGAAAACACTGCAAGAATAATCTGCATGCATTATATTGCAATACTTTTCCTTGGTTACTCTAAAGAAACATTGAATCAGAGATCTATCATAACGTACATTTAAAGTGTACCTTTGAGCAACTGAGGTCAAAACATATGGCTGAAAGGGGCTGTAATATCAAAACTATTTAGTTACTATTCCTGAAGCTATATCTTGTGAATACATTGCTTACCTGTCATCCCTGTGAAGATAGACCAAGGATGGAAGCATAAAAGAGCCTTGGTAATAGAATGATAGAATCTTGCAGGATTGAAACATAAGAGTTAAATTTTGATCCAGTCTTGTTTTTGTTTTACCTAATTACAGTGTTGTCAGTGGGGCAGTATTTGTTCTACTGAGAAACTAACCAAAAACTACATATGCTGTTTCAAAGGTTAACTTGAGAGACAGTTCTGTTTTTTTCAAAAAAGCTCTGTGATAACAGCCCTGTGTTAAATTATATGTAATGTTTTTGGGATGGAAGTCCTGAAACCATGAGGTTTGACCTGGACTTCTGAAAAATAGCCAAACCAATATGCAAGGAAAAAGGAAATGCCGTCTTTCTCTAGAATACAGTTTTATATTTTGTTATGAGACAGTATGGAGTCTGGCATTGAATTAGCTTACTTCAAACCAACAAGCAGATCTATGGAGGAGCTGGCTCCTAATCCATCAGTGATAAAGTAATTTGCACTTTTCAATACTCTATATTTACATTAGTATTTCACACTGACATATCCAAGTTAACAAATGACAAAATAGAGTGGGCAGCTTGATCCGAGAACAAAAAAGTCTTTAAATGAATCTTTAGTTTGTCTGCTCTTGCTACCTCATTAATCCTAAAAGGTGTCAGTCAGTAAGTCTAATAGCTGTGACTGTTAGTGCTGTGGTCAGTTCCAAATTATAGTATTGATTAATTGATTGTCTTCTTCCAGTTGTGAATTATATTAGAGCTGGCTCAGACTGTCTGGCTGAAGGCCAAAGCTTAATCTCTTGTGAAAGACAACAAATGGCTCCACAGTTTCACTGCTGTGGTTAAGTGTGTGATTGGGAAATGAAAACTTTTTGAATTATTATCTGATAAAAAAGAATATGCAAGACATAATTAATATGTAGCTGGTGATAGTCTAATTCCACCTGCTGAAGCAAGAAACAGGTTCCTTTTGTCTCCAGACTTGTACAGCCTAGAAAAAACACTACTGCTGTTGAATTTTGAATGCATAGGATGGGGGAATAGGATGGGGAAGAGAAATAAAATAGTCAGTGGGTGAAACTACTTTAAGGAATTAATACAGTCAGTTTTGTTATTTCAAACTAAAATGAAAATTGGAAAAGGAAATATAGGTCATGACTTGAATCTTTTTATTGACACTGGTGTCTGGAGAAATTTGCACAACACCTGTATGTCCTGTGAATACCTAATTTTCAAGAGCATTAGGCATTCTCAAAATTAGCATAAAAGAGAAAGAAAAGTTGATGTGTTGTTTAGCTTTTTGATTTAATAACAATGTAAAGTAATTGAGATAGTTACCATTTCATCTCCATACCTTTCCAATGACTTGTAAGAGAAAGTATTGAAGAAAAATTTCTCTTTCTCTTTCCCCCAACATGGACACATTTGTCTATTATTGGTAATTTATATATCTATTCTTATTTGGTTTGATACATAGCTGGACATATTTTTTCTCAATTAAACACAAATCATAGGAGAAGTAAATAATAGTTTTATTTTTTGTCATTTTTTGTTCTTAATCCAGGCTTAATAAAGTTCATAGAAACTGTTATCTTTTCCTGTTTACTCCATAAACCAATAAAGTTGCTTCGCTAAGATTTAACTTTACAGAAAAACCATGAAAACTTCTCATTCAAAGGAAATCCCTCAAACCCACAAAAACTTCATACGGTAGGAGTGTAAGGTGTCCCTGCCCATGGCATGGAGGTTGGAACTAGATGGTATTTAAGGTCCTTTCCATGCTAAACCATTCTATGATTCTATGCAATAAATAAGTGTGAAGAAGGAAATGAATTGTAGTGGTATTATTGTCCAAAATACTAAACATTTACAACCTTGGATTTGTTGATCTACAGAAATTTAGAGAAATTGAAGAACTCAACCCTGAAGCCAGCTATCTTGGACATAAATGACAATTAAATTCTAATTAAGTGCAGGCAAATTATCCAATTTTAGATTTAAATCACCACCATTGTTAATAATCAGTACAAAGGTCTAGTAAACAACAATAAGCAAAGTACCAACAGTATTATTAATGAACTCAACATTATGGAATACCATCTGTAACATCCTTCTTACAGGTTAAGATGAAGATTAAGATTTTGATGCCTTGTTGGGCTATGCCTCTGCTTTGTCCCCTTCTCCACAGTGCTAAGACATTGTCTAGGGGCATTTTTCTCCTATTTCTGAGGAAACGTAAGTGATGGAGGCAGAACTGGATGCAGTCTAACATAGTGTTGACTGAGAAGGACTTAATAATTTTTGGAATTATGACAATTTTGTATCAGCCTGTATTCACTGCCTCATGTGACAGGAGAAGGGAGCTACAAGCACAGGATACCCAAAGCACTACAGCAACCAGCGCTGGGAGTCCCACAGATAATATAAGGCCACCAGGGCAATCAGATTTTCTGTATGACAGAAAAACAGATGGGCAGGAGTCATTTGCCTAAGCATAGATGTCTGTTTGAATGTCTTACCTACCTTCCAGCTGACACTTAGAAGGGGGACGGTCCCCTGTAGTCATTATGTCATATCTGCCAGTCATGCATGAATGTTCACATATTTTAGTACATTGGAAATGGCATTAGATGCCTACCTTAGGAAACTGAACTCTGCCTAATATATACCTGCAGCTTGCTAGACAAACTGAGGAAATAAACAAAATTTACACCCATAGAGCACAACGGAGGTTTAATAGCACAAGTTGAGCCATGCTGGAAAGTACCTTGCTTATGGACAGAGGGGAGGGACAGACCGTTCAGCCAGGACCATATGACAATTTATTATTCAGGTCAGGGTACAAAGATGCAACTAATGCATTGTATAATTCAGTTACTGTTGGTTAACAGAATTTAGAACACTTGCAAATACCTTTATTCTATGTGTTGATTTCTTTTCTTGCTTTATTTCACTCATTAACAACAGTGTTGTTATTCTAAAAGCACCAAAATAAAGGATGTGGTTGAGACTACTGCCCAGGGCTAATAAATTTCATAAAAGCAGCAACTAAATTCAATCAACCTTGAGATTTATAGGCATCTGCTGCTTCTCTGAAAAGCTTTAACTCTTTAACTCTCACTGCTTTCAGTTTGCCTAAATCTCTGAGATATCTGTTTAACTCTGGTTTATGTCTACTTTTAATTTCTTATTTGCAGTAAGAAAACACATGTGTACATCAAAAAGAAGAAAATAAGTCCATGTACTTTCATGGCGTGTATGAAGGTGAAGAGCATTTAAAAGGATAAAATTTCTGGCATTCCACAAATTAAGACCGATTGGGTGGGATGGATGATATGCAAGGGGCCAATAAAAGATAATGACGAGAAAGCTAGATTCAAAATACCACCTCTTCCCTAGACAAAGGCACACACTAGAGACATATGTTCAGAGCCCGAAGCTTCCTCCTTAGCTAATGTGCTTACAATGACTTCTAGTACACATCTTTTGTCCCACTCTTCTCTTATGAAGCAGCTGATAATGCCCAGCTCTACGTGAGCACAAGCACTTTGTCAAGAAATGTGTTTAACATAGGTCTCAGCTAAGGGGGATTAAATCTACATCTCCTAGGGCTTTTTAAAAACTTGACTGTCTGTCTATAGTTTAGTTACACTGAAGATGACCAATGCACCCAGTTACTAGAGTTATTTAAAGGAAATCTTTGCGCAAATGTATTTTTGATGTTCTTACAAAATGCAACATAAATCCTTAAAATCAGAGAGGGAAGATAGATTCATGGAAATGCTCATTGCCAAGGAATCTTGTGCCAGTAAATGGCTCAGGCCACATGTCGGTAATGGAATGAAACAAACGAGAGAAGAGCATTTTGTGGGATAGCTTATTGCAGTTCTTAATTTTCTGCCAAAAGTCAACACAGCAGTTGTGGTTTGAGAAAACTGAAATGCTACAGAGCATAGATATTTTTCCAGTGTATAACTAGCCAAAAGAAAAAGTTCATTTGTTCTTCATACTATGTACAACAATTAAGTAATTACATGCATCTAGTGAGAAAAAGTCCATGAAATATTAAAGTTTTCAGTTTTTAGAAATCTAGACCACAAGATGCATTATTTTTCTTGGGAGTCAGATGATGAAGACTGAATGAAAGCCCATGAAAGATTAATTTGACATTTTTTGTCACTTATAACATGCAAAAACATTTTTAATGTTTAATTTTTTATCCAATACATTTCAATTCCAGTACGTTAGAATGATTAAGTGTAGTATCTGCTCTGCTTCACAGAGAAAATGATCATAAAATGTAATACTTTTCTTTGTGACATATAAAAAATTTCACGTTAGTTTTTTTACCCTGTATATTCGGACACTTTTGTCTTGATAATCTCTTCTGCCCATTGTTTTTGCAGCTAATGCAACTGAAGACTGTTTTCTTTCACTATCTCTTCTCTAATACTTCCATGGTACAAGAGTGTTACTCCTTTGTTCCTTTTTGTGAAGTTTTGTGCTAAGACAGGGGTTTTTTTTAAATACCTAAACCAATAAACAGGAAACATTAAAATTAAAATATATGAAATGATTGTAAAAAAATTAGGCATTTGAGAGTCTCCGATAAGAACTCATGTCTAGGATAGGTGGGCTGTTTTTACATTGAAGTTTACATGGTTTGTACTCCACTTTTACACCATTTTCTTAAGGTATTAGTAAGCTTATGTTTAGCTATCACTCTAGCGTTTTCAGACTATGCAATGGGATCAGATTCCTTGGTTTTCTAAGCATGCCTGTATTTGCTAACATGATAAATAGACTAAAGACAGAAAACATTTTACAAACATGGAAATGTAAGGAAGTTGATAGTATTAAACATGTAATTATTTTAGAAACTGTCACGTTTTTAGAAAATTGCCACAACAGCTTGGGTTAGACCTGTACAGACTACTTTATTCTTCATATACATCCTTCTTAAAATATCTCAGGGAAAAAAGATGCTTGCTTAATTTGTTTTGAAAGCTCTTGCAATAGCTATTTTAGAAAGTCAAATTATAATAAGGCAATGTATAGTCTGTTGCAATAGTAGGTTAACAATTTAATGACTTATTTAAGAAAACATTTATAAACTATTAAATATTTATGATGTATAATTTAAGACCAAAATCTTTATTAGAGAACTGTGAATTTTTACAGGTTCATAAGACCAAAGAGCTGAATTATTACATGTTTAATTGATACGATTCATCACAGAGTTCATTTCAGCCTGGTTACTATTATAACTAACGAGCAGTTAGTATGATGCACTGCAAAATATTGCTTTTTTTGCTTTATTAGACTTAAGTATTTGAACTGATTATAAAAAAAACATATGACAATCTGTTTCTTAGCTTTGTAGTAACAAGAATTCCCATGTTCATACAATCAAAACTTCTTACTTATCACAGCCATTTAGCCTACTACATCATTTACCTCCTTCCTTCCCTCTAGTTCTGCACCTGTCACTGTTCGGGCAGGCCAGAGAATATAGTACAAATTATTACTTTACCATCTGGAAAGCACAGCTAGATGTGTGTTTCTTTAACAGGTAAATCAAGGTTTCAGTAGGAGCCTTCTATGGGTACCAGGGATGAAGGTGCATTCATATAAGTGAATCTGTGTGTGCAATGCTTGCAATGAGTAGGATTAAAAGGCTGAAACCTGACTCTCTACTTCTGCCTGCATCACCCCTGTGTTACTGACACTGAAGAAGGAACGGTCTCCTCAGCATCTCTGTCCTACTCTGTAAACATTTACTGTCACAGGGCTCGTCCATCTTAGCTCAAATGGAATATTTCTGTTTCCAGGACTCAAGACAGCTCAGGAATGTTCAAGCTTTGGTTTTAGTTTTCCAAATAGCAATGTCAGGGTTACTGGGTTTTTTTCCTTTTTTCTTCCCAATAAAAGATTTCTCATATCTGTTTGTTTCTACATGAATAACGGCCATGTAACATTTTTTTCTACCTATTGTCACATCATTTTGTGACAATATAGGTATAATTTATGAGTGAGTAATGTCTTTTTATAACCTTACAAGAACTGAACAAATATTTTTCTTTTGCGAGTCACCCACTTTTCTCACAGACTTTTTTCACAGATAAACTAGTACCAGTAGGATTTTGACATGAACAATCTTATGCAACTACATAGCAGGAACTTCAGAATATCAGCTTGAAGAGGTAAGCAATACAGTAAAACAGGAAAGCAAGAATATTCCATGTAATCAGTTCTCATGGCAGAAAATGATGTGAGATGTAGTGCTACCTCCAGGAAAAAAATTTTTATAAAAAGCTCTTGTCTTTTCTGGGTGGACAATAACATTTTAAGTAGCTGGCCAAGGCTTTGCTATGCTTTATCAATTTGTGATCAAAGAAGATACCTTTTCTAATATGTCTTGTTATTCTAACTAAAAATGGGGGTACATTATGAACCACACTTTCTAATTCCTGCAAGATGAGTCACAGAAAAAAAGAACAATGCAAATCCAACACACATCAAAGGCTAAAGCAGAGTAGTGGAATATATGAAACTACGAAAACTGCAATCAGATGCATCTGAAGCATGAAGGGAGAAAGATTTTTTATAATCATTGAAAACCTAGCTGTGGAGCAATAGCTTATGGGACTCTTGATTTTTCCAGTCATAGATGTAGGGTATTCATGTTCCTAAGACATCAAGCTAATGTGCAGCTGGCTTCTAGTTTTGTAATAGACTTCTTGAAGATGCTGTATACAATTGTGTATCGTAGAGCCAGCCCTGCCTCTGTTCTATGTAAATCTTTAATGAATGCTAAATTTTCTCTTGAATACGTAGTTCATCGTTTCTGTATTTTACTGCAATGACTACCAAATCTCAGTCTCGTGAGCTTTGATAGAAATGACTAAGGGAAGGTTGGGTGGGAGAGGAAGTGGAACCTCAAATACAAATTGGTATAAATCATATATGGAAACAGGGCTGTACCACTCATTACAAATGCTTCTTGAAAACCAGTAATAAAATAATGTTCTTTAAGGAAATGTGAATGAAAAAGAAGGGCAGATGTAGTTTTCAGGAAAATAATTTATTGGTGGGATGGGAGAAGAGAAACAGGAAAGAACAGCATCTACAGGAAATCAACTGTTAATAAATATCAGAAACTGCAGTCAAGTGACAAGATAAACTGCAGCATATGTTCCTCCAGCTACAAAATGGAAATCATTTTCTATAGAAGAGATGCTGATAAGCCTGCCTCCTCCCCAAAAGGCAATCATTTTACATTTTATATTATTTGAAAAGAGCTTGATTATTTTCCTTTGAATGAAAACAGATGATTCACATTTACCTGTCAACAGAATTTTCAATTCATGTGTTTTGCCTGCATACTTAAAGGCATATGATCCAACCACAGCATGCTAGGGAGAAAACTTCAGAGAAATATAAATAAATAATAATTCATAGTCACAAATATTGCTTTACCTTTGTCCTACTTCAAAATTTCTGTAAATTAAAAAACCAAATACTCTATTAAATGTCAATTTTTTCCGGTAATCATAACACGTATAGTATTTTCATCAAGATCAGATGAGATACCCCCCAAAAATAACACCTACAATGGAATGCAACATTTGAAAATGACAATGATGTCATTTGAAGTCTAGATTTAACAGGAAAATAAACATCTCAGGTATGTTTTGCAGTTCTCTGAGCAGGGCTGGGGTAGTAGTGCATGCACAGTCTGATAGCAGGCAGGGAAGAAAAAGTATAAAGGACAGACAATATAGGATTAGTTGAGCATCCAGTTTTTGTTACTGGTTTTACTGATAGATTAGAATTCAAACTTCCCTTTTATTAAGTGAGAAAGCTTGGAACTGGAGTCTGATTAGGAGTTTAAAGGTTTGTGAAATGTTAATATCTTCACAATATTTCAATGATCTTCCTTCAGGACTCATGATGCCCTGATGCCCCATCTTCTTGCCATATTTTAAGATAACTAGGAACAGACAGACAGAGATAACAAAAGCAAAGGGGCATTTGGATTTTTTCTTCTGAAAGTGTCTATAAATCACTAAGTGAAAGACAAAGAGATTCCCTTTCTCCCAACATGCACACCAGAAATAACAACATACTTTCAATGGAAAGCTGGAAATCCCAAAGAAGTAGCCTTAGAAAAGACCAAACTCTTGATCCCTGTGGATAGGCTTTACATAAGAGTTCTTCAAACAAGAAATCCTCTGCCTTTATCAGTGGTGTAGTAGTAAGGGTACTGTATCAGCAGTGCTGTCTTCCTCCAAGGAGCTCTGGGAAGAGCACTTCCATAGTGGATGACCCGCTCCCTGCCCTTTCTTCCTGGAACTCACATCCCTTCACCTCCCTGTTTCACCGGTGCTGCCCAAGGCAGCTGCAGAAGGACTCCTCTGTGCGCTCACACCACCAAAACTCTGTCCTGCTCCCACTGCATCTAGGATTTTCCTGTCTTAATCAACATGGGCAGCATTTGACTTTAGGGGTATGTCAGGACAAAGTACAATTTACACTTGACATAAGTTGGGGTGAAAAAAAATCTATTGGTTTCCTCTTGCTTGAGCCAAGAGAAGGTCACAATCTACATAGAAAACCACATTGGGAAACAGGGGTTAGATTAAGAAGCTAGTGACACATGAATCTGTGTCACAATGAGTTTAAGGACATTTGACTTTTTTTCAAATATTATTCATTCCTATAACAAGAAATAATGAAACACAGAGCCTAAATTGTTTTGCTTGATGAAGCTAGATGGCTGGACGGACCAGACTTGTGAAGAAGTGACTTTCTGGTAACACAAAAATTAGTCCTGAAATAAGCAGTAATATTAGGGTGAATAATAACAATCCCATAGCAAAAGAGTAACATATTTGTCAAGTACTTAACAACATCTACTTCTACTTCTGACAAAGAAACTTACCTAAAATAAGAAATTGCAATCTTGTTGTAGTCAGATTTGGGTCAGTTTTTACAGCTGACAAGTTTTCATTCATTGACACTGACTCTGGAGTGCTATAAGAACAGTCCACAGAAAAATGAAAAATCATTTCCTAAACCAAATGAGCTTTTCAGTGAGTGACAAGTACAAGAACTATTTAGCATGTCAGTGTATTTTAATAATGCTTAACCATAATTACAGAAATGTGGCATTTAACGTTTTAAAAGACTGTATGTAAGTATGACTAATGCTAAATATTTTTCAAAGGTAGTATATAACTGCTCAAAAGAGAACTGTGCCAATGAAAAGTGTTATATAGGGGCAGATGCTGAATTTCAAATATTTCTACCAATATCTGGTAGTGATCAACGACAGTTGTGCACAGTTACGAGAAACAATCAGCAGAGCAACTGTAGAATCAGCTACTTGATGTTTTATTTAAATTCCACAAAACTCTGAAACGTCACCTGTTCCTACCTTATAGCCATCATTATAAGTCTGGAAGTTTCACTTCTTGAAACAAAATTCATAATTATGCCAACGGAGAGTTTCTTTCCTGGCATAGGGACTTTCAAGTACTTTTAATAGTGATTTTCTGATTGAATTTGCAACTTGTGCCACTGTGAGTTCATGTTTTTACTCTGCTTTTTGTGTGACAATTTCATCCCCATTGAGATGACCCACAATCACTAATACAACACTTCAAAAGAGGTTAATTGAATAGGGAAGTCATTATTGTAATTATTCTAGAAGACACCAGCACTAAAGGGTTTTTAAATAAATTTAATTTCAGGAATATAAAGACACTGTATTATTGTTCCATTCATAAGACATTAAAGCTTCCTACCCTCATTGTCAGAAATGTTTTAATTCTGCCTTTGGGTACATTTCTCAAACATACCTATAGAATATAACTAGCTGTGACATAGCAAGGGAAACTAAATAAAGTGGTGTACATTCTCACCAGAAGATAACCTCTCTACACACTGTACTCAGTTAGATATCAGGGTGAAAAAACCCATGGAACAAACAGACAGATCTGGATCAAGACCTTCATTAGTTAAGGATCATCCAGGATGACAGCACACCCAAGGAACGGTAGGAAGCATAGGAGACAGAAGTTCAGGTACTTTTTTCCTCTATTTGAAAGGTGTTTTCAAAATGGAAGTTGGACACTTCGTTTTCAGTGTCCTGATACTTTCAGGTCTTGCTGGCTTCACACTGTGTCTGTGCTGTGTACAATTGCATCAATTGTCCACCAAGGAAGGAGGAGTAAAAATTGGGAAAAGGAAGATACTCTGTGGATAGAAGGCTTTTTTTACCTAACTCAAAATCACCTTACAGGGGTGAGTCCTGGCCTTGTGGTCTGCGTTTAAACACAAAGGGAACAAAACAAATACTTTCCAACCTGGATTCTTGTCGCGCTCTGACTAGTCCCATGGTAGCTGTTTGGGAGCTTCGTAGCTGTCTGTCCAAGTTCTCTGTATCCAAGTTCTACTGCACTTGCCTCAAATAGGAGTTCATTCATCTATAATTCTCTTACCAAGTTCAGGTGTGACCAAGACAAAGAGCTTTTCTTCCTTTTACCTGCATGTCTACTTTCAGGAACACAATGGGCAGGAAAAAAAATCACAGCTCCTTCATTCTGTGTGTTGTGCTTCAAAATTTGCCGTGCACGAGCAGGAGAGATGAGATCTTTGCTCATGTTTGCTTCTGAGATTTAAAAAGGAAGAAAATAAAGTATTTCTGTTCCACATGACCATATAGCAATGTGCAACTGACTCAACTAAGCCGCACACAATGGAATTACATCTATTTTTTTCATTTCATAAGGAAACCCCTTTAAGTTTTTCACCTAGTGGTAGTCGATACTTTGCATGCTATGGTTTTCTTTTCAGCTGCCATGTATTTCATGTCCCTGTACCGAGGAGCAATATGGTAACATTAACAGTGGTTCAGCATTACTTAAAAGTAACATCCAAGGAGTGCAGCAAGCAGACAGATGTTTTTGCAGCAGTCTCCGGGATCTGCTTCTGGGGCATCCTAGGAACTCCTCTAGGCACCCTAGGCGCCTTGTGACCGCCTGGAAAGGGCCACCACAGGAGGCTTTTGCTCTGGGCAAGATCTAGCATTTGCTTCTGACAACTCCTGTCTGCTGTTCCCCAAAAAAGTGTGTTTGAAGTTTGGTCTGCAGCCAGCTTGTGCCAAGGGAGGAAACCAATGGCTTTTGGCTGGTGTCAGAGAGGGACCTACACATTGGCAAGGTCTGATGTCACAAGCGGAGTTGGGTTTGTGTCACTGGACATCAAGAAGGGGCTGCTGACCTCTGGACACAGCAGGCCCATGCTAAGCAACTGTGGCGATGTGCCCCAGGGCATGACCACAGGCCCATTCTGAGGATCAAAGACTGCAGAGGGGAGATGGTATCCACCTGCTGAAATGGGACTAAAGCACCTTTATCAAAAGACTGGCTGATGTTGTTAAGAGAGTTTTAAATTGGTGAGGTGAGGGAGCGAGTTCAGGACCAAAACTCAAATGAGAAAAGAGTAGATGGGTTAGATGGTGAAGAGTGCAGGATGGTGGGAATAAGGGACACCTCAGGAGTCATGAAACAGGGTGAAGGGACACCTATCTCAACTGCACATACACAAATGCTTTCAGCCTGAGAAGAAAAGCAGGAGATACTAGAGCTTCATGTGCAGGCAGAAAATAATGGCAAAGTTGCAATGGCAGATGTGGTGGGTTAGCTTACACAACAAGAGTGAGCAGTGGGTGGGTACAAGATCCTCAGGAAAGACATGTAGTGAAGACAGGGTGGTAGCTGCCCATGATGTGAAGGAGCAGCTCAGATGTGTGCAGCTCATCTATAGAACAGAGAAATGGAGGATAGGCCACTGAGTGTAACACTGTGGCATGACAGTGCGCTACACACCACTCATCAGGGTGGCAAAGTGGACAAACCTTTCTTGAAATAACTGTGTCACAAACTCTTATTCTCATGGGAGCCTCTGCTCAGAAGGCAAATAACAGGACAGAAGTCGTCAAGATTTCTGGAGGGTTATGCCCAATGCATAACCTTGTGAACAGTCACCGGATGCATCAACCAGGGGTGATGGGCAGTTGGATCTGCTATTCCCTCACAGGGAGGAACAAGCTAGAGACATGGCAATCAATGGCTGTAGTGATCATATTATCAGAGAGTTCAAGGTCTTAAGCGGAGTGAGGAAAGAGATTAGGGCTTCAGATTAGCAGATTTTAGTTTATTCAGAGCTTTGGCAGATGGGAATCCATGGTAGACAGCACTAAAAGGCAATGTTGCTCAGGAAAGCTGGCACACCTTTAAGGATTTAAGGACAGCATCTCCAAGTGCAAGAACAGTCCACCATGGTACCCAGGGAGACAAGCAGACATACTGGAAGCTAGCTTGGCTGAGCAGGGAACTCATGACAGAGCTTCAATGCAAAAAGACAGCATACAGGAGCTGGAAGCAGGGACAGACTGGAAAGGAGGAGTTTAGAAACACTACGCTGGCATGTAGCGTTGGTGCTAAGAAAACCAAAGTCCATCTAGGTTCAGAAATGGCACAAGAACATCAAGGGCAACAAGAGCTTCTCCATCAGCACTAAAAGACTGAACAAGGAAATGCTGGATGGGGCAGGTGATTCAGTGACAAGAGACACAGACAAGGCTGAGGCACTCTGTCCTTTTTTCCTTCTTTTCCTCAGTCATCACCAGTGAGGTCTCCCAAGCCGCCATGCTTAATTAGAAGTCTTCAAAGAGGGGAATGGCCAGCAGTGGATGAGGTTGAGTTGAGGATTACTTGAGACAATTTGACAACTCTGTTTGATCTGTTGAGCTGCAACAGAGGTGGTGCCTTTGGCAAGGCCATTCTCTGTCATCTTTGAAAAATCAAGGAGACTGGTGAAGATCTCCAGCTACTGCAAACTGGCAAAGGTTGCATGCATTTTCTATGAAGTTCAAAAGGAACAAATGTAGAAACTACACACTGGGGTTGGCTTCACTTTGGTGCCAAGGAAAATCATGGAGTGAGTCCCAATAGAACATATTTCTGGAGTCAGGAAGGAGAAGGTGATTGGAAACAGTCAACATGGATTTTTCTTTCTTTTCACCTGACTACCCCTGGTGATAAAATGACTATATCTGCAGACACAGATGACATTTACCTCAACTGTAGCAAGGTTCTTGTATCCAAGTTAGGAGATCACAGTCTGGATGTGAGGACAACCAGTAAACAACCAGTTGGATGGTTGGTCTCAGAGGGCCATGGTTAACTGAGTTGTATTCTGCCTGGAGACTGGTAAGAAGTGCTGTAGTGCAGGGTCTATCCTGGGATTTTTCCTGTTCAACATCTCTATCAGTGACCTGGAGGAGAGGTTGGAGAGCATGCTTATTAAGTTTGGTGATGGCACCGAAGGAGAAGCAGCTGACATGCTTGAGGGCCAGGCTGCCTTCTGTGGACCTGGATAGATGGTAGGAAGGAGCTACAAGTGACCCTGTGAAATTCAGCTAAGAGAGAGGCCAAGCCCTAAAACCAGAGCCCTGCAACAATGGCAGTCTGAGGGTGGTGGGGCCTGGGAGCAGCTTTGTGGAAATGGCCCTGGGTCTTGCTGGGCAGTGATCTGAGCAGGAGCCAGCTCAGCAGCTGAGGCAATGTGAGCTGTGGTATAGGATCAAGAGATCAACCTTTATTCAGCACTTGCTATACCACATCTGGACACCGTGCCCAGTTTTGGGCCTCGATAATCTGGAATGAAATCAGCAGAAGCCACCAAGAGGGAGCTGGGGCCCTTGCCCTTTGAGGAGAGGCTGCAGTGCTGCGACAGATTCAGCCAGGAGAGGGGATGGTTTTGGAGGCATCCAACAACATCCCCAACATCACCAGGAGGGGATGGAGGAGATGCAGCCAGGCTCTTCACAGTGCTGCGTGGCAAAAAGATGAGAGGCAGTAATACAACCTGAAACACGAGAGGCTCAGGCTGGAGATAAGGAGAAGACTTTTGCCCACAAGGACAAGCAAGCAATGGGGCAGGGGCCCAAGGAGGCTGGGCCATCTCAGGTTTTAGGAGGTTTCATGCCCCAACTGGATGAAGCCCTGAGCAGCCTGGTCTGAGTGCAGAACTACCACTTCTCTGGGCAAAAGGCTGGACTAGAGACCTTCTGTATCTCTTCTAGCCTGAATTATGCTAAGAGATCAAGCTATGACAACTGGTCAAATTTCTTTAACTGAAGTTGAAACTTTAATAGTTAAAATAGGACAATACTTTCACAGCCTCAAAGATGTGTTTTTTCCAGGAGAACATGTCCAATAATCATCTAACTGAAAACAGCAATATTTGCTTATGAGCTTTCTAGTTGAGATTGTATTATCAATAGAAAGAAATCTGGAAATTCAGTGCTGCAGGGATTTATTTTTTCTCTAACCTAATGCTTGAGCACAGATATCTAGTGGATTTGGCCTGTTTCTATTTATCTCCTTATCAATAGAAAGTGACAGAATGCATACTTTCTTCACACAAGCTGTATTGCACAGCCCAGATGTGTATAAAATCTGATTAAACATGCCCAATGCCAGTATTTGGTCTTTTAAGGTACAGCATGCTTGACTGTTTTTCCAAATCTGAGGACATTTTCAAGACTGTGAGGTCCCAGCTGCTGGGTGACAAAGATAATGACAAAAGCTTTTCCCAAATGAGAGCCAGGAGCCGTGAACAGTTACTGTACATGCATTTAAGAATCTGACTCAAGGCTTTTAGCATTCCTGTAGGAATTCCTAGGATTGGTGTTAAGATATCATCTCTTTCACATCATGTGAGAGTAGTATTAGCAGAGAGCCACAGCCTAACAGTTGTGCAGTTCCTGAGGTCATATTTACAAAAGGTCTTTAGGTAACTAAACAAGCAGATAAATATCTAATGCGACTTTCAACATGCTGCCATGTTAGGCACAGTCAAAGCACAGAAGTCAAGAACCTTAACAGGTAAAATGTTCAAATAGCTTAGGAGTTAAATCTGGGAGGGAATATAAATATTGCAACACCATGATTTCTGTTGGCAAATTTCAGATACCCAAACACAAGAATGAAAACCAGTATCTCTGGGTGGGTATAGTCCTCTCATTCAATCCCAATGGAGTTTGGTGCCTCTCAGTGACTTCCCAGATAGCCAGTGCTCCAGCTGATTTAATGTCGACCTCCAAGTCATCTCTATAAAGTTTCTCAACCTTTGTTCCAATGTCTTTGCAATTCCCAACCCAATTCTTACTGAGTCTGCTGTATTTTGTGGTAGCTGCTACTAATTGGTTGCATACTTAGCAGCTGAGGAGAAGATCAGGCCCATTAGTAATTTCACAGAGGCTGTTGCAATGTGAAAGATACATACTCCATGACAATATTGAACACGGGTTTTTAAGAAATAGTTTTAGACCTAAATGTTTAAATCCTGTTTTGCTCAGGCTTTAAATCAGTTTAAATGCAAATTAATATATTCATATATCTAAATATGTTTGTTAATTTTTGATTGTGGCTGCCTGTGCTAAAGAGAAAATGATTAGTAAGTACATTTACTGATACTTTAAATTTGAATTTATAGGTTACATAGCGTGTCCTTTGCTCCTTGTGGCTGGGTCAGAAAAAAATACACTGAAAGCAGCATTTCCTGAAACAACACTGATACCTCCAACTTCATGGTCTGCTTCTGTTTTGTTGCTATTTCATAAAGTACCGTGTGAAGAAGTCGTTTGTGGAATGATGACACTCAGAATAGAGTAGGGGTCTCTTCACAGAGAGCTTCCCACTCTGCTCTCCACTGGGATGCAAATTGCTCCAGGCAGTTATGGGCATGTACTATACATGTGGAGAAATGAGATTTGTGTATCTGTTCATCTTTCATTTTTAGTGCTTGTATCTCTGCAAAAGATAAATTGTTATGGTTTTACAGACTGGAACAAGTTCAACCCTCAATTTATCTCATTCATATATGGTAGCTAAACAGATTATACAGTGATTAAAAAGTGCTAGAGTTCAATAGCACCCTATTTTTCAATATGGAGTGCCGTGTATCCTAGTTCTTATACTGTATGCAAATGGATGTCAGATATCTGGAAAGTTAAAAGTTTTAGAAATAGCAGCAGTTCATTAGAGAAAGGGAGGGAAAACACATAATAAACATAATAATCTTATCATTGAAATAGTTTATCCTGGAAAAGACCACTGACGTCATTGAAGTATCACTGCTGTGAGGAAATATGTCTTCCCATCACTCTGCCACAGATAGCAGTAAACAAAAGATGGAGTCTTTCTGTCTATTGCAGAAAACAGGCAAATAGCAAAGACCAAATGTGGCCAAGAGAGACAGGAAATAGGAATAAAAACATGGCAGCTGTGTCTAAGATTGTTTTCATTTTGAAATGCCTTAGACTGGACCCAGAAATAAAATCCATTTGATAACTAAGGGCTTCTTCAATAAACCAAGATAAAAAAGCAGTATCAGCAGTGTTGTATGTCCATTAAAAATTATGTAAGAAACAGCAAAAGTATGTGTTCTGAGTGTGGAAAGGGTAGCACAGATGGGAGGGTGGCAGACTGATGTGTTATTTACAAAATCATAAGGCAAGTTAAGAGAAAAATTGCCTTAGAGATATGTGTCCTTTACTACCTAAGCTACACAAAGATCCTGATTCAGCAAAACATTTAAGTTAGTGTTTCTTAAGACAGCAAGTGCAACCCACAGAACATATTAAATATGACGTACATATACATTTAGAAACATGAAAATGGAAGAAACTATATGCTGAGGATTAGTACACTGGTAAGTAGAGCACAAAGACTGCAGGAGTGACTTCAAGGGACTCATAACCCAGTAAAAGGGAGCCAAATCTACTCAAGTTCAAGAAATGGCAATATTTGCTACAATAATCTTTTCAGCTCACTTATCTGAGATTTAGAGTAGGCAGCAAGAAAAAAAAGCATGTATTTTCTTCACAGTGTTAAGGATTTGGGAAAAGGTTTCTAAAAATGTCTGGAAACAGTGCTTCCTTTCTAGGCAAGCTGCAATTAGAAAAATGTTTGTGGAGGATGCTAGACTGTCACCTGGCCCAGTAAGGTCTGCACAGATATGGGTGAAGTGTGAAGGTTATTTCATACTAGACTTCAGCCAAAGAACCCTCAAAATGAATTGCATCTTATTCCTGCATGGAAAGGACTCTTAATAATTATTTTCTTCTGAAACAAAAATTCACCCAAGAGAACAGGACATATAATCTGACCCAAGAGTCTTGGTCTTAGCAGAAAGACTAAGTAAATTGCTGCAATACAAACCTTAAAATTACCAATGTTCTTAGAAATAGGTGAAATACATAGTTATTGAAAGACACAAATTAATTCGGAGTAGTTTTCTATATCTCTAAGGGTGGCAATTTAGTCTAATGGGAATTTAATAACTCATATTAAACACATTACTAATCTGATGTTTTGCTTACAGTAAATTAGAACTACTGAGATTATAAATCACTTATGTAAAACGCAAAGAAATCTGGAATTCTACTGAAAACCTCACTTAGCTGACAAACAGCAGGTAGGAAGAAGTCTTGTTGTTTTCAAATGAGTTTCAATCAATTTTTGTTTTCATGTCTTGTACATAAGTAAACACAGTTAATTAAGGCATCTTGCCTCACTGTCTGTCATATTGCAGCTGTAAAAGCTAGATTACTGCATTTAGTCATAGCCCTGAGCTAGGGCCAGCACAGTGCAGCACTGCTTCAGGAGGCAATTTAGACAATTTTAGGGAAGCATCTATACAAGACAGTGTGCTGTATCTCTTGGAAGCAGGAAAAACAGTCTTCCCCTGGGCACTGTAAAGTCCTATATGCTTTTGATTCCCTTTCCTCACCCCACATTTTTCATGCTAAAAAAATCTGTGTAAGAGCCTCAAATCACGCTGCTGTCAGTGGGTGGCAGCGCCCTGAGAGACCAGGGGAACTGTTCCTGCCCACCTGGGTAAGATGTTAGGAGAGGCCACAGTCCGTCCTTATATGAGCAAAAGAGATTATTCTTAACATGCATAGAGGTATACATGACACCTGCATAAATAAGAGTTGTCTGTGTGGTAAAGAATTGATGTTTAGATTTCATCTGCAGGCATTGTAATTTTTACTTTGAATAACAAATGTGTAGCTTTACGAAAATTAGAAGTTCAAACAGGTTAGTACAGATGATACTTAGACCTTAATTCACTGCTGTGTGCAGCAAGTTGACAGCCTGGTTGATGTTCCCATGAACTTCCTCATTACCACTCTAATACATAAACACATTAGACTAAGGTATTTGCAGAATAATGGACTTCAAAGTTTTTTTGCATTCCTTATATTTTTCAGTACTAATGGTTTAACTGTTGCTTCTTTAATGCCTCGATTGCAAGTGCAAATTTAGTAACTGAAGGAACAGGCATATTCCTTAACACATTTTTATTTTATTTTCTCTGGGCAAAATTTTAGTTACAGCATTTCAGCATTTTTTTTTTGCAAAGATATAGTTACACAAAATATACAAATACACATAGGAGTATGTGGTTGTTCAGAACTTGGTATGACAGTTATAATTTAAGTGTTTTTTTTTCTTTTGGGGGGACATTATTTTGAAGAACTATGTACATCTTTGCTTGGGGAGACTGATAACAGGGAGTGTAAACCATGGAGAACACATGGAGGCAACTTGTAAGATCTGTCTTTGGTACTCATGTTCATATAGAGACACACAGTCCAGTTTAAAACTTAATATACCGAATATAATATCTGTTTATTCCCAAGCAACATGTGGCCTGAAAGAATAAGACAGTGGCTAGCAAGCTTGTAGCTTTTTGAATATAAAGCCGTGTTCCAAAGCTGTTTGAACTTCACAGTTTGGACTAATTTTGTTGAAGTTACATCTCTAAGGGTGTAACTCACCTCAGGTAATGCTAATGCCTTAAGGAATGGGTTACAGATTTTATAGAGCTGAAATATGTAAAAACTAGAAACGGAAGTGAAGCTAAGTCAGCTTTCTGCTTCTTTTATTTGACCAATTATATCTGCTTTATTAGAACAGGTAACTAACCAACAAACCACTTTCACATAAGAAATAAACCCTGTGAAAGGCCATTAAAGTGAATTCTAATTACAATTCAAAAGGGGCAATCAGGAAGTGTGGCTGTGACAGTGATCAGAATTCATAACATCAAACATGCGCTATGTCTTCTTTTTTTTTACTTCATTTTTCCTCTCTGCAGGGGGCATCTAGTGAACAGTCCAAAATAAGTTTCTATGATATGAGTAACTTTTTAGGGTATGCAGTACTAGGTTAACATATTCTGGACACCAGAACATAAAATTCAGATGTATCTTGATCTCTGTAAATTGATGACAATGGAGATAAAATTCTTGGAGTGTAGATATCGGTATCAGGATATAAAAAGAATGATGCAGAGAAGATTCAGGAAGAGGACATTCATTTTATTAACAGCTCCTTTTAGGTTTAAAAGTATGAACTGAAAATATATTTCTTGTATGGAATTTCTGTGTATGTTTGCAATGTGAGTTTTTGCAGTGCATCTACATAGGAGGATTCTTAGGGCTTGAGCTTCTCTGAAACAGCTTATCCTCTTATAATTCTTACCTAAAGCTACTTTATGGATGATGAATGACAGCATGACGAACTAATACACAGACATAAAAAGAAATGTTTATCATCTACCGGAAAAATAATGGTTGGAATTGGCAGTCGCTGAGAACTCTCATTTACAACATAACAGGATTGGGGGGCACCCTGCTAAGGAGAACAGTTTTAGATATCCCCGTTATTTGCTGATGGACGTCATGCTTCCTCCAGCTGTCAGGAACACAGCTGTTCTACTTCCCTTTGAGTGATCAGTGCTGCTGATGCCCTCCAGCTAACATGTTCTTCGATAAGGTCCAATGGAGAGCTGTGAAAGAGCTGAACACTGGGCTTCTAACAGCAAAATGCAAAAACAAATTTCACAACAAATTACATTTTCACTGCTGCCTGATGTCACCCAATTAGAAAGGGCTGAATTTGTTCTAGTACAGTGACTTGGAAGGAATCACAATGGAACAGTTTTTTCTTATTATCGTTAAGGCAATTTCAGGGAAAGCTTGCTGACTATTAAAGAAGATGGTGTCATAATATTCCGTGTAACTTATTAAAGCTGCCTAAAATAAAAGAATTAGATCCAAAGAGCCACATTTTGTAACTTTGTTTTGAAGTGTGTGTGGTCTGGATCTGGTTGCATCAATAGCAAAGAGAATATTGATAAGAAATCATTAAAATGATCACTATATTTTCCTCCTTAGTTATGTGGAATCTTTCTTCTCCTACTGCTTCAGAAATGCATGCTCAATTATTTAGTCATGTAGATGTAGATAAGTATACGATGCTCAGAATAATTTCGGAAGTTTGAATTGGGTAGAAGTGATGAAGAAATCTTGATGTCAAGGAAAGTAGTTATCTAGGTGTGTAGAGGGTATTTAAGAAATATGTGAACCATTAAAACAGTGGCAAAACATAGAAGAAGCTACATATGTCATATGTGAAAACAATATATGATGCTTACTGTGAAGATAAACACAATCTAGGAAAAAAACAAGGGTACTCCTGACTTTTCAATCTGAATATATTGTATAAACATTAAGCTTAATGCTTCTTCAAATGTTTTTTCCTCAATGCTTAAGTTTTGTAGTGTTACGATTTTCGTGGGCCAAAAAGTCATATTGCATAAACCAGTGCATGTCATTCATTTACAAGCAGCATATCTGTGTGACTCTCTGGTTGAATATGTGATGCGCTGAACTCCCTGGAAGTAGTTCTAATTCACATTTGTGTCAAGGAATTCAGAATCTTACCCTCTCAGAAGTAACAAAGGTTTTCAGTATTCATTATAGGTATTTTTCTGTAATAAGATTGATGAGTTCTACATTGAAATTGTCCATCAGGCAGAAAGAAATTATTTTCTTATTCCTAAATATTCCAAGTTTCCTGCAGCAACATTCCTTACCTTGAAATAATGTCTCTTACCAAGATAAGTTACGCCTTATTTCAAAGATTATCCTTCCTTCTCTTTTCGCTCTCCTTTTTTTAATATTCTAAAAATACTCACTGTTGGTTTACAAATCTGATTACTCCTACACTGATTGGATTGAATAATTTTTTCTTCTAAAAGATTCTCATTTAACCAGTTAAATAAAAACCTGGAAAATTTATTTCTTTAAGTCAGTCTCTTTATCAGTCTAATAGAGAAATGTCCTTTGAGGTTTCAAACACCCTTTTCAGATGATGGTAACACCCATTTGATAAATTGATGTTTGAGATTTTCAGAAGATTGGGAGGTTTTGGTGGTTTGCTTGGATTTTTTTTTTTTTTTCAAATACTCTTTCAGTTCATGGGATATCATTATGAACTTAGAGTTATTTCTCAAAAAAATCTAGATTTAACTCAGTTTCTGACTATATATAGAAGACTTCCGTTTTTTCTGTCAGATCTGGAAACTGCTGTCCAAAGAAGTTGAAGGTTGATGTATAGATGACAAAAGAAGATAGTTGCCAAAAGGCTGTGGAGCACTGTGGATAGTTTGTCTAGGCAACAGCCTGGTTTAGGATTGAACCTGAGGTTCATGAACCGAGATAAAACATCACAGTCTAAAGAATTCTTTTTTTTTTCCCCCCACAATTTTTATTTTTTGAGACTACAATATCACCCACATACACAACTGCAAAGTGTTATGAGGAGAAAGGTCCGGAAAAGGCAGCTGTATAGATGACAGTACAGGGGCAAAGGGAAGGAAAAAGATTAGAAAACTGAGAACACTAACATAGTGTTGTATGTCTTCTAGAAGGGTGAAATAGTGCTTTTTGATACTTTCTGAAGGTGGGTTTTAAGATGCCTCTGCCCTAGCGTACCAAGGTACACTGTCTCCGGCCTCTTATGCAGTTTTCTCAAACTAGGTGCAATTGCACATGCCAAAATCATACATGAATAAATACCATGGTGCTTGATATATCCTCCGCCATGTCAATGCTTCCTCATTCTCTCTTCTCCTGCAGAGACAGCCTTATAACATGCATGGTGCTGGGCTGGCAGGACAGCAATGAACAGTGAGTGGTGAGAGAAGCTGCTCCAAACCACCAGCAAGTCATCCAACAGTGCCAGAGACAGCCTCTCTGGGAAGTCAGTCTCGCAGAGATCATGAGTGCCTCTGCACTGTTTTACAGGTGACCCTTAGCAGTTATGAGTCTATCCAGTAAGACAACACGTGAAGGTAGGACAAGACACTGAGCGCTAAGTTAGTACAGTCTGAAATATGATCAATAAAGTCTCTAGCAATAT
Organism: Burhinus oedicnemus; assembly: GCA_008921705.1. Taxonomy (NCBI): domain Eukaryota; kingdom Metazoa; phylum Chordata; class Aves; order Charadriiformes; family Burhinidae; genus Burhinus; species Burhinus oedicnemus. The sequence goes on from VFFE01007194.1 coordinate 1,986,851, forward strand.
AGTATACTATTGAGCTAAAGTGACTTGGTGTGGGACACTGGGAACACAGCAGTGATAAATGTGGAAAGCACGTCATTGCATTACATTTCCCAGTACAGTTGCTTGCAATTCCATCTTATCCTACTAACTTTTTAAGAATTTTTCATTCTCTTTTTCGGCAATTTATAAAAGAAGGGAAATTTGAGAACATTAGTGATAGCTGGGTGTTTCTTTCGTGTTCTCAAATCACTTTGTACTCATTATTATGGTTAGTATAAGAAATAGTATTTCTTATTAGACTAGCTCTATATTTTATATAGTTTTAATATTTCTAACAAGGCAAACAAAGGTTTTTTGGGGTTTTTTTTGAAGATTTACAATGCATTATAGACAAGAAAGGTAACTTTCCAGGCCTGAACTTCCCAATATCCTATGGAAATCACAGAATTACATAATCATATAATGAATGATACTGGAAAGGACCTCTGCTGAAGAATAGAATAATGTTCAAAACCTGAGCGGGGTGCTCAGGTTGCCTGTTAAGTCAAGTTTTGAATATCTGTAGAGACAGAAATTTCACAAAATTTCCAATTTTGATTAACATCGTCAAGTGTTTGAATAGCATTTGTTAAAAAAAAATAAAATCAATCTTACTAAGGTTTCCTATATTCCAACTTGTGTCTGCTTCCTTTTTGCTTCTCTTTGCATGTCTCTGAGAAGAGTTTGTCCATCTTCTCTAAATCCTCTCATTTGGTAGTTAGACAGCAATAAAATCTCCTCTGACTGAACCTTCTCTTCTTAAAGCTGAACAAATCCCAGGGAACTTGCTCCATGATCTTCCTGTGGATTGAGGTGAGGCTGACTTACAGTTCCCTAGATCTTCCCTCTCCTGTTTTTTGAAGATGTGCATTTTTCTGCTACCTACTTCAATGTATTAAGGACACCATTTCATTTGAGAATTGCAGACAGAGATTTTGAGATTCTGCACAAACTATAACTTATTTGCAATCTGTCCTCCCAGTCTAGACTTCGTTCCCTCGTTAAAGGTGTGGTGAATATGATTAAAGTTCTCCTTTTCCCTTCCTACCAGCTATGAAAAACACAAAACTGAATCAGATCTTGAAACATTCTTTGCAGATGATACATAGCTGTAAAATGAAATTCTTGTAGTTTCTGCAGAGTCAAAAGTCTCTCATAATTTACTGAATAAACTTTTACATTTTGTATGGGATGAGAGTGCCGTAAAACCTCTGTTCTGTTTCAAAAATAAAATAATTTATACTGGACTTTTTTCTTTGTGGAAGAAAGGTGGATGAACGGATACAACATGAGGAGGAAACTATTTAGGTGACTGTGGCCTATAAAAGGTCTCTCCCTCCCCCAGTAAAATTGTATCAACATCTGCAGAGCATGTAAAGATTGGGACTGCTTGTGAACTGAAACATAGAGATGGTTGTTTAAACTCTTGTGCTGGAAACTTCAGTAGATACACAGTGCTATCATTGTTAAATAGGAAGCAGGTTAATTTTTCCATAATACCCATATTTCACATAAACCTTCTTCATTTTTGCTAATACCCAGCATGGTTTTTTTTAAATATAATCGGTCTTTATCTTGCTGCTGACTTTTATAGACATCTGTTCTCTATTTCCTTAATATTCTATGTAAACATCACATTAAATATTTATGGAATTCACAATTTGAGGCTGTGCTGCCAAAAGCAAGTAGATAAGAGACCAAAACTCTTAATTTCTAACATAAACCATGATGAAACTGTTGAACTTAAAAAGAAAGAAAGAAAGAAAAAAAGCCTTGTTCTCAAAGTATGAAAATTGAAAGAGCAGGTAGATATTTTTTCACCTGAAAAATGAGAAACGTTTGTAGGATTTTATTTTTGGTCCACATACACAATTCATTTCACAGAGCAATATTCAGATTTATGTCTGCCTCCTTCATGGATATTTCACTAATAAAACTAGGCAGGTGAACAGCAGTACGGCCATCATCAATGCACAGGAAATGGTATCAGATTGTAGAGGTCATGGCATTAACACGTTACTCACTACTCAACTGTACTAAACAAGCTATAGGCAAGTGGTCTGCAACTTGCAACCACAGAGTCTCACAGATCTCTTTAACCCATGGAACAAAGTATCTGTAAAAGTACAGCTGTTCCTACAGAGTCGTTGCGTTCAGGCCACAGGACCAGAGTAAAGGTGATGTTTCATACCAGTAACATTCAGCCAAGGAATGGGTCACTTGAACCTGATAGATCACTGGGGGCATGAAGGATCAGATCTGCTGTGCACTAGCACACAGTATTGGCTGAGCGCTGTGAGCACCTTAATGAGGCTGGGCTGTCAGGAAGAGATCTGGGTTTATTCTCTCATATGAGGCACAGATTTCCCTGTAGAAGTTCTGATAGCTGCAGTTCGGTTTCTCTACCTGTACTGAAATCTGTCTACCCACCTATTTATCTACCTGCCTATCTACCTTAATATGTGAGGTGGGCCTTCTGCCTGATTTTTGCAACACTGACAGAAGATGTGAAACACAATAAAGGTCATGTCACAGATTGTGAAGTTTAATAAATGCATTGCTTATCTAACCCTAGACAAATGTATAGACAGAAAGTCCAAAGTAATAATTAAGCTATAAAGTTGAATGGAAGATACTGGATATTGCCATACACTCATATCCTTAGGGAGCTGTGTAATACAAGACAAAATGTCTAGTATTTCAAAGTGCAAACACTTCATGATAAACATTCCCCACAGAGATGCCTTATTGCTATTACAAAGAGTCTTTATTATAGGAAGTTCTTTTGTACAAGGAGAAGATGAATTTGGCACTTTAGCATGTTAAACCGCAGTTTCATCAGAGCTGTATGGTTCACAAAAGATTAATCTGTCCCCTCGGAATATTCATGAATAAATAAGAATGTTCCCTAAGTCCAAGCAATATTACTGCTGTCGACTAAAAGGGTGCTCTACATTCTGATGAACAAGAACTTACTCCTCAGAAATCACTTTTTTTGCAGGGAAGGGAGGAGTGGGGTCTCCACGTTTCATTCAAACTACTCTGTGTTATTATTCAAAGGATGGAATTCTACTGAAACAAAGTCAGGTATAATATTTGCTTCTGCTGGAAAGAAGATCAGAATAAAAGCCAGGTGCCGGCTTCCAGAAGAGATCACTGCTAATGCTAATCATATGTACATTGTTTAATCATAGTGGTATACTGAAAAAAAGGCAGGTTATAAACTGTATCTCTCTGGTGTAGAGTTAGGCTGAGTAGTTTTGTAAATTACTTATTCATTGATTCCCTACTTTTGTTTTCTAGAAGTCCAGTTTCCTAAAAATTGGCTTTATGCCTGCACGACTGAAAGTGATGTATCATATTAACATTAGCATGTTAATACAATGAAAACTAATTAGAAATACAGCAAATACATGCTAATCCAGATAGTGGCATCTCATTAACAGGGCAAGATACTTTTGTTGTTTGTTGTCCTGCATTCATTTCAGTTGACAATTTTTAATAAATGTTCTTCACTCAGCTCTCCCTTAAGAAATTTATTCTAGTCTGTGTGGAAGCACTGTGATTTATTCCACCTCTCTGTGACCAGATGAGGAGTGAGAACAGGAGCAATGCATCAAAGGGTATTCTCTCCTCATTCTCAGGGTAAGTCATGATTGCTTCACAATGTGACGAAAATTTCTACTGAACTTTATTGTTACAGCAACATTTCTCTAGTTACACTGCAGTGGCCTTGGTCTTTAAAAGGAAAGATTTGTGAGGTCAGAAATGATCATTATACTAAGGGAAAGGGATCTTGATTACAGGGCCACTTAATGCTGAACATCCGCTGGGGCTGTATTATTCTTTTCACACCGGTACTACGTGAAGGAGCACAGAGGGCCAAAGCTATGTTAAAGTGTTCCAGCAATTTAATTGTACCAAAAATACTGCACTGGAAGTTTTAAGTGTTTGGCAGGGACCAAGATAACTCAATCACGTGAACTGCTGAGAACCATGGGAAAAGGCAGCATGCAGTCAAGGAGAAAGGAGGCTTGACTTCATTGCTACACCTCTGGCATCTGCAGAACAATAGAATACGTGGGAAAAGAGCTAGTACATTATGGTAGGTGAGTTTTCTGGGTAGTCATTTAGTTTTCATCTGAATTTCAAAATACTTTGCAACAGCAATGTAAAGTTCCGGGGAAGGGATTCCAGATAAATGAGTGCTAATTGGAGTGCCCTTCTAGCAGATATTCTACACAGTTAACCATGGGATTGCCAAGGGACAATGTGAAAGGCAGCTGTTGTCTGATACCATCTGCAAAATTGCCCATCCTACCCAATCCATGTGCTGCTATTACAGAAGAGTTACAGATTTACAGAGAATAAAACAGTGAAAAACACTGAAATGGAAGTCTATCCTCTCTGAATCCTGCCTGAAGTGGTTACCCCCTGCTCATGTAAGTGGAGGGGACAATCTGGGTATAAGTGTCTTGATTTGCTATTACTGAACTGCTAAAAGGGAAAGGCAAGCTGAGCAGGAGGTGGAGCTGTTCTGAAGGCTTTCATCTGGTTTCCAGGGAAACCCATTTTTCAGTTATTTGCACGTTCAGCACATCTGGTTCATTTGGACTCTGGCTTTTTGAAAGTGATGAATGTGTCATGGTAAAAATGAATGGAAAAATAATTTAAGGAATTAATGGGATGGAAGGAACATAGAATTCTTTTTAAAATGCAGCTATGTTTTCCTTCTCCTCTTTCTCCAACCCCTTCTTTTTTAAATACAAACTTTTGGATAATATTTCTTCTGCATTTTGCAAGGTCTCAGGACAGTCAAGGAACTCTAGCCCCTTAAATGAAATATAGTAGATTTAAAAAGCATGTACATCTGTATATCAGTATTACTAACACAAATAATGATTGTTGACTGAAGTGGCTACTAGAAGAGGAAATACAAGCTGAAGAGAAATGGAAATTTGAGCAATATAAGAGTATACTTGTTTATATATTGACAGAAAATGTCCTATTATTCTCAAAATAGAAACCATTTTATTTTCAGGAGAACAGCTACACTAAAAGATGGCTGGTAATCTCGATATAAACATCTGAGAAATACAAGATCATTATCTGGTCAAATGGTCTTATGTAAGGACGACACAGTTAAGCAAGGTTTGTATTACATAAATTTTGAAGTACCTAGTCTTTTTATTGTAAATACTAACTGACTTCACTTGACCCAATTCCCATTGAAGTCAATGGGAATTTTCTATTCTACTACAACAGCTTTTGGCTCAGGTGCTTAATGACCTTGTTTCACAGCATAGTATTGAATGCTTTGTGCAATTGTGTTGCTGAGTGTGCAGAGCACTGCACAAGGCAAGAGGTACAAAAGAGGCAGAATTTGAGACTGTTATTTTCCTGTTATGGAAAATGATAAAATAGTTTATGACAAAGGAGGGCCGTTAAAGCCTACTATTATTTGATAAAAAGAAAACCTTCATAAAAAGCCTACAGCTATATAGACACCACAGAGATTTCAGTAATTCATGTATTTAGGACCCTTTTATGGATGCTGAGCCCTCAAATGCATGTCTAGCCCCTGTTTTTGAAAACTCTGACTTGCATGCAGGTGACTGTTTCTGAACTGTATTTCCATAGCATGACATAGACAACACAGATCTGAAATACACAGATAGGATGCAGTGATGTCTAGCAATACCCTGCTCTTTAAGGAATCTAAACTTTTTAACATTAAGATTCCACTTATCTGCTATTTATTCAAAACATGATGCAGAGCAAAGGAAAGATGAAAGTCCCTATTCTAAAACATCTGCAATTTGTAGCAGATTTATCAGCCACAACAATACCGGCTGGTGATAGATCTATGTCAAACCTGCATAAAACTATTTCTTTTCTTTTTTCTTTTCTTTTCTTTTCTTTTCTTTTCTTTTCTTTT
>VFFE01007194.1:2000475-2010582 GCA_008921705.1 Burhinus oedicnemus
AGGTAGCCTGACACTTCCTTGCTTTCCACTCCTGTTTTATTTTTGTAATAGCATATTGTCTGACCATGAAGCACTAAGTCATCACAAGTCCTACAATTCTGATAAATTGAGTGTCAAAGAACCTAATTTACATATAAAACCATATATAAAAAATTTCTGCAATAAAAGAAAGGAAAATCGACTACTTCCATGACTGCAGAACTTTCCTTTACTTCATAATTTGTAAGTTTTTTCCTCCACATGAAAGGTTCAGAGGGACAGGGAGAGCACGAAGATTTTGAAGTAGTATTTGCCATCCATTTGTAGTGTAGGAATGCATCCTCTAACATGACAAGTTTCACAGTCCTCTGTGTTTCAGGAACTGGTACTTTTCTCACTTAATTTCAGCCAGAGCACTCTAACACAAACTATATAGTCTCTTGATGTTACTACAATATTAAGGTTAAATGCATTTTACGAGCTGTGGATAATCATTCACCATATAGGTAGTAGTTCCCACTTTTCCTGTCCCTTTTGTACAGAAGTTATATTTATAACACACTGAATCTTGAAGCTCATGCCTCCACCTGCCCTGGTGGAGATCACTATTGTGTAGCTGAGTTACTTGTGCCAAGCATTTGACCATTGTGTTTTTTCAATGGGTGTCTATCATGGTGAATCTTGCAGTTAAAATAATTTGTTACTCCTTATTGCTTTCTTCATTTGTGACTGTGTGTGTACATTAAATCTCATTTAAAAGCGGCTTGTGCTCTGTACTGTAGCTTCTCTGCACACAATGGCAAAAACCTTCCAGGCTACTGTTTCCACACAACTTTTCTATACCTTGAGTAAGCACATATAGGCTACTTCACAGAGAAGGAAGTGAAACCTAGGGTAGGATGGCATTTGGGAATCTTCTCTGTAGGCTGATTAAAACTCACAAATGACAGAAGTGAAGCTGAGAGGAAAGTTTTGGTTATGGTTTGTTACAGTTTTGTTGGACAAACCTCAGTTAAGGTCATAAGACCTTTAGTTTTTGTGCTACCTAAAGCTTCTCCTAGAAGCAAATAACCTAAACATTCCCTTAACATTGGTTTCAAAACAAAGCACCAAACTCTCGCTTTGTTCAAATATGTGACAAAAGCCCAGCTGAATTCTTCCATTACACAATTTCAAGTTCCTGTATAGACAATTTCAAAGACAAATTCAGGCAATGTCAAAGGGAACTTATGGCTGTTTTTAGAATATTTTTCTGATATACAACACTTTTATTTCTGCTTTTAGATGACCATTAATCACAGAAATGTTACAGAGCGCTGACAGAAGCATGCCTTCTCTCACACAGCCACTGAATGGCTGCTGTATCATAACTGTGCTATAAAAACGGGAATTTGTACCAGTAGATCACAACTACAACAAGCAAATAAATACAGCCAGAATCAAAATGTAGGCAATGGTTTTGTTATATGAACAAAGCCAACTGACAGCAGGCAAACATTAACATATTTCTGTAAATTTGAGTCACTGGAACGTTCATCTTTGCTTTTAAGTTTTCAGGACAAAGATAAAATTATTTTTAATTCTGTGTGGTTTACAATTGACATCAGGTATTGTTGATTTACTTTATGTCTTCTCAAGCATACCTCGATTGTGAATCGTCTCTTTATTAGCAATACTTGCTGTTAAAAGCTAAAGTCTCCACCAATTTTCCATACATGCAAAAGCCTGCTTAGAATCAATTATGTTGTCAGAAGCATGGAATTGGCAAGCAGTGTAGATAGGCAAAAGATCCACCCACAGAAAAGTGCAGAGAGAAAAATATACAGATGTGCAAGAGTAACATATTTTTTAACTAACAGACATTTGAAAGGAAAAACAATAAGCTCCCCATAGTATTTTCATATATTACAGTACTTGTAATATATTGTCAAGAAATCATTGATATTAAAGCTCCTGACTAGATGCTAACAGTCAATTACTGTATTAGATTGTAATGATAGAAAATTCGGTCTACTGCTTTAAAGATACATCTATTATATTTTATTGATGGTCAATTAGGCTATTTTTCTGTGCAATTCAGCTGGAAATTTCAGATGGTAACAGAAGTGTTGATGTACTTATTAGGGGCAAATTTTATCTCTATTTTTCTGGTAAAAGTTATGTGGTAATACAGAATGTCTCCTCAAATTTTGTGCTGGCAGTTACTATAAAACATGGAATATAAGCTCCCAAGCTGGTTATTTTTCTGTAAGAAGAGCATTTTCTTTTTTGGCTTAAAGGTTCACTAAAACCAAATGTGAAAACAGGCAAGAAGTCACTCTCAAGTCATAGTGCTCTTCTCTTCTTAAGGGACTGAATATTTATTGATATACTTCAAAAAGTCAGCCTATTATTCTGTCAATATTGCTGGAAAAGAGATGAGTGCAAAGATCAGATGGAGTGATAGCAAATAAAGGAGGGATAATATAATTGTTTTTTAAAAAGTCTATAACAGTTTAAGATTTCTAGCTATGCAAAATCCCTATAAACATTAAAATTCCTGACAGCTGCAAGAACAAGAATCTACAATGGCAGTAGCCAGTACTATACAACACTGAACCATGTAATTTACATCTTAGTGAAATTAAACATAGTATAATGGCTTAGCTTCCAGGCAACAATACTATTAAATTTGCTGTAGCAGATTATGACATCATCCGAAACCCCAGGATACACTTTCAAGCCAGCTATTATGCTTGTAATATGTAGTGCTTTTCTGGTTAGTTTTTCATTTAATTCATTGCAAGGATTATATTTTTCAATGGCTGTAAATGCCATCCGGCAGAATGGCTCTGGTGTATCTGTGAGCCAAAGTAATGTCACTTACAGAACAGACGTGATGTTATTATATGGGGAAAGCACACAGAGGTCAGTAAGTAACTTGATAGCACTCAAACATTACTGGTTACACTGGTAATAAGCCTTTTCCTAACTTTTCTTAGCTAAGATATCTTTTTTTTCACGTGTCACACTTTGACAATACATGCTTCTGAAGTTTCTTTTAAATTCCTACTGGTATAAAACTGCTTATTAATTCCTACCGGAATTAGTAGGAATGAACTAAGAGATTAAGATGCAAGATAAATAAGGAGTTCTTGTGCACCAAGAATCTGATGAGGCCCCTTAATGGAAGTGAAAACATGGATTTTCCTTCTTGACAGCAGCACCGTAGTCTCAGCTACGAGGCTTTTCTGTGACCAGGACACCACCAGTGATTGCCTCAGCTGCTCATTGGTCTGGTCTCTGCTTCTCTGATGATTTGCCAAAAGTAGTTCCACAACATGAATAATATCAAGATGGGTGGGACAAACTGCTGTAAACTATACAGCCTTGCAGTGACAAGAATAATGATTAATGTTATGTCCCTGTAAACTTTTATATACGTTTAACTGTACTTATCCAAGGAGTCACTTAACCTACATAGGGAGTAATGTTGAGTATGTACGTAGAAAGTTGAGACAGATTCTCTTTTTATCTTAAGGGCAATATTCAGAAATGTCTAAAATCAGCAGCATTTAACTCACTGAATTTGGCAGCCCCATCCCCTGATTTTCTTGCCATAAGCTGCAAAAATTGCATGCAAAAGAAAATTTATATGAAGTACCACAATGTTTTGAAGTTATATAACTTTCTAGCTCTACAAACAACTATATATGTCATATGTTTATGTGATCATACATATATAACTTGTAATATTTATGTGAACCACATAAAATTGATTACAATTTCTGTTTATTTTTATGTTTAAAGGTTTAAATTAAACATGGAGCTGATTTATTTTTTATGCATTTATAAAAACTACTCACTGCCTGAAAGCACCAATATGCATTAAACCTTATGTGCTGTGACTTTAAAAGAAGTAGAGTTTTATGCATATTCTAGTAGAGCAGAATAGCATAAAGGGAATATGTTGAGACTTTGATTTGCACCTTACAGAAATAACGAAGTAAATAGTTTAACAAATTTCTATCAGAAAGATCAATTAAGGTATTTCCTGAGTTCTTTACATTTTTGGGGGGGAGACCGGAAAATTAATAAGGCAAGTATTTCTACCTTTGAAATATTACATTATGGTAAAACTTCTTAATTTGAACAGCTGTCCTCCGTGTATCAAACCCAAGAATTAAAAAAATTATTTCTCTTCTGTATCCCTAATTTAATGTGATAAAAGGAGATATTGGTGCTTTAAAGAACAGCAAGTTGCAGGCATGCAGCATGACTCAGCAGAAACAAAACAACAGTCACAAGCAAAGCTTTCCTTTTATAAAGTACAGGCTATACTTTCTATATTTAATCTTTTTTGACTGTTAATTTCAGCAGCACTTACATATACCAGCTGCCACAATGCTTTTCTGAGACGATTGCTTGTTATGTGAAGTCTAGCAGGGTTGCTGGATAGGAAAACTCTGGAAAAATTTCTTCACTGACAGCTACATTAAAGAGGATTGTGTTTCTTAATGTCTAGTGAAAACTAGGCATTTTAGCAAGGCCTGTTCTTTAAACATTCACAAATCACTGATAAACTGTCTAGGTTTATAGTGTATGTCTTGTCATAATCATCACTAAATTATTGAAAATATCAGGTGGGTACTCCACATCTGTTACACACGTGAATTTTGCTCATGTATCAGGGAGATCAAAGGGCATGCAGCTCTGTTATTCAAAAGAGTTGGAGACTTTCCCTTCTCTTTTATTGAATGTAAAAGTCATTTGCCAGTGACCCTTTACCAATCTCAATGTTGTGACTAAATAGGTGTCAATCGAGAGACTAGACATAGATCAGCATTTTGAGAATATATAGACTTTGAATTTACATTGGCTTTAATAATATCTATAACATCTGTTTTGTCTCCTGAGTATCACCCTGAATCACTGCTTGCTTCAACTAAGTGTCTACCTTGACTATTTGGGATTCAAAGTTTTTTTCTCTTGGTTTGACCCAGGTATAGTGACTGAGGAAAAAACAAACTTTCTGGATATGGCTTAAAGATAGGCTACCAGCTTTCCATGTAAATTCTGACTGGCTGAGCTGTTCCTTAGTAACAGATTAGTATTGATTTTGATGCCAGGTCTCTACAGACCTGGTCTTTATTGCCACTGAACAAGTTTAACAAAAGTTACTCCCTTGTCCTTCCATGTCCTTGGCCAATCCCAGTGCCTTAATTGGTTAATTAGGTAGCTAAATATGGATATATTTTTCATCCTCATTGTTCACCTGCCAGAAAAGTATTTCATCGGAAGGTGCCCTCTCTTTCATCACTGAATCAAAAATATTAGTCACTCTGTCAATAGTTTGCCTTTTGCACACAAAATATTGTGAAAGTAAAGAAACATGCAAATTCAGCCATAAATTGATGGCAATTCATAATCGAACTCACTAACGTGGCTGTGTGCTCTTTTCAAAATTTCCTGTGACATAAGCAAAATATTTTTCTAAGTAACAGTAGTAATTGAGATGTAAACTGATGCTTTCACATCCTTGCATGCCTGCAATTATATGTTATTAGTCCATTGGCTTCTAATGAAAGCAATGAGTAAAAGTAAGTTCTCAATGACAGTTACTTTTGTTTGATATCTCATACTGATGCTTTTGTATGTTGGACTCAGTAGAGTGGTGGAATTCTTTCACTAGAAATAACCAGATGTGCTCTAAGAATGCACCTAACACAAGGACAGACACAAGGTGGTCTCGAGTCAGTCCCTCTTTAGTGCTTACGGAGTCTTCAGTATCAACTGCCTCTCTTTGCCAAACCAGTCCTATTGGCGTGCACCACTGGGATAAAAGACATAAGCCAAATTGGCCTACTAGAATCAGAAAGGTAATTTGGTCACTCTTTTGAACTGCCTGTTCCAAACTGAACAAAACTCTGAGTTAAACAGAAGTAACACAGATATATCCAGGGATGAACCTGGAATTCACCACTGTTCCACCTTGTCACTGGTTCTTCCATGTTTCTGTGATAGTACCAAAGCCCTGCTTCCTAAAGCATATAATAAAAAATAAATAAATAAACACAAACAAACATCACCACACCCCCAATAATAATAGAAAAATCTATATCTCTCCAAGAAGGAAAAAGGATATTTACATTAGCTCAGCGTACTGTAGGACAGGTAATGCCTTTGTAGTCTATTGCATAAACACAGAACAAGTCATTGAAAAATGTGTTTAACAGAAGAGAAACAAACACATCTGTGAGAGACTGGTGGGCAGCTGACTCTTCCTGTTATTGTCTGTAATGTTGCTTTCAAGCAGGCTTATAAGAGAGGCATTACAGAGGTACAAAAGCAGACAGGTATAAACAGTGAAACCAATGACCATAAGCAAAATCCAAAAGATGCAATCCTTTTAGCCAAGACAGCTTGCTCTTCTTCCTCCCTCACTGCAAGAGATACAACACACCGCTGAGTCATTTTGCTAAATTTGCCTTTTATTCTATTTATTCTTTGATAGCCATTGGTATTGAAACTGGTGTTTGCAAAAGCTAGTGAGTTGATTAATAGGTATTTTATACATCTGGTATATCCTCATAAAAGACTGGTAAACTTATTTCAATTATCATACCACCAACAAGGATGCAATCTGTTCACAATGGCTGTTTACGAATGGCTGCTTTGGGTAATGGCTGTTTTCTTAGCATAGGAAATGAAATATAATATTATTAAACAGAGATATGCAGAATGGTGTGTCAACTTATCCATCTTCCTGATGTTTATGGGCTTAATTTTTTATAACGTTTATTTTATTTTATGGGACCAAACATTAAAGTATCACTTATTTGAAAGGATCTAATTTCTTTTATTTTTGTTTTAATGTCCTTGAATATTAACATTGACAAAATTCATGTGCAATCAGCGCAGAAAACCTGTGGTAGGTACTCTATTAATTCCATTTAGACAAACATGTTAAAATGAGAGCGATAATGAACCAAAGAAGTTTTTTTTTTCAGGTGAGGTATGAAAGTTTTTATCCACAAGGCTAAGGTTGTCTTGTTTGGTGACTGTTTTAATAAACCACCTGCAAATTGTCTTAAAATAATGCTTGATAATTTCAAAAGTGCCATGAAAATTCAGTGTAGGTGGGAAAGCAGGAAGTGCATGTGTAAGACTGTATGGGTGAAGGGGAAGACATGAATATTGTAAAGATTTTACATGTAAAAATAATTAAAAATATGGTAGAGTAATACCTCAAGTAGTGGCAGAAGACATTGCAGTACAAGTTCAGCCTCTCAGAATTCATTAAAGAACAACTGTTTCTTTTTGGACATGGGAACAGTTTTCAAACCTACCCATCACACAATACCTTTCATGTTTCAGTAAATAATATTTCAAATACTAGATATATCAGAAAATTTTTATAAACCACTTATATGTTTTTCTGTTTCAGATACACAGATATTTAAGTTTATCATATACAGACTTGAATTTCTATTCAAGATTCATTTGGGGAAAAATGAAAGAAAAGCATACTTCTTCAAATCATAAATGGTACTGAAAATACAAAGTTTTATAAAACTTTTAAGAGTTTAAAAAATTAAAGTTTTTAACAGATGATATCTCAGAAGGAAAACGGACATAGAGTTTCCAACAAATATCACATAGATGCTCCTGGTGAGTGAAAATTTCTTGGTGCCTGCCAATACAGATGCCAGTACTGCTAAGCGAACTATTTAAGAGTGAATATTTCCTTTATCTCCTTCCCTCATACCCAGAAGATATAGGTTGAGTTGTTTGGTGTCTACCACCATGTATTTTCACCAGCTTAGTATGTAAACCTTGCCTACTAGTACTGATATCTCCTTAGATCAGTTGGCAGCTTTGACCTGCACTGTGAAGCTGCTATAGCTCTTTACGATAAATGTGGCTGTGGTTCTGCAGTTGTTTAGGGACTATCTCTTTCCCCCTTGCATAATTGTTCTTGCATTACTTGGTTCTCATTAGGTGTCAGCTTCGCAGCAGCAGCTTAATACAGAGCAATATCTGAGGGTTTCTCATAAGGGACTATGATTCTGATTAGTTAAGGTTAAATAGTATGAGGCAAACATTTTTTCAAAAACACTGAGATGACTACCTCTAAGATTAGGCCACTCTAAACATCCCACATCACTCCTAATTTTGCCTCTGAAAACCTTAGTTTTAGTTCTGGCCCCGCAAATGGCTCCTCGTAGTTGTAATGTGGCAGTTTTATGAAGCCCCACTGACTTCACTAATTCTTACCTGAACTCCAACGACTTCAGCAACAAAGGCTACCTAAAATGATGCATCTTTGCATATTGAATAAGATTGTCCTTTTGACTGCAGTTTTTGATATCAAATTAATGACATTTGTAGTCTGTACTGCATAGCTGAAGATGTTGGAAGGGCAAAGAAGGGAGGTAAATAAGACCATTTAAAAATAAGCAATGAATTGAATTAATTAAATTTATTGGGTGAAACAATTTAATGAAGAAAAATACTAATTAAATTATTAAAATCTAGATTGCAAGTGGTAATTAAAAAGACAGTTGCTATGCAACCAAAAAGATTTTTGTGATGGAGTGCAAAAATATATCTGTTAAGTATGCTGGTATTTTGCTTTGACCTTTTTCAGTCACACACCTGCCCAGACTGTTTGTAAATGTATTTTTGAGAATGATAACATTAAAGATAACTGCAGGATTAAGAAAAAAAATGGCTATTTGAATCAGTTAATGACTTTTATTATGTTTAAAAGCTTAAGGGTAAGGAATACAAGACATAAAAATAAATAAATAAATAAATAAATAAATATATAAATAAACCTATGTATATAATTCGTATGCTGATGTTTCATCAGCTCTAATGGATTAATTTCTATCCCAAACACAGGTCCTGATCCTATAAGACATGGGAACACTAATTTTTGTAATGTAGTGGATAACCTTACCCTGCCCTGTCCTAAAAGTCTTAAATAACAAATAAATCCCTTACTTGTATGAGAAACTTAGGCACCTGTTGTTCATAATAACTAGGAGCAAGTTTTACTTATCCTGGAATACCTGGAGGGAGTTTCTGCTTTTCCCAGAATAGATAAGGTTGGTTGATAAGATACAGGTTGGTTTCTGCTAGAATTTCCATTGTTACATGTGAAGATCTGATGTGTTCATCTGATACTGATATAAGGGAGAGAGGACACCAATATGCAGATAAACAGTGACACACAAAGAATTTTATTAAGGCACATATATATTTCTATGAAGAGGCATTAATTGTGCCCAACATATTTGTATAGTGCTCCCACATACTCCCCATAGTCAGAGATTATCAAAATCCCTTGGTGCGCTTTGGACTGTGCTGTGCAAATGGGAGGGAGATCTGATTTGCTGGACCTGAAGATCTCTGCCCAGTGGTAAAGTCTTTTATTTCTCGGGGTTGATTATGGGCCATATGACCAAACTCAACTCCATTTTTTTAAATTCCTATTAGTCCTGAATTTAAATCACAAAACTTTAAACACTTTCTTTTGTCAGTAGAGTTTCCTTCCCACTGATGTCATACTTCAGAATTATTTGCAAGCTCAGAAACATAGTTGGTTACTTTACATGAACATTTTATCTAACACACCATTGACAAGAAGAATCCACAATAGTTCTCTATATTGTGGAAAAGAGATTTTGTTCTGACTGTAAACCTTCATTGTAAACTACCATAGTGAATGAATTCTAGATACAAATCATAAGAAAAATCATGTTATCAAGCTGTAATACTCTTGGCTTGAGTAAACTAGCTGAATTATCCAGTAATAAAATGAGGTTCCTACCTCAACTTTGTGAATTCCAACTCCTGTTAGAGAAGAAAGAAAAGGATTTTCAGAGAAGGAAGCAAAGAGGAAGACATTTTACTTTACTTAGCAAATACTTCACATTAAAAAAGTCAACAACTTCGATAAGAAGACAAATTACATCAACTAAAAAGTTCCCCTTTTATAAACAGAAAGTAAATAAATACTTAAATTTTTTTCTTTATGTAGTCTGCAGCTGTTAAAAGTATTTGCAAATCATTAAAACATTTTTTATGACACCTTACTACATAAAGTGAGGTATTCCCACAGGTGGGAATGAGAACTAGGAG
>VFFE01007194.1:2010602-2043844 GCA_008921705.1 Burhinus oedicnemus
TCACTGCTATGAAATTCTAACTGATGCCTTCTACTTTGTTCACACTGTGGCAAAGTAGAAGAGAAGAGAAAAGAAAAAAGCTATGATAAATGTTCATTCATCATGTCTTACTATAATTCACATCTTTACCTCTCTACAGTGGATAACTGTGGTCATATGTATTAAAAAGATGCTAAAGCTATATAAAAGACAGGTATGCACTGACAAGAGTTATTAAGATGGTCAGAAGAGCTCACAGCCTGCCTAATAAGAAGATATTACCCAGCTTGTTTAATCTAGAAAAGGAAAGCTGTAAGGAAATATCACAGCTCCATACAGATTCATCAGGAGGGTAAACATTAAGGAGACAGAGAGATCATTGAAGATCATGGACTTATATGAAAGCATGGGTATAAACTATCCAGTAATAAATTTCTTCTGGCAAATGTGACCTCTGAGCATGGAATATCTAGAATAACCAGAACAGATGTCTGGAATTTAGCTGGGACAAAACAGTAAGTATAGGGTGTTTTAAAATTGCAGTCTTATCATGGAGCTAAACTACCCATTTATTTTTCTGTGCTAACTAAATAGCTAACTATCCATTGCATTTACATGAAAGCTAATATATTTTAAAGTAAGTTAAAATAAAATTAAAATAAGCATTAGAAGATCTTTACTGCTTATGCTATTCACTGTCTTCAGCACCAAATGATCCTGTAATAAAAAAGAGATGATATCTAAAGTTTTTTTAGAGAATAAGAATCTTTCCAGAGACTTGGATGTTGATTGCATCAAATCTTTGCAAAAACCAGTAAAAATTTTAATTTTAAGAAATTTTATTTAAAAAAAAAACAAACTGCTTGTTATAACTCCAGATGTATTTAATATGACTTTTTTTTTTATAATACAGAATTATAACTGAGTTACACATACTGCTGTGAAGAAGATATGAGGTTGTCAGTTAAATTTGTACAAATCAGTCATCCAAAATCAAGCCAACACAAACTTATGAAGAGCTTTAAAAGAGGCCTTAAAAAAGCTTGCAATAGGAAAACAGAGAGGAGGTACAGAGGCAAAGTTTACAGTTTAATACTCTTTAAACAAAAAGAGTAAAATTACGCTGATGTTATGTGATATAATTTAAGACTCAAAAAACCCCAATCCTGCTAATCAGCTGGAGTTAGTATTCTAATGATCAGGGTTCCTACTTTTATGTTCTATTTACATTTACCTAGGATTTGAAGAAATAATGGCAGGTGGTCAAGTTAGCCTGAATTGGTTGTTACTGAAAGCTATTGCCCTTATTAAAAATTTCCTCTCCACTCACCCTATGTTACTGCAGTGCAATACTTTTATTATAATTTCAGAATGTAGCTGCATATGCCTTTGCAATAGTAAGGAGAACGTACCTTCAGTGATGGTTTATTTCTCACAAAACAAGTGTGTAGTGCGCATATGGTCAGGTACTGGACACAGCTGAAACAACAGCTAATGCACTAGAGTATCTCAAAGAATGAAAAGGCAAAATATCAAAAAGAGAAAAATGGCCTTGCTGTCATAGTGTGACAGTACGTTGAAAACATGTTTGCACATCTGAGAAAACATCTGAAATGTGCATCACTGGAGAAATAAAATATTACTATTTTATCTTAATTTCCTTTGTTTTTTTAACAGTATAATGTTGTTGGTATCCCTTAATGGGATTCATATTGCTCAGTATATTTAATAAAAATGTAACTAAGAAAAATTCTCTGTGATTTGTGAAAGTAATTATCACCTAGTGTGTGTTCATGATGGAAAGAAAAGGTTAATACAAAGGTGTTGCTTAATAAGCAGTCTTGCTTAAAAGGGTGAAATTATAATCTAGAAAAGCCAGCATATTCTACAGAAAAACAGAAACCTAGTATCTAAATAGATTTGGAATCTTTCTCATGCATTGTAGTAAGTTCTGAGACCTATATCAAGCACCCATTTATACCTTGCCCAGTTACCAATATAAACATTAAACAGAAAATAGCAAAAAATCATATATCACTTTACAGTTGTATGGACTGTAAAACTGGCTCTTGAACAGGAAGGCAAAAAAAAAGTCAGTGAATGAATTCTAAAGACAGTTTGAAATATGTGTGCATCATATACGCAACTTAGAAAAAGTAGATTGGGCATTTTCTTTTTTCATCAGTCCTTATCAACATGTACTTTGTCATTTAAAACTTGCTAGCTATGTATAAATTCTGGATGGAATTATGGATGGATGCTGCTCACAGCTGAAATTCTGAGTGAAGGTTTTGCTGAAAAATCTGTATTATTCCTGATCTTCTATAAGTCACCACAGTGTAATGTGTGAATGGATCATTTTGCACATGTTTATGAGAGTTTATTTTTTATCTTTGAGAGAATCAAAAGGTTCACAGGGAAAGTTTTTTGAGCTACTTGAGAAGCCAGTACCACAGGGTACTCAGATATATGAGTGACTGTATAGCAGATGAAGAACTCAGAGTTGCATTCTTTGCTGGGTGTTGTAGAGATTGATGACTTCTTATGGCACAAGTCACCTCAAAGCAACAAGATTATTTCAGTCCGCCCAGAGGAATGGCAGACAAAGCTGCTTTCTGTGGAAAGAGAACGACTTCTAGACTTACTGTTAGCCAAGTTTCGTTGACTTCAGTAGCATAATCTGGCCCTTTGATGCTTAGTAAGAATATCTAGAAGTCTCACTGAAATACACATTTTGATTTTAAATATTAAACTAAAAAATTATTAATTTTAAAAATAAGTAGGAAAAAAGTCTGCCAAATATGAACATGGGACAACGTAGTTGTCTTCTGGAACAGAAGAGCAATAACATTAACTTTCTTTGGCAAGATACTAATGAGGGTGGCTTTTACTTTGCTCACAGAAAGAGAAGTTGCTTTATATCTTACATGTGAAACAACACTGTGTTTGGTACTTTGGCTTCTTTCCTTAAAAATGGTAAGTGTAATAAATTTTTAGCAATACAAACTTTTATTTACTTGAAAGTGAGGAAAATAATAATTTAATGAGAAGTCTAATTCTATATATTATAATGATTAAGTAGAAATAAATCTGAAATTAAATATAATACATGGTATAGAAGAACTTGAATTCGTTATCACTTTAATTTACTTGAACTCAAAAGTTTTGTAGCTTATGAGCAGCCTATAGTAATTAGGGTTAACTAGGGAGCAAACAAGTAGTTTTGCTCTATTTAATATACCTATGTAATATGCGTTTAAAAAAACATTTCTAATGGAATTGGTGCACTACCAGGTTTTTATGAACATTTTATATTTCTTTAGTACATGGATTAAAAAGTAAAGTGAATGTAATGTTAATGTTTAATAAAGACACAATATACATTTTGCATAAAATGTAAAGATAACTGCAAAAGCGCCACTTTTTTAAGTAACAGATTATAAGTATTGTATGTCAGATCTCTATGTTTCTCTCTTACTAAGCAATGCATGTTTTTGAAAATAAACTTCATTTTAATGCATCTAAAATTTCATAACAAACTATAGGCCCACATTTTCTATCTGAGCACAAATGAATTTATATTCTGGCTAAATTTTTCCTGGCCTTTTATACTAAAACTATCACTAAACCATATGCATAACATTTTGCAAAAGAATTAGAAGGCAGCATAGAACTTTTTTGCTTTGCCTCTCTGAGTGTTATTCAGTTCCTCAAGTCCTGGGTAACAAAGGATACTATAATTTTTCATGTGTTTTCAGGGAGACTCCGATTTATTGAACTGAATGATGATCTATTTATATATCTCAGCTGGAGAAGGATAACCTTCCAAAACTTGAAAGTCTCATTTCAGGATGTCTATCAGTTCTACATCCTCTCATTTTGTTGGTTTGAAGTGTGATTTATAATGCTTAGGCCCATATTGATAATGCAGAAGTAAGTATGGCAAAGTAACATCAAAATTTAACAGTCAGCCAAAACACATCTAGATGTTTATTTGGGCTCCTTTCATTGTTGCTTATAATTTTCATGTTCCTGAAAATTGTTCTGAGGGAGGTAAACGAAAATTGGAAGGGCTGAAGTGTTTATTCTGTTTTTTCTTGCTTACATGAGTACACGTGTTCTTAGAAGTTTAAGCGAGCAATGAAGAAATTACTACATAGAGAAACAACAGCAGCAATGAGCCCAGGATGCAAAATCTTTAAGCTATTTAAGCACAGATTTCTTATGTTTACACAAGTTGTGCATACAGTTGAAAAACAGACTCAAAGCTCATTGCATGACACAATGGATGGTGTGCATCCTCTTTTTGAACTGGTGTGTGTTTCATCTATAGTGCTCAAGGTTACTGTCATCCTGAGAAGTACTGCTAAGGACAACAAGATGACTGTGCTAATACTGGATGCTGAGACTCGTATCTGTCAGTAATAAGTATTTACTTTTTTCCATACTTGCATGAGAAATTACTTCATTTTAACAAAAATAAGTGCTTCTTCCTCGACAGCTGTTAACATGGAAAGTGTATCTTAATCAGTGTCACAATTAATTCAGAATGGAGGTAACTCTTGTGAGAAATATAAAGAAGATTTCTGTCTTAGAACAAGTTTCACCTCTTATGATTTTCAGGATTTCAGGAGTAAAACGTACTCCCTCTGGCTGAATCTCTTGCATTGTGAAATTCAAGCTAGAACTATCACAGATGCTTTTCCTTCAGAAGAATAAATCTTGGTTCTGATGTACATAACAAGATTTTATTTAACTATAAAATTCCTGAAAAACATGAACATTTACTTCAAAATGTGTGCAATCTATTCAGCTTACCATTTTGAAACATCTGGTTTATTAATGTCTTTTAGGACTACGAAATTTTTTGGTTTGAGATCTTGCATAAAAGTTGAATATAATCATTCTTTAGAAGTGCAGGACAGAATATTAACAATGATCAACTTTGGCAGTAGCTCTGGTTATTACATAGAATTATGGTGTCATAACGTAGTAAGGTATTTTAAGTATTACTGATAAAGAACAACTTGTCATGGCGTCACTAAAACCAAAATCCACCATAATTTTTTAACAAATAGATCAAAGGACTCTCTTTAAAAACTTTATTTGTGGTGATAGTTTGCAGTTTTGTACAATAAAAGAAAGCTTCTAAAAGCCCTTTATCTATTTTAGAGATAGCAATGCCATTTCACTGAGGGCTATGTATTATAGTGTGGTATTTCTTTCTTATAATCTTGTAAAAGAAGTCTAAGGAACACGTCTTTGAAAAAATGGTAAGAAGTAAAACACTGTCTAGCACTTATTAATATTTTTTTCCTTCCTACATTTGTATAACATTTTAACTCAATGCTCTCTACTCCAAAAGAGACAGAATTAGCTGAAAGAGGAGAGGAAGCACAGCAGTGCAGTCGAAGAATAAAGGAATATATTTTATTTCATTCCCACCAAAAGAATACAGGAGTATATTCTTTGGGTGGGAGTGAAATAAAATTTATTAAGAAAGAAATAGAGAATTGCAAACTTGTATTTCTGAAGGCTTGTGTAAGTAGTATACAGTGCTCTGTTTTTACCCTGTAAAGGCAGACATGTTTTTTTAAATATTTGCCTATAGACTGGTGATAGGTATCAAGGCCAGAAATAATACAAGAAAAACATATCTAGTTTTGTATATTTTGATTAAAAATGGGCTCCAAATGGATCACAGAAACGCATAACTGGAGAAAAATTGGTCAAAATCTACACTCTGCAAGAATTGTCTCTCTTTGTAAATCCAGATAGGTTTTTAAAGTTCTTAAAGTCTAATCTGAAAGCGAAGAAAGAACATGTAGAAATATTTTCCAGTCTTTACCTCATGTGTGTTGGTATGACATAATATCACGCATCAATAATAAAAATATTACCCAATGTAACAGAGATTTTAACCAAGCACTTGATCCAATGTCCATTAAAATATATGTGAAGTTTTCTTCGGTTAATTCAATGTCCATTTGATTAGATACATAAATGTTCGCAAACTGCTTGCATTTTATGATTTTTTCCCAAGTGTTCCTGTATCACTCACTTCTGATGCTGTGAGACTTACTTTTATTTGCAACTGGAAAGGATAAATCAGCTCACAGGCTGAAGTGATAGCATAGGCTCTAGTAAGCACAGCCAAAGCATTCTTCCTAGACACTCCGTGTGCAGATCAAATAAGAAACTGTAAAAACTGCCACTTAAGGTGTCCCACATTTGACACTATTACAAATAATCAGACAGAAAATATGCCTCCCTTAAAGTTTTTAATTGACTTCAAAAGAACTTGGATAGTATCCTAAGCTGGGAAGCGGGAGGTGGAGGAATATCTTTGTCATATTTGTGATTTGCTACTCATTTTCTCACAAAGTCATGACACCAAGGTGGACACATTCTTATTTTTGATCATTCATAGCAAACAGGCTGAGGATTTCAGAGGAAATATATTTTATCTAAACCTAGATGTATTACAGATATTTAAAAGCATGCTAGTTGGCTACAGATGTTTTATGGCTTCTTGAAGTCCAGGAAATAGCACCAGAACATTAAAGTTTTGAAATAAATAAAAAATCCAGAAAATTTGGTAGAGTTAAGAATTTAAGATGATGCTAAAATATTTGGGATTATTTTAAAAAATATGAGATAAATCAGAATATTGCAGACAAATCCTTTTGTCCTTCAAGGAAACTTCAGCTCATGGCATTCAAGATTGCTGTCTGTTGTACAACAAACTTACAGAGTGAAGTCTTAGCTCCATTGAATTAAATGTGAATTTTGCCATTGAGTTTGCTGAGGTCGTTTTCACTACAGATTTATGCTGTATGACTTTAGCATGACTACTTTAGACTAAGAGTTACAATGTTAAGAAAGTGTGTTATAACATTAACATTATCTTAATGATGTGATGTGTCTCTGAGATTATTGAGGTACTTCATGTAGTACGGAAATCTTGCTGATGGGGAGATAATGGTGAAGCCTGAATGTGCTTCTGGTCATAATTTTCTTCCTCCTCGCCCCCCACCCCCCCTTTTTTAAAAAAATTTTTAAGTGAAAAGACACTTTGAGCATTTAGATAAACTAAACAACTAGCTGTTGAATTTCAGGAAGGATACTGTTATTTTGCATACTACTGAAAAACTAATTTTATAACCTTTTGGGGGAGGGACAATTTTTCTGCTGTTATTGTTTAGTCCTCTTTCTGGTCATTATCCTTTCAGCAAAGTTCAGCACAACATTTGAACCTCTGAGGACGATCTTGCATCAGAATTGATCATGTGGTATTTTAAGAGTTAAAAAGTAAGCTTTTTTTTTTTTGTCTGAGAAAACCTTACAAGATGATTCCACACATCTTAACTAAAGGCATAAGATTAAAGGAACAATCGTGTGGCACAGCTGCAGCTTTGGAAGGACTGCTGAATAATCAACCATTTTTTATTTTATTTTCTTTGGCTAGTGATTCTGCCTGTCTATAAATAAGGATAGAAAACAGATCTTGGGTATACAGTGCATTTTATCTAGAAGGGTGAAAGTTTACAATGTATTTTAGTTTGACAACTGATACATACAAACGCTTATCTGTTCTCAAGGGGTATTAGAATAATTCCTGCACATGTAAGATATTGTACTGGGTGATCTGCAAACATAAAGGCTGGCTCTGCCCCAGAGCCATGACAATAGTGTAAGACAAAGGACAATGTAGGTGACCAGATGGAGAGCTCACAAGAATCAGAATGACAATACTGATAAACACTGTCATACAAAAATGATAAGACAGTAGCTTGTGTCTGCTTTTTTTTTTGGACAGAGTGACGGCAGAAAGTGTGCTATATTAGTTTTTGTATTACTAGTATTGCATTTTACATTCTGCTAATTATTATTTCTTTCATATAGCAAACAATGCTTACCAGCAACAATTTTTTCCCTGTGAAAACCTGGGCAATACTGTGACAAATGCTGACAATCAAAAAATAATTTATATTGGCACTAACACAAAATCAAGGACAAGGAATTAAAGATAATATTGCCTTATCAAATACAGAAAGGTAATTTATCTACGCTGTAATTATTCCAGCTAGAATTTGGCCAGATTACTGAAGTTAATTCTTCAGTTCTTTAAAATGTCCAGCAAAATTGATAGGGTGTATTAACTGTCACAAAACTTACTTATCCAGAAAAAAAATGTAATAATGAAACAAACCTCTTATAGTGGGGTTGGGACATATTCTGGTGGTCCTGGACCTCATGGTTCAGAATCAGCTAGCATGCTGATTCATAAATATCCTTCACAGCAGCAACAACTTCAAATGTTCCTTCAGCTTCTCATAAGCAAACTGCCACTGATAATGATCTAGTTGAAATGATACTTATTTCTTTCACATTACACACTTTCTCCCCAGTCCTCCCCACCCTTTTTTTTTTTTTCAATGAGAATTAAATTTCAGTATACAGGAAAGGAAAACTGAAAATAACCAGACATCATTTTTCTTTGTATTCATTTTTTCATATGCACCTCATAAGTAAGATGTCTATAAAATTTAATGACATTTATTAAAATCAATTATGGTGAACTTTTTGGAATGAATAATTTAAGTTTGCTGTGTTAACATAATCCTACAATAACATTGTTTATATATAAAGGCATTATCTTAGTATATTACACTTTTAAGAAACCCCAAGTTTAGGGGTCTATTAGCACTGAGTTGTAAGCAAGACATAATTTTTCCTAATAAAAGGTAAGCTCTGTTTCCAGCTTAAGATGGCTATTTTATCTACCTGTGCATAAAATATCACGCTGGACCATGATACAGGAGTCATCACAGAGTATATTTATTTCTCTTATTTATGCACTTAGACACCTTAATGATGAGCATAGCAAATAAAAAATGTCTATGTGTTTGTATTTTTTTAAATTTTGTGTCTGTAATAACGTGTTCCAAAGCAAAATGGAAATCAAACCTCCAAGCACTTTTGTAATTGTAACTTCTAATCTGTGAAATCTATAATGGAGTTGAACTGCCATTTGATTTCTAAAAGGCTACATAAAATGTAGCCAATCTTCTGAAAACACTCTTCAGTAAAACTGAATTCCACTTCCAGAAGCACTACTTTGTTTTTTAACACAGTGTAATCTTGTATATTTTTATTTCTCCTACTCTATAATGGTAAATTTAAATCATGGGAAATTTTGATCTAGTCTCATATTGTTTTCGTCCTTCCTTGTATATCACAGCACATGGAAAATAAGGAGGTAATTGATGGCAGCCAACATGGTTTCACTAAGGACAAATCATGCCTGACAAACTTGGTGGCCTTCTATGACAAGGTTACAGCATTGGTGGATAAGAGAAGAGCAACTGACGTCATCTACCTGGACTTGGACAAAACATTTGACACTGTCCCACATGACATCCTGGTCTCTAAATTGGAGACACATGGATTTGATGGATGGACCACCCAGTGCATAAGAAATTGGCTGGATTGCCGCACTCAAAGAGTTGCGGTCAACGGGTCGATGTCCAAGTGGCAATCAGTGACAAGTGGTGTTCCTCAGGGGTTGGTACTGGGACCAGTACTATTTAACATCTTTGTTGGTGACATGGATGTTGGGAGTGAGTGCACCCTCAGCAAGTTTGCCAAAAACACCAAGCTGTGTGGAGCGTTTGACATGCTGGAGGGAAGGGATGCCATCCAGAGGGATCTGGACATGCCTGAGACGTGGGCCTGTGCCAACCTCACGAAGTTCAATAAGGCCAAGTGCAAGGTCCTGCATGTGGGTCAAAGCAATCTCATGCACAAATAGAGGCCAGGCAGAGAATGGATTGAGAGCAGCCCTGAGGAGAGGGACTTGGAGGTGTTGGTGGTTGAAAAGCTCGACATGAACAGGCAATGTGCACTTGCAGCCCAGAAAGCCAACTGCATCCTGGGCTGCATCAAAAGAATCATGGCCAGCAGGTCAAGGGAGATGGTTCTGCCCCTCTACTCTGCTCTCGTGACACCCCACCTGGAATACTGTGTCCAGCTCTGGAACCCCCAGCATAAGAAAGACATGAACCTGTTGGAGCAGGTCCAGAGGAGGACCATGAAGATGATCAGAGGATTAGAGCACCTCTACTATGAGGACAGGCTGAGAGAGTTAGGGTTGTTCAGCCTGCAGAAGAGAAAGCTCTGGGGAGACCTTCTGGCAGCCTTATAGTATCTGAAGAGGGCCTACAAGAAATCTGGAGAGGGACTTTTTACAAGGGCATGTAGTGATAGGACGAGGGGTAAGGGCTTCACACTGGTGGAGGTTAGATTTAGAATAGATATTAGGAAGCAATTTTTCACTCTGAGGGTGGTGAGGCACTGGAACAGGTTGCCCAGGGAAGCTGTGGAGGCCCCATCGCTGGCAGTGTTCAATGCCAGGTTGGATGAGGCTTTGAGCAATCTGGTCTAGTAGGAGGTGTCCCTGCTCATGGTAAGGAGGTTGGAACTAGATGATCTTGAAGGTCCCTTCCAACCTAAGCCACGCTATGATTATGTCCCCTTTGCCTCCTGTTGACTCCTTTTCTCTAGCTGAAGATTCTTGAACAGAGACAGAGATTTCTTCTAAATTGCTTGTTTCTGGTGTTATCTAGATAGGAGGAGCAAAACCTCTTTATTTTTTTTTACTTAGGATGTCATGTGATCTGTTTAATCTGGACTGCGTATAGATTGCCAAACTTACTCTTGGCTGCATATAGACTCTTAAACTCATACATGTTTTATTCCTGGCTCCCCTGTTGTTCAATTCATGGAATCTATTGGAATACACACTGTTTATCTCCCACACTGAACACATGTTTTCTTGTGTTTTGTTTTACAGTACAGAAACACATGCCTCTTATTTGGATATGTAGTGGAATGACTTTGTACAGATTACCAGAACTCATATATTCAGAATTTGATAATCTGTAAATTTGGATCTCCCACTTACACTTTGTTTTTGGCTTGAAATTTGTGCTTAAGTTTCCAATGTTTAAGGACACAGCACTCCAAATCAAAAAACAAGACTTCCTCTGCAATGTATAAGGTGAAACAGAAGTCTCTGAAGGCCTCCAAGGTAAATCTTGTTAAGTTTTGAAGTGGGAAAAAAGAAGAAGAAGAAGAAAAAAAAGCTTCCATTAGGTTCTTGTGAAAAATATAAAGGAAAAGTAGTATAGAAAATCAACTTTCTACTCATATCAAAGCAGCTTATAGTGTATACTGTAGTTAATAACTTATGGGTAAATAAACTAGGTTTATTTACTAATTAGTAAAAAATAGTAAAAAAACCCCAACAATTGAGCAAACCATGGAAACAGAGAATTTCAGGCTAGATAACTTGCACTGATGAGAAACAGCTTAGCTCTCTACCAGGTACTGCCAAAGGACACGGTATTTGCTATCATGTGTCTCCTTTGCCCTGCAATATAGAAGCACCCTTGTCTTTATATAATTTTTAAGGAAAGGAATGTGTGAAAAATTAAATGTGGCCAAGTTATCTTGATTAATAAAGAAGCTATGACCATAGCATATGAACAAAACATGCACAACTGTTGGGAAACAGGAGGTCAAATAGGTGAAATGCTGGAAGAACTTGGTTTGCTTATCTGTTCAAATAAAATCAGTGATAAGAAAACAAGAAAAATTGTCTTTTACGAGAGGCACAGAAAACTATTTCTTAGTCCTATTCCCTGACTAATGTCAGTACTAGTCCCCCTTTCAGTACTACTTTTTATTTGAAGGGTTGTAGAGACAGTGGCCTGTGCATTATTAAAGTAATTCGAATCTGGTAATGTTCATTATATTTATAGTATTTTTTCCACCAAAATAAAAACAGGACTGCACAATTCCAGTACATTTAAATGTACATTTAAGAGTATGAAATAGTGAGATACTATTATTTTTATGGCACTGGATTTGGTGTGTTCTTCAAATTTTGGAGGAGTAAATTCAACCCTGCATTTTCAGTAAATGCTGTCAGAAAGGCAAAAGGCTAATATAAAGGAAATGCCGAGAAAACAATCATCCTGAGAAGCTGTAGCTGATGTAAGACCATCCTGTTTTCATTTTCTTTTAGCCATCTTGCAATGATATCATACCATTGTGAAAAAAAAAAAAGCATTTGTACTATAATATGTGTCAAATTTTGCAAAGACAATGCATTGTATGGTGAATGTCTCACTATACAGTATGCGTGATGAATTTTCTAGCTTATCTACTAATACACTCAATATGCATGTACGGGACAGTGATAGAGAGAGGTTTTGTGGTTTGGGGTTTGGGTTTTTTGTCCCCCACTTGTTTGTTTTTTCTGAATCAGATCTCTGGATTTTCTTTATTCTATGCTAATTACTGTAAAATGCCACAATATGTTTATCTTTGCAGTTATGTTTTTCCAAAGAATCTTCAGTTATCAAAACATATGCGTGTCCCATGTTAGACAAAAAACTGGTGAAATGTCTACAGCACAAAAATGTAGATGACACTTTGGTACAAAAAAGATTACTGTGTGTTTCAAAGTGAGAAGGAAAATCAGGTACCAAAATTTCATTTAAAGAACAGAAAAAAACCCTAATTTAAGACATTAGGACTTAATCCATTTGGGTTGAGATGAAGATGATCCTGAATATTTCTGAACATTCTTATAAATGCTAAGTGAGCTGGCCCATGGCAGCAGACCATGGCTGTAGTGGTCACAGTGACTGGAGAAGGACAGTGGTACAGAATGTTTTAAGTGCTAAAGAATACTCCCTGTCATTAAGATAACTGGATTGAATTTTTTTTGTTAGTAAACAAAAATCATGCAAATGCAGAAAATCAGAATATCTGATTTATGCTTATAAAATTCTCCTGTTTGGGAATTCCAGAAACCTCTTATCCAAAGGAAGCCAAACTATACTAATGCTTGTCTGCAGTTTCCTAATCCTTAGGATCACTATAGACTGGTCAGATTATGTGGTATAAGAGCAATCAGAGGGCTGAATTTCCTTATGCCATGAGGAACTTCATTCCCTCTAGTAAATATTCAGATGACAGCACTGCTGTGACAGCATTTGCTTTGGACTGCCTCTGAAACAGCACATCATGAGCAGATGACAGAGTTCACTCTCATGGTTTAGTGTGAGAGGCAGAAAAGAGATGGCTGTCCATTTCAGGAGCTGCACTCAAAAGAGAAACTGCCTGTGCTTCCTTCAGTCCTTCACAGGTTTTTACAGCCAACTCTAACGGAAGATTTAGTGAGTCACAGCTCTAAATTATTTAGGAGAGTCCCAAATCCACAGACTGCTTCTGGTAAAGTCTGTTATTATCCCACAGACAGATGTGGAAAGACTTTCCTTAAGGGGTAGTCTCCAATGGGCAGAGTCACTTTTGGAAAGTGAGAATGAGACACTAGAGATCAAATATTTATTCCCACTGAATTTACTATATGAAATGTCCGTGACATAGGTAGTTAAAAGCTGCACTCTGAAAACATGGAGGAAACACACTCATCAGGGCCTCTTTCATCACTAAATAGAGTGATCATCTTATAAAGACACTTCCTTTCCTCTGAAATGTGGAATAATTACACTGACAACCCCCCTCCCCAACCTTACAAGAGGTAGAGTATTGTTCATTTTGTGTCTATCAAAGAAATGCAAAAGCATTGTAAAATCTGCCAAGTCAGGCAAAAACCATCTCTCAAAAAAAATTTAAATCAAATAATTACAGAGAATTATTGCAATAGAAAGGTGGTGGGATATTGTCAATAACTGTTCATGTAAGCTAAAGATAAAAATATGGTTGCACTTCAATATATAAAATGTAGTCAGTCTACATAGCTCTCATTTGCTGTACAGAACAAGCTAATAAAGAAGGAGGAAAAGAGAAGCAGGCATCATTTTGAATTTTCTAACTGAGGAAATCTTGTCTTTGACTTTCAAATGTGATGAGCTTTGATAGACTCCGTGCACTTCATCCCACCTGCACTTTCTTGGATTCATGCCTTGATTTGTGTCAACCGACTCACTGACTTTTTATCAAGGTGTTCAAATATACAGTGCCTTCATTAACTACCCAAGTTTTCTGTCTCATTATGTGAGACAGAAAAGCCCACTAAGCTGTCATTGAACAGCAGTCATTACTTCTGAGCTCCTGTACTTCTGTGGATGAGGGTGAGGGTGACGATTGATTTATCACTATTTTAATAGATACTTGACCTGTGAGTCAATAGAAATGTTTCACTCAGTGGTGGCAGAGGGCAAATGATCCAATTTTGTGAACACAATGGACTAATACAGATGCTTTAGTTTTTCCTGATTTTCTGGGAGACTTGTTACAATTTTCTGTTGCTTGATATTTACTAATCTTACTCGTTAAGAAATCCCTGGTATTTCAAGTTTAAGTTAATATCAATGAAAAAAACTAACATCTTAACATCATGGTGTGATTTGGGCTGGACTGGTCACTGAAACAAGTTATTCTTTAAGTACTACCCAGATGAATTTACAACCAAATGAAAGGAAACAAAATCATATAGCTTACCTACACATACAAATTTCCAGCTTTTTTTTTTTTATTTTTTAGCAAGAAGATGTTAAACATATTAAAAAATATTTTTCACTTTTCAAATGAATTCTGTTCAAAACACTCAAAGTGATTTTAAAAATTTTATAAGTTAAACAAGACAGGTTAAATAAAACTTAAAAAGGATATTGTACCATTTAAAAAAAATAAAGCAGAAGTAAGCAACTTTCTGAAAGAACAAGATGAACTCTCATGGACCAAGGTGAGGCTGACTTGCATGTAGTTCCCCGTATACTTCTGCTTGCTGTCTTGGAGACAGGAGGGTCATTTGCTCTCTTACAGTTCCCTGCCAGGTCCTGCTGGTTCCTTGATTATCTGTGTCAAGAAACTGTTGGTAATGCACTTGAAACCTCCTAGATTACTTGTGCCCTGCTGTGTTGTCTCTGCAGCATACATTGGGGTAGTTCAATTCTCCCAAGAAGACAAGGGCCTACAAATGTGAGGCTTCTTCCAGTGTCTGAAGAAGAGCCTCATCTCTGTTCTTCCTCATCAAGACAGTTTGTAGCAGACACCTGTCACAATGTTTCCCACTTTGGTCTGCATGCTAATTTGGCTGGGCCATCACCCAATCAAAGAAAGAGGATATGAATAATATATATATAAATCCTGCAGCTCTCTTACATGAAGGGTGACTCTCACTTCTTACCTTCCTGGTCTGTCCTTCCTAAAGTGCCTGCATCTATCCCTGGCAACACTCCAGCAGTTGATTACTAAGTCCTTAGTGTTTACATCATCCCTCTGCTTGCCAACTTGGTCTACTGCTCCTTCACTGGATTGTTGGCCATTCTCTCCCTCCCTTCTTGTTTGTAGTTTAATGCTCTCTTCTTGAGGTTATCCAGCCTGAATACAAAGATGCTTTCCCCTGCTTGGTCAGTTCTTTTCTTGCTTGGCCTTCTCTTCCAAGCAATCGTCAAAAAGGTCACATTATCATAAAAATTACAACTCACTGCGGCCCCTGACCCACAGAACTACAGCCTCCCATGGGAGGTCATGTTGAGTAAAGGCTTCTGATTTGCCTGCGGGCTGCCAGGGGACCCTGCACCATGACACGTGCCCACCATTGCTAAACACACAAACTCTGTCCTCAGCAGAATTTCTGCCTCCACTTCTGCACAAAACGCTGTCTCTGGGGGCCACCTGTGTTAGCTGAAGTACTAATGAGTGTAAGTTATAGTAGAATTCACTGTTATGAAGCTACAGGATGTTGATTAAAGACTCTACACAGCGCTCAAAATCTAACCTTACAAAACTCTGATGTTGTGATTGGAAAGATACTTGGATTCAGGGACAATTCATTGGTGATAGAAACCACAGCTCTTTAATTTTTCCTTGATTCATAGAAGGATCATCTTACAGCATATTGTTGTATTTATCTCTGCATTCAAGTGTTATGTTAGAAAATGCATTTTATTTGGCCTTTTGGGAACTTTGAAAATTTGTAGTGATAGAAAACAGAAAATAAAATTCATGATAAATTAATGTAACTTAGTATGTTTCAATTCCAGAAAACATAGGCATTACAGGTATTAATAAACAGTCTCTTTGAATCGTTAGACTTGTGATTGAAGAAAGCAGAAACAAAGACTGGCTAGGAAATGTGGTTTTGATGAAAATCAGAAGACAGAAATGAAATCTTCAAGTAGTCACTGCAATGATTAATGTAGTCAAGACAACAAAAGTCTTACAATGAATTCAGAGTCTGTTCCCTCCCACAGGGGTCTGTTGCCAAAAGGAAACGTTAGCCAATCAACAGATTAGTAATGTTTTCTGAGGGTAAATGTATAAAACTAGGAATCAAATTAAATGCTGAAAGTGCTATAAAACCATAGAGGGGAAAACATTCAAACAGTAAAATAATTTTGAAAAATACATTCCCAAATGGTCAAGAACTTTGAAGGAAGGAGCTAAATATTCATTATTAATGAATATAAACATATTTGCAACAAACAACAGATTCTCAGACAGCTTTGTGTATGCTGGTCTCCTCTCGCCGAGGAGACCCGCTCCGGGGCAGGTAAGTCCGTGCTGGGGAAGGAGATCGAGGCAAAAAGGGCTGTCAAGGGGCTCTTTTTTGGGGCTCTCAAAGCACGGAGAAGCGGCTAGCTCGTGCTGGCACCGGCAGCTTGGAGTGGGCTGCTGATGTGGCAGGGGCAGAGCCGGCACCGCCCATGGCAGTTCTAAATGTGTCCTGCCAGAGCGTGGTGACCAATTGCCGTGCACCGAGAAACTCAGCTGGCACTCAGCAAGGTAAGTTCAACTGGTGGTAACTGGTCCCCCTCCTGGCTCGAGAGGCAAACTTGACTCAAGTAGTGGCCGTTGCCCTCCCAGGAGAGGACCTAGCCATGATTACCACTTGTCTGAAATCCCTTGTGAGAAGGAATGTGGCGACCCAGCCGGAGCTTCTAGAAAAACATGTGGCCGTGCAGGTCTCTGGCTGCAGGGAGTGCCTGAGCCTGTCACTCACAGTGGAGGACAGCAGAGACACCACCTGTGTGTGGTGTGACCAGGTGAATGACCTGCTTAGCCTGGTGGCAGAGTTGAGGGAGGAAGTGGACAGGCTCAGGAGCATCAGAGAGTGTGAGAGGGAGATAGATTGGTGGAGCCACACCTTGAGGCCAAAGCAGCAGATAGAGGACCCAAAAGAAGTAAAGGATCCCCTCCCCTCTTGCCACCAGGCGGGAGCAGGGGAACTAAGAGATGGGGGGGGATTAGAAACAACAGGTCCCTGCTCGGGGAGGCAGGCGAGTCCCCTTCCGGCCTCCCTCACCTTCCCAGTTGCCCTTACACAACAGGTATGGGGCTCTGGAAATTAAGGGTCAGGCAAATGAGGAGATGGGTGAAGGTTCTTCCAGGGGGTTGCCTGGGGTGAGTCAGTCAGTCCCATGCATTAGGACTGCTTCTGTTAAGAGAAAAAGGAGGGTAAGTGCTGTAGGCGATTCCCTTCTGAGAGGAACAGAGGGCCCCGTATGCTGACCAGATCCAACCCACAGGGAAGTCTGCTGCCTCCCTGGGGCCCAGGTTAGGGATATCACTGGGAAACTCCCTGGTCTGCTACGGCCCTCTGATTATTATCTGCTCCTGGTTGTGCAAGTGGGCAGTGATGAGGTGGCAGACAGTAGTCCAAAAGCGATTAAAAGGGACTTCAGGGCACTGGGGCGACTGGTCAAGGGATCAGGAGCACAGGCAGTGTTTTCCTCAATCCTTTCAGTGGCAGGGAAGGACACTGAGAGGAACAGGAAAACACACCTTTTAAACACATGGCTCAGAGGCTGGTGCCACCAGTGGAATTTTGGTTTTTTTGATCATGGGGAGGTTTATACGACACCAGGCCTGCTGGCGACAGATGGAATTCAGCTGTCTCAAAGAGGGAAAAGGATCCTCGCTCATGAGATGGCAGGGCTCATTGAGAGGGCTTTAAACTAGCTACAAATGGGGAAGGGGATAGAATCAAGCTTGTTAGAGATGAGCCTAGGGGCAGCATGCCAACATTGGGGGAGAAATCGATAGCCCAGCTCAAGTGCATCTACACCAATGCACGCAGCATGGGCAACAAACAGGAAGAGCTGGAAGCCACTGTGAAGCAGGATAGTTATGATATAGTCACCATCACAGAAACATGGTGGGACGACTCATATGACTGGAGTGTTGCATTGGATGACTATAAGTTCTTCAGAAGGGATAGGCAGGGAAGGAGAGGTGGTGGGGTGGCTCTATATGTTAGGGAGTGTTTTGATTGTATAGAGTTCAATGACTGTGAAGGCGAGGTTGACTGCTTATGGGTAAGGATGAGGTGGAAGGCCAACAAGGCAGATATCCTGTTGGGAGTCTGTTATAGATCACCCAATCAGGATGAAGCAATAGACAAAGCATTCTACAAGCGGCTGACAGAAATCTCACAGTCCCCAGCCCTTGTCGTAGTGGGGGACTTCAACTTACCAGACATCTGCTGGAAATACAACACAGCAAAGAGGAAACAGTCTAGACGATCCCTGGAGTATGTGGAAGATAACTTCCTGACACAACTGCTAAATGAGCCTTCCAGGGGAGGTGCCTTGCTAGACCTGCTGCTCACAAATAGAGAAGATCTGGTGGGTGATGTGGTGGTCAGAGGCCGTCTTGGGCTTAGCGACCATGAAATGATAGAGTTCTCAATTCTTGGTGAAGTAAGGAAAGTGGTCAGCAAAACCACTACCATGGACTCCTGGAAGGCAGACTTCAACCTGTTCAGGACACTTGTTGAGAGAGTCCCTTGGGAGACAGTTCTGAAGGGCAAAGGGGTCCAGGAAGGGTGGACATTCTTCAAGAAGGAAGTCTTAGAGGCACAGGAGCAGGCTGTCCCCATGTATCGTAAGATGAACCAGCGGGGAAGATGACCGGCCTGGCTGAACAGGGAGCCCTTGCTGGGACTCAGGAAAAAAAGGAGAGATTACCACCTTTGGAAGAAGGGGCAGGCAATGCAAGAAGAGTATAGGGATCTAGTTAGGTCATGCAGAAAAAACATCAAAAAGGTGAAAGAACAGCTAGAATTTAATCTGGCCACTGTCGTAAGAGATAACAAAAAAGGTTTTTACAAATACATTAACAACAAAAAGAGAGCCAGGGAGAATCTCCACCCCTTATTGGTTGTGGAGGGGAAGATTGTCAACAAGGATGAGGAGAAGGCTGAGGTACTTAATGCCTTCTTTGCCTCAGTCTTTGATAGTAAAACCAGTCATCCTCGGGGTATTCAGCCACCTGAGCTGGAAGACAGGGATGAAGAACAGAATAATCCCCTATAATCCAAGAGGAAGCAGTTAGTGACCTGCTACACCAACTGGAGAGCCACAAGTCTATGGGCCCAGATGGGATCCACCCGAGAGTGCTGAGGGAGCTGGCGGAGGAGCTTGCCAAGCCCCTCTCCATCATTTATCAGCGGTCTTGGTCAACAGGGGAGGTCCCAGATGACTGGAGGCTTGCCAATGTGACACCCATCTACAAGAAGGGCCAGAAGGAAGATCCAAGCAGTTATAGGCCTGTCAGCCTGACCTCAGTGCCAGGAAAGATCATGGAACGGATCATCCTGAGTGCACTCACGTGGCATGTGAAGGACAACCAGGGGATCAGGCCTAGCCAGCATGGGTTCATGAAAGACAGGTCCTATTTGACCAACCTGGTCTCCTTTTATGACCAGGTGACCCGCCTGGTGGATGAAGAAAAGGCTGTGGATGTTGCTTACTTGGACTTTAGTAAGGTCTTCAACACAGTCTCCCACAGCATTCTGCTAAAGAAGCTGGCAGCCCATGGCTTAGACAGGTGTACTCTTCACTGGGTTAAAAACTGGCTGGATGGCTGAGCCCAGAGAGTTGTGGTGAATGGTGTTAAATCCAGTTGGCAGCAGGTCTCAAGCAGTGTTCCTCAGGGCTCAGTTTTGGGGCCAGCCTTGTTTAATATCTTTATTGATGATCTGGACGAGGGGACTGAGTGCACCCTCAGTAAGTTTGCAGATGACACCAAATTAAGTGGGAGTGTTGATCTGCTTGAGGGTAGGAAGGCTCTGCAGAGGGATCTGGACAGACTGGATTGATGAGCTGAAGCCAACTGCATGAGGTTTAACAAGGCCAAGTGCCGGGTCCTGCACTTGGGTCACAACAACCCCAGGCAACGCTACAGGCTTGGGGAAGAGGGGCTGGAAAGCTGTCCGGCAGAAAAGGATCTGGGAGTCCTGGTGGACAGCCGGCTGAACACGAGCTAGCAGTGTGCCCAGGTAGTCAAGAAGGCCAATGGCATCTTGGCCTGTATCAAGAACAGCGTGGCCAGCAGGAGTAGGGAAGTGATCGTGTCCCTGTACACAGCGCTGGTGAGGCCGCAGCTTGAGTACTGTGTTCAGTTTTGGGTGCCACAGTACAGGAGGGACATTGAGGTGCTGGAGCGTGTCCAGAGAAGGGCAACGAAGCTGGTGAGGGGTCTGGAGAACATGTCTTATGAGGAGCAGCTGAAGGAATTAGGATTGTTTAGTCTGGAGAAGAGAAGGTTGAGGGGAGACCTTACTGCTCTCTACAGCTACCTGAAAGGAGGCTGTAGTGAGATGGGAGCTGATCTCTTCTCCCAAGTAACTAGCGATAAGACAAGAGGAAATGGGTTCAAGTTGTGCCAGGGGAGGTTTAGATTGGATATTAGGAAAAAATTTTTCACGGAAAGAGTTATCAAACATTGGAAGAGGCTGCCCAGGGACATGGTTGAGTCACCATCCCTAGATGTGTTTAAAAGTCATGTAGATGTGGTGCTTAGAGACACGGTTTAGTGGCAGACCTGGTAGAGTAGGGTCAATGGTTGGACTAGATGATCTTAAAGGTCTTTTCCCACCTAAACAATTCTATGATTCTATGATTCTATGCTGTCAGGGACATTCATCAACAGTTGCTTTCTAGTCCTCTGTGCCCAACAGTAACCAACCATCATCAACACACCCCTGCTTTTGTCTACAAAACCTGTATTTCTATAAAGATCTATCACTATGGTGAACAAATTCAGTCACAGATAAGAAAATTGCAACTTACATGAACTCAAAATGAGTTAAGAAATTTTCACAATTTCGCTGGTAACGTTTTGCATGTACAGCTTCAGAAGAGGAAACAGTTTGTCAAATACTTGGGGAATTACTCAGCTCTTGGAAAAACACTCATTTGCGATGAATGGAAGAGCATAGATGCAAACAACCCAACATACAAATAGCAAGAATCCATATTAAATCTACCTGTAGCAACCTTGCTTTATACTGATACTTCTTTGGAATACACTCCATATTTGTCGTATATAATTAAAAAAACGAAAACCAACAAAACTCCAAAGACAGAAGCATGTTCATCAGAAGTAATTTGACTCTACATTTTCTGGTTTACATTTCCATTATTAAAAGAGAGAAGGGAGCTCATGTTCTGCAAAGAATGGAAGATGCGATAGAGTAAAAAAAATTTGTTCTTTTAGAGTGTTTTTATGAAAAAAACTGTGCAGAACAATTGTCTGTAAATCAAAATGTGGGCAGATTGTGTTAGAAGAACAGATGATGCAACTGGCTTTTCATTTCTGGGGTCTTAGATTTAGTATCCTAAATCATAAGTATAGATGAGTTATTTAGTCAGATTCTAGCATTGATCTGTTTTGCCCGAAGTTCATCTGGAGCTATTTAAACCTAAGTGTTGAGATGAGGTATGAGAGTCTGAAATTAATAATCACATGCAGTTATTTATGTGACACTAGCTAACCGTTGAAATCCTGGTCTTAATTTGGGAATGAATCAGTCTTCCAATTGCTTTAAATCTTCAATCATAGTATAGAACTTCCATGTTTTGGGCACTGTTGTATTCCCAGATTAAAGATACTACTCCTCCAACCTACAAAACATCCAGTCTTCTGTTGAAGACATTTTTAAAAATGAAATATGATAAATCCATCACCAATGCACTGAGTTTTGTTTAAAGCCTAAAATACTGCCATAATATAGCCATTTTGAGTTTCTGTTATGTATTGTTTACCTCAATTTACATTAGGCTTGCTCCATATTACATAGGAACAAAGTAAATGTTTTTAGTAAGACAACTGCTAGAATTGTGCCATTACTGCCAAATAATACATTTTCAAGCTCTTTTAAGCCAGCATTTATTGAATTCATTTGTGATACTGAATGTTTATACATATTTCCACTGAAGTTTTATTGTCATATTTATGACTTAGGATATCTGGGACTTGTTTTTGCTGATCTTACTGTTAGAAACCCCTGTTAAGGCCTCCCTATTGAGAAATGATTGTAGCAACTGAGATAAAATGTGAAGACACTGTTTTGAAAATACTCTATGATATTTGCAGATTCTGCATGTTGTTCTTTTCTGAGATTTGCAACTGAAAAACAGAGTTTATAGTGTAGCCCAGAGCCTGTAAACCACATTAACATTCAGGGAAAATATCTTCCTTTTCAAATCTAGAAAACAGCACTTTTGAACTGATTACTTAATTACTTCATACACCCACAAATGAAGATATTACTCTTCAGTACAGCTGGTCACAAATGTGATGCAAACCAGCCCTTCCCATGGAATTCCAAGATAAGAGCTATGTTTTCATTGAATATCTCCCCAGCATATCAATGAATAACATTTTGTCCTGTGTGTACAATAAACATACTACAAGAAGTAAGACATTTACACATACAAGATTTTCTGTGAATATGTTTTTTAAAATTCAATGGAAAAACCTGCTCACAAACTGCAGTATTAGGAACATTTGCCTTAATAAAATTTAAAATTGAACTCCATAAGAAATAAACTTTAAAAGATAGAGGGACTGAACCTTACACAGAGGCAAGACAATACTAAGCAAACTGATTCAAAGAAGCAAGACACTCCTGCTTTGCAAAGAAACAAAAACCTTTCCCAGCCCCTGCTGAGTCCCTTCTGAGAAAGCAATGCTCTTACCTCTGATCTGGCAAAACAAAACACTAGTTATCATGTTTCCTTTGAGAAGTTGTTGACCTCCATGTAGGCCACCTGGTTTTAATAACAGTGAAAACATAGCAAGCTTAAGCGCCTCGGAAATTCAAAATCCCTTCTCACCCTCTGAAGACCAAAGCAACAAATGCAGGCAAAGCGCTGCATCAAGGAGATAAACACATACCAGCTGAAAACTAAGGCTAGTGCAGTAGCCTAACAGGAAACAAATGTGTGGAAATTTGGTTAAAGTTTTATTGTTATCAATCAGAGCAGACAGTCCTAACTATATATACCTCAGTAAAGTGCCTGTTAGTATTCCTTTGACAGCACCTTCCTGTATACTAAACATAGAAAGTACATACAAAAATCAAAGATGAAATAATGAATAAATCATTTAAAGAAAGTTTTCTATGGAGTAGAATCGTTTACACAATCTATCACAACTCTCCCATTGACTGCAAAAGGAGGAGCTACTATAGCAAGTACAATGCTTTCTTACAGATTGCTTATCATGCCTTCACTAACATAACCTTCAATCTTATTCTCTTAGTAATTGTTTGAAGGTGTATCATGCAGGCAGTCAATTCATTCTGGAAAAAGGGACAATATTATGTATCTTTTTTTCTCATATTAATTACAAAACCCAAATAATTGCAGTCAAAATGACATGCATATGGAATAAAAAATAATTAATTCCTACACCAAAACTGATAAGAACTTAGGCAACATTTGCTTTTTGAGCTGGATTTTGGAACCTTCATACAGTGCTATAAGAGGTATTTAAAACAGAGAAATGGGTTAAAACTCACTGGAGACTGTGTTACAGATCAAGACTGAAATCTTCTGGGATACATCTTAATCGACTAGAGGAGAAAAGGTGGGGGAAACTTCCAAAACAAAACAAAAACCAAAACCCATACCCAACCCAAATCAAAAAGTCATCTGAATTAAGAAACAATGTAAAAATGAACAGGGTACAAAAGACAGGTGTTTCTTCCGTGATACTTCAGAGAAGAAGAAAAATTTCTGCAAAACATTTCTAAAAATGATGCTCTAAAGCAAATAAAACAAAAGGGTTTTCTTTTAGCTACTAACTTCAGTGGGAGTCATGACTTTTGAATGGCAAGTTATTCCTTTAGATACTGTGATTGGGTCAATTTTAACAACTATTAAAAAAAATTTTCCTCTTAAATCCTGAAGTTGTAATAATTTTGGTTGTGGATCCAATGCTTCATTTGATGTGAATCTAGGGTTCTCAGTACTTAAAAAAGAATAAAAAACCCCTTCCCTTCAAAACAGAGAAACAAAATGCAGACATTGCGTGTCATCGTTATTTCAGTCATTTATTCTAAACGTCAAGAGTAGTATTTCAGATAGGGAATTGAAAACTTTTTACTGAAAGATCACTGTGTCTTAGGATTTTTTAGAATTGAATAAGTATGCAGCTAGTTGCAACTTGTAATTGTCAGAAATTATAAACTAAAAATCAACAATTTTTCCTTGCAGAAAAGTCAAGAGAGACCAAAGATGGTCTAGGATTACTATTCAAAGGCAATTGCCAATATTATATTCTAGAGTATTTACTCAGGTCTAGATTCATGAAAGGTTACTGGTATGTAGACAGTAGAAGGCCTTCTTCTGTTGCACTAAAAAAGGGACTTCTCAGTCAATCAGATGATTTGCCAGTTCTTTGCTAATTTCACCATAAATGGATTATTCTTGTAAAGAATTTAGGTATATGACATTTGATTTAATTTTCAAAGTATAAAAATCATGTACAACTATTAAAAATTGCCTGTAGAAATTCTGATGCAAGTACTAAAGTGCTACTTTACTAGTGCAGCTACCACTACTTCTTTTTATAGATGTATATTTTTTTGAACACCAAGAAGCAACCGGCAAGGGAATGCCACAAGTCTGAGTATGCCAGACAATTCTTTGCTGAATAGCAAATGCTACACCTGCACTTACCCATGGGAAAAGACTGCCTGACTTTCTGAAGTATGCCTTCAGGACAATGGAGAACCTCTGACACCTCCTTATAGAGATCCTAATTATGGAAAATGTCTCTTACCAGCAGAACATTTATGATCATATTTTGGTACATATTTGGCATGAGTCTTGACATGTAGCAGACTTACAAATGTATCTAATCATGGTGCTGAATTATTTTGGACAATAATGTGCCTTAGTTTTAGGAGATTATTGGTTAAAAGTGTATTTCCTTTTGCAGAAAAAAACAAAGCATTAGGAAAAACACTGTGGCCACAGCTGGCCAACTCATGTGAACTAGTTTATTTTTTGTAGAAGTGGTAGAA
This sequence comes from Burhinus oedicnemus, assembly GCA_008921705.1. Taxonomy (NCBI): domain Eukaryota; kingdom Metazoa; phylum Chordata; class Aves; order Charadriiformes; family Burhinidae; genus Burhinus; species Burhinus oedicnemus. Next base: position 2,035,942 of record VFFE01007194.1, read on the forward strand.
GCTTTTACTTCTTTGTGCTGAGGACGTGCAGGTGTTATTTGGTCATATTCTGAAAAAAAGAGAGACAGAAGAAGAAAAAGAAATGAAGGGAGGATGGAACTGAGGCAGGCAGGAAGTCAGGAAGGGAGGGAAGGAATATAAGTGATAAGAAAACTTACTACAGTGCACATACACAAAGGGAATGAATTAAACTGAGACAGATTTGACTTTGTTTTCTCAATAGCTAATCAATATGACAGAAGAATATGTACTTTTAATACAAAAAATGAAAAGATAAAGATATCCTCCAGAATAATTTGTTAGATTTTCAATCTGACCAGGCATCATTGTTTGTTTCTTTTCCTTCATCTTCTGCTCCTACCCCTTTTATGATGAGAAAACTGTTGTTTCTCAGTTTTCAGCTTTTGTCCCGACACCACCTTCACTCTCATTCAGTTTTCAACTTTTGTCCCTATGCCACCTTCACTCTCATTTAGTCTGTTGCTCTCTTGTTCTTCTTCTCTACCTGATTAAAGCTCCTAACTCTTTTCCTATTCCATACATGTACTGCATATCATTGAGAGGAACATCTCAGGTCACTGAATAACAGGATCCTGCTACTACAGTCAACTGTGCTATACAAAAGCTCTCATAAAAATATCACTGTCTGTTTTACAATCCATTAGATTATTACTTCTACAGAATGCTGTTCTTAAACCACCGGTAATTAGAAACTTTCACATTTTCCAGCTTATACATTCTTCATGGAAGACTCATGTCTATGTAGCTGTGCACTAGCAACTTTGGCTTTTCCTCTAAACCCAGTATTTCTACAGAAACCATTTATCTTTTTTTTTTCCTCAAAGTTAAAGGAGTTAAGCTCCTTCCTTCAATATACAGTTCTCCTGCACCTTTTAAATTTAGCTCTAAAGAGGTCTTTCTCTAAGACTAAACTCTCCCCAGAGTTCTAGCTGAACTTCCTACCAATACCAACAGAAATACAAAACTCCGGTACTCCTTCTAGTGTAATTTGTATTTACCTGTTCTTTAGCTGCAACAGTCATGCTGTGATGTTTAACTAATAAGGATGTCTTTTTCTCTTCTATCATTTCTAGTTGATGGGACTCTAAAAAGGAAATTCCTGCACTTTTCTTGCCCATGGCTTGTCCAGCACAGTATTGCTAGGCTGCCTTTTTTTGAATGAGATCATGAATCCACTCTATACAAGACTTGGAGATTGGTGTGTGTTAAAGTAAGATTTATATAGTATGTTTCAACTTTATTTGCAGTTTCACAAACTAGTGTTTCTAGGTATTCAACCAAATGATGAAATATAAACACCGTACATAGTTAACAGGATGATTTTTCACATTCCTCAGTCTGGGAATACCAAACACATTTGAGGCTTTATCTGTTCTTCCCTCATGAGAATCAAAGTCCTGGTTAACTTGTTCAAAACCACAAAATCTCCTAACCTACTTCCCAGTTATAATTGCTTCCACACTCAATGAACCACAGCTTCGAAAGCACTGTCGCTTTGGGATCTTTTATCTCACAGGAATGATCTTTGTATATCTCTCAGATAGAGGTTTTTCCTCAGGTACAAGTTATGAAAATTTGTGTATTTAGTTCTTCAATTATGGCTTTCTTCTGCTCATGCTAAGAAGATGTCTACCTTTAAGAACTTTATTTTTCCTGAGATAAATTTGTTTTCACCGAAGAGGTCTCCTTAATTTCTACTGATGAATGTAAGAGAATGTATTCTATGGCATAACTTCAGACTCTTGTAATTCAGCCTATTAAGGAGAGATAGTCATTGCTTGAGCCCCTGAAGTGTCCAAATTTAAAGGAAAAAAAGACATAGAAACTGTATCAGGTCCCAGGATGAGATTCTTTTCTTGGTGACTGACCTACAAATAGTCCTTCGGTTCACCTTCATTGTTGGCCTGACTGAGTCTACCTCTAGATGCTAGATGACCACATTCTGCGGAGGACTTATAATCATAATTATACACAACAAAGCAGAAGAGAAGTGAGGAAATGAGTCACTGATTTCCCAATACGGTGAACAGTGAGATATCTTATCATTGCTTTGATGTTCTCTTTCCAAGAGAGCCCTTAATTTTGCCTCTTCTTTTTCCCCACATATGAAACAGTTTCAGAGAATGACATAGAAATATTTTTTGCATTCAACAAGGTAGCAGAGCAATCATTTTATTTAAATCTAGATTTGTTTCAGCTGCCAATTTGCAAGGATTTCTTCCTTACATTGTCTTATTAGTTTGTGTTCAGTCTGAAATAAAGGTTGAAAATAGCCTCAAGCATGGAAGTTCACAGAATGAATTAGTTTTCCTTTGAAGGAAAGAAAAAGGAGCAATTAACTATTTACAGTCTCAGATACTTAAAATTTAGATATTGATTAAAAAAAAAGAGTAAACAAAAGTTAGACACAGGACCTATAGACTAAGAATATAGCAGAAAAGAAATAAATTTCACTTTTGTTTTTTTTTAACTCACATTAATAACTAATCTTATTATGTCTACAGGAGACCATTAGATGCTCATAAAGGCGTAGAAAATCTAAAACATCTGGAATGTAATATTCTACTTTATGTGTTCCATTAGTCTTTCACAAGTTATTCTGCACTTAAAAATGAGGTCCCACACAGCACGTGTGGCATTCCAGGAGGGTCATGTTATACAACGCGTGAGAATCAGGTTCTCAGACTTCATGCTCTGGTACAAAATCTACAGTCTATGACAAACTCTCAGCTGATCACTCACAAAGGATATTAACATAGATGACTTAACTTTCCCAGGTATAACTGTATAATTCTAATGATGGATTAAAATTCTAATAGGAAAACTTACATACTATAGGATCTCAACCATGCAAAGGTAAGAAGAAGAAGCAAGCAAATTTAACACACATTCAAAACATGTAAAGAAATGTAAAAGTACTCTCTTTGAACAGCAGGAAGCATGTTAATTTTTGTTTTTATTCATGTGAGATTTCATCTTATACAAAATATGAGGTTTAATATATCTTAAATTCTGGACAGACATAAATACCGATTTTGGACAAGCTATTTGTCTTATTTGAAAAATGAAGAAGGAAATATTGCTAACAATATTGCAAGCTCTGTATCATTTTGAAAGAAACATGTCTAAATTGGTTTGACTATGTGTAAATTGGTTACCATGAGTGGGTAACAGCTAGAAATCCTTAGCAATACAAAATCTCAGTATGAAAGCAGATAAATTGTACTGCAGGACTGAGGAATAAGTCCTATCTAAGCCTAGAAAGGCTGTTAAGGTATATTTTTGCCACAGGAAATGCAGAGAAAGAGATACTACCCAACGAATTATATTGAAACTGAGAAGGCCTGCTATACTCTTAAGAGAAGAAAACGAGGCAAAACTAATAACCAACAGTTAGCCTAGTAACAAAGGCTTCAAAATAAGTTAGTTATTACAGTGAGGACAAAGTAACACAGTGAAGAAATGAGACATGTGTAAAGGGGAAAAAAAAAACCAAAAGCCAGCACAAAGGGAAAAAGATATATTCAACACTTTACCAAACAGCTAATGGATGAGCGTAAGAAGAAGTAGGGTTGAGGTAAAACCTTACTAAGTCCATGGACAGGCAAGCATTAGTTGAATTCAGTGACCTGTGAATTATTCCGTTATAGAGTGACACCTTGACTAGGAATACAAACATGTTTTGTGTTTGTTTTAGAGAGTACTTAGCTATATAGCTGTCATGTAACCTTATACGAGTTTGTTATTACTTTTGAATTTGTTATACTTATGCAATAAATTCTTTGGGAAAACAATTTCTTCAGAATTACTTGTTCTAGATAGTCCTAAAAGAAGCAAAAATCTAGAAGTTCACTCATGAAAAATTTGAAATTGGTAGTTGTTTTCTTATCAGATAGTGTTAAGAGTTGCTGAATGAATCACCCAGCTGTTCTCAGACCCTGGCTGCTAAAAGATACGGAAACTATTGTAATGGTGCTTGTTTAGTAGAGACAAACTCAGTAAGAAATATGATGTGTAAATATGATGAACATGATATCAGATCTCATTATCAGTACATAATCACATGCAGATAAAATTTGCTGAAAAAAAATGTCACACATAGCCAGATATTTGAGGCGTTTATTCATTCTTTTTTCAGGTCTGGAAGACGTTTACCAGATAATGTTAGCTTTTAAAGTTACAAGGAAGTTATTGAAGTGACAGCCTTCCTCCAGGAAGTCTCTTTTTATGAAAAATTGCCAATTATGAGAAAAGGAAGAATTTATAATGTTCGATGAGCTCATCATAGGACTTGCAGTCAGGATTTGTAATCCCAGCTCTTAAACTAGTTCTTTTTGTATTGGTGACTGGGACAGCATAACCTGATTAACTTTACATTATAATCTGGTAATCCAGTTTCCTGGTTTAAGAAATATATTAATTTGCCAGTTTAAAAAAAGAGCGATCACAGTGCTTTCAGAGAACATTAGCATCATCTGAATAACTCCTGAGGTTCTTCTGTTATTCACATCGTATTTTATTTTAGGTCCTCTAATTTAACGATATGCAGAGTTTTCAAGATAATTTCAGTGATGTGTAAATGTGTTCAGATTGTGAAAACATCACAATAAAAAAAATCAAAGAAGTCCACACAAACTGAAAAGATTACAGAAAGAAAAGATAATAGGTCATTAGAGAGTAAAAAGAGAAAGAAAAAGAAAAAACCCAACCAAAGAGGAATAGACAAGGTGGCAAATTCTGCGTATCTATAGCACTCAAACACACCAAAAACATTATTTTCTATAAAGTAATTTCACATTTTTTCTTTCTTTAATTTTTCTGTTTCTCTCATAATCAGCATGCAATTAACCTAAGTCTTTCCTTTATAGTGGCAGTTTTTCATTGAAATCTGTCTTCATTTTAGTCTATTTGTATTCTTATATCATTCTCAGTTTACATATATATGTTCTTCACTATTTCCCTTAACTTCAGTGATGGAAAGGTTGTTTAACTGAAATGGGCTAGCTTTATATCAGAGTTCTCTGAATAAAGTAGAAACTGATAAATATATCTTGATGAAAAGCTAGTTAGGAGAAAGAAAGTGTGGAATGCAGGAGTATGGGATTGCTATGTAGCTTTTCTTTACAAAGGAATGTAAATTCAATAGTGAGAATGTCTTTGGTTCTTCTACCTCCAATGTTTGAGTTTGGAAAACTATGGTGCCAAAAGGGGCAATAGATGTTATATTCAGTCGTTACTTCATTGACAAGTCCTATCAGCTCATGGAAGAAGTAGCTCACACTTTCTTGAATTGGGCTTTGGAAGTTCAATAAGTTTTCATTCTTTTTCTAGCACTCATAAAACAAAATAACATGTAAAAGCAAACGAAAAATTTCCATACAGAACACACTGAAATCACAAGAGTTAGAGGTTCTCTAAATATTCTGTGCGTGCTCTTGTAGGATCTTTTGCAACCAAAAGTTTTAAAAATTTCAGGCTAAAAGGAATATCCCATTTTACATTTTGGAGGATCAGAGACTACTTCACCCAGCAATATATACTGCATGAAGAAAGCAGGGGTGAGTCCACACTGCAAATTTGAGATCACAATCCAAAATTTGGGAAATTTTACATCTGAACATACAATTGTAAGGCCTCTCTGAATGAGAGGACAATGCAAAAGACCTTTTCATGTGTAGGTTCTTCTTGGGGTATTCAAAAGCAAATGCAGGATAAGAAAAAAATACTTCCACTGTGGAACCACTTTGGCTCCACCACCAGGATCAAAAGTACCAGTGTACAATACCACCTAACTGTGCAACAAAGAGAAATGAGTTACTTAGAAAAGTAGACTTGCATATATTATCAATTATTAAATTATTTTCTAGTATGTAAATTTACACAGAAAACAAGTAGAATCAAAATACATTGCTAGTATCTGTATTTTACTTCAAAAAGGACACTGAGTACAATAATGAATAGGGACATGAAAACTGGAATTTGCAAGATAGTCAGAAACTGGATAATGTAATTTCCAGAAGAGCTCCAGTTGCGTATAATTCTTCTAGCTCCATGCTGAGCCTGCAGTTCCATGTTGACTCAGATGGAAAACAGTTCCTGCTAAACTACTAATACCATTCTCTGTGGCACTTTATGTTTCTTGGAGGTCACTGAATCAAGTAATCAGTCTGAAGCTGTTTATCTTCTTAGATTTAACAAGATCAGAACCCAGGGTAGGCTGACTGCAGGCCATTAGAGAAGTTAATATAACACACACTGGTGACTTGAGGTTAATTTTATGCCTGTCATGAGATCTCACCAAAAGTATTCTAAGCATTGCTCCAAATTGCTATACAACAACTGATTGTTTCCAAGAAAGGAAATACAGTTTTGAGATGCTGTGATTCACTGCAAAACCTCTGTTGCCATGAAATAAAGCAGCATCACCATTGTATAGTTACAGAGGAGTTCTTCTTGCATTGCTGATCAAGGCTTCAGTGAAAATGGAAATGGGTATGTGTAAGAACAGTAATCAGAAAATATGAATGCAATTTTTGATGAACAAATATATTTTAAACTTTTTAAACTGAAAAAGGGTAGGTTTAGATTAGATATTAGGAAGAAATTTATCACTATGAGGGTGGTGAGGCACTGGAACAGGTTGCCCAGGGAACTTGTGGTGGCCATAACCCTGGAAGTGTTCAAGGCCAGGTTGGATGGGGCTTTGAGTAATGTGGTCTAGTGGGAGATGCCCTGCCCATGGCGGGTGGGGTTGGAACTAGATGATCTTTAAGGTCCCTTCCAATCCAACCCATTCTATGCTTTTATATGAGGCACCCAAGCAGCAAAGGTATGTGAGCTATGCAGCACATCATCCTACATTTGCTAATTAAATAAATATTCTCTGGGTCACTAATTTATTGATAGAAAGACTTCAGACAGGCATGGGATCCAAATGCAATATGTTTTTCATAATAAAGACTTCTTTTAGCCATATTTTAGAAAAAGTGTGGACAACTGATGAGATATTAAATGAACAATGATGGCAGTGGACTTGAAGTCATGAACACAAAAAATTGTTTGATTTCACTTTTAAAATTTACATTACAGTTATGTGTACATTAGTTATTTATTAATAAATTTGAAGTTGCTTCTTCTTGTGTATAATTATGTAACTTTCAATTAAAATTAGTTACGAAGACTTAGCTAGCAATGTTATTTTTGTGATATTTCAAGTGTTGTATGGTATTGTATTTTCTTTGCCCAGTTGGTAGAAAAATTACTTCTTCCCTAAGCTCTGGAAAAATTCACCCTTCATAGAAGCTCAAAATTTCTTCATCTAGGTATATAGTATTACAACTTTTTTTTCTGTTCCTTGACATATGTTTTCTGTTATGTGTCAAGTTCTTAAAAATACAATGGATTATTATTATCATATCAAAAAATAAAGAGCTGCAAAAATTTTTTTAGACACTCAAAATACACATGGACATAATAATCTCTCTGTAGACCTTGCTTTCCAAACACAGAGAAAAAAAGAGCTGAAAACCACATACAAGTCTTGAATAGAAGAAAAGGAATTATCTAGCAAAGTCAGATGCCTCGATTACTTTCAAACCTTTGTTTTATACAATGTTTCTGTAGAGAAGAGAGAAGGTCGACTTCACAGCCAATATGTTCACTGAGGAAATTAATGAAGGAATAGTAAAGCTAGACTGGCCAAGTAGGGGTTTACAAAGAACTACAAAAGTAGATGAATGTTACTAAAAGAAATGCATTTTAAAAAAATTATAAAGTCATATAAAAGAGATGCAAGAAGAAAAGCACAGCAAAACTTTCTTTTTCTCTCATTCAAGAGAATTTAAAAGAGAGAAAGAAGTCAAATGTTAATAAAGGTATAGAC
>VFFE01007194.1:2043864-2065129 GCA_008921705.1 Burhinus oedicnemus
AAATAAATAAGCAAATAAAAAAAATATATAAATAGCAAAACCAGATGAATCCAAAGTTTTATAAGCAAAACCAGATGAATCCAAAGTTTGGCTGATGTTCAATAAGAATTTTTTTCCTGGGATAACTAACATACATTTTAAAAAAACTATTAAAAAATTGGAAATATTATTTGTAATGCTTCTAGGCTTAAAATTTAAAAGGATGATACTGTGTAAACTACAGCCTGTTTGTGGGTTTTGTTCATCATACCAAAGAAAAAGAAAAATATATTGAAAAAAATTCTGGATGATTGTTTTGGTTTTTCTTTGACAAGATGATGAATAAGAAAGTTGCATAATACAACATATTTAATGGGATGGAAATAAGAGCAAGTTGACTATCACGATAGTAGGGTGTGTAAAATTCCGTTACCGAACAGTCTTTTTTTTAAGAAATAACAAATAGTTCTGGAATATGAACGTCCACATGTATAATTAAGAAAGTATTTATGCAAACCATAACTCCAGTCACACGATGTATGATAAGAAGGATCTCAACCCTGATATCAAAGCAGAACTACCCATGGTTGTGGCATGTTGACACATGATATGTCACTTATATCTTCATTCCTAAATGAAATACAGGAAAGTGAGCCTTTTGTTGGAATGTTTGTCATGATGATTGCCACATAGAAAATAAAAACTAAAGCTTCAACTCTGATAAATATTTAACTGCTATTTAGGGCAGCTCCAATAGAAGAAACAATAAGCCATAACACAATAGTGTGTGAAGTACTTGCCAGGAATGCTGGAGACTAAGGCCACCATGGTTCGACAGGATGAAAATAGGGTGCAAATGCATTAAAACTAGTGGGACACTGGCAACTCTGAAACAGACCTTTCCCATCTCTTAATGTTGAAGCTGTACTGCTTTTTATTTTCTCTGATTTTGACTAAAATATTGTGTGACTGTTCCAACTTTTCTCATTAAATTACAAATAATTTTTGTATAAGGAAAACTGTGCTTTTATTGCCTGTTAGGAATCTCCCACGCCTTGGGAAATCATGACAGTAGGAACTACTATTGAAAGGAAAACTGTACCTTGAAAATGTGAGGGGAGGTTATTAAGAGAACGGTGAAAACAGGAGAGGAAGAGTAAGAGCAGCAAAAACAAATTACCAGAGAGTTAGGGGAAGTGGCAAACGTTTAAATAGTTCCTACTTAACAACGTCAAAGGCCCAGATTCAGCTCATCTGACTTCAAGTGCTTAGGATTGTAGACTTAAGCTACACAAGGCAAATCTGGACCACAATTAAGAGGAAAGCTCAGAGTTCCAAAACTAGTCCTGCTGTGGACCGTGTAATATGTAGCAGATAACTGAAAAGATATGAAAATATGCAGGTGACAAACAATTAATTAGGTTCTTCAGTGTTTGTTAAGGTTTTGAGAAACTCCAGTGATGCAGCTAGGCAACAATGTGACAAATTCTGATCTTGAAGATAATTTTGTTGACACATATTTTATTGTTATAGAACAAAACTCCTTTCCTAAGTGGGAAGATTGATGAACTGTGTTGTAGATAATCAGTCAAATGCTGTATTTTTTATCCTTAAATGCTCTCCAGGAATTTAAATACATCATATAAAAATAAATGATGATATAAAAATATAATCTTTTTTCCATCCAGGAAAAAATATTACAAGAATAACATTAGGACAGCCATAAAATTTTGTGTACACACAGACACTGTACATTGCAAGGAAATAAGCACTATAGCACTCTTCCACATTTTTTTTAAGCTGTGAGGAATGTTAATTTGCACATATGAAATCTGCTATGTTAAAAAGCCTGAGTACACTGCATGTGAAGAGAACGGGATTTAATTTCATGTAACAGGTTTTACAATTAAGGTGTTCAACATAATAAAAAGGTGACCTGCTATCTACCAACTGTATAGAAAGAGCCATTGCAGATTTGTTCTAGAATCTTAAACTAGCACGGTTTGTATTGTACTGGTTTTTTCGCCTCAAAGAGAGTATTGTAAATGACTTCACACACAATTAACAAAAAATTGCTATATTTATTCTCCATTTAGAGAGTTACAATTCAGTCCTTTGGTGAAGTATAAGACTTCTGTCATATCACATATCACAGACTCAAGCTTTATCTTAAAGTTTGAGTCTGAGTTCATAATGTGATAGAAAATCTGAATTGGTAGGTTAGCAGTACAGAAGAAAAAGTCAATCTTTACAGTATTTTGCTTGAAAAAGTGTCTTCCTATAGCCAGTAACAAACTGGTGTGCTTAGCAGTTATGATCAATATTTTCAAACATTTTTACCAAAAATGTGTAATTCTTTTTGAATTTCTGTGAGAAAGACATATCATTTCCCTACAGAGGTCTGGAGAAATAGTATACTTCTTTATGCAGCTGTTCTGTTATCTGAAAATCATAAAATTTCTTCAGGATTTGGCCTTGAATTTTGTTCTGGAATGACAACATTTGGTCTTATTCAAAAGACATTTCCTTACAGTCAGGGATTTTAACAGAATATCCTTTACTTTCCTCCACACTACTTGCAGGACAGAAAGAAACATAAGAATGGGATAGAGAGCAAATGTACTGTAAATTACAAAGTCATGGGAAATATATCCGAGCTATTGCTCTAAAGGTCCTAGTGTTGACTGCAAGCCTTCCAGCACTGTTTTCTGCGGACCCATCTCCAGCACAGTCTTTATTAGAACTCAGGGGCTTTAGACAGCCAATTTAGGGCAGCTTTCCTGAGTATTTGCAGTGCATTACATTGCCTGCTGAGTGGAGGGAAATAGTGATGCATTTGTGCTGTCTTAAACCTTTGATCCTTCACAAGGTTCAAACTTGAGTGGCATTTCCTCCATCAAGGGTATACTGTGTTGAATAATAAACTGCAGAAATCATGATGCCTTTTAAGTTTTCCTTAATCTGAGGCATCACTCTTGGAAGCAGAGAATCAGCCTACGTGGAGTTGATACGGTCTCAGGACTCCATTGTATTTGTTATGATGTAACACCATTGCCCAAGCAGCATCTTAACGACAATGGCAATTCTCAGGATTTGAGCAGAAATAATGACTTATTTTGTATACTTTCTGTAATTCTGTCAGTGAAACAAATTCCAAGAATGTAAGGGGACATTTGTGAACTGAGAGGATAATGAAATTCCAATCAGAAAAAAAAAAAATCATAATGAAGTAAACTATGTGATAAAGTCAATAACTATATGACTTAGTATAATAAACTTGGGACTTCAGAAGAAATAAATTATACTAGAGCAATCACGTACTAATTAATAGAAGAGAATTGTATGAGTCATATGCAGTGTATTACCATAATAATTACAAAAAAGCACTAATCTCATTAAACCAACCTATAACATGATTATCAGCTCACATGAATTAGTGATGTCTGCTTCTCATACAGTAGAGGAAAGCTGATATGAAAATACTAATTATAACCAATGCAATGGGAAAGGAATGGATATTATTTTTTCACTGTTTTTAATAGAAATATTTTCCTTTCTTTTAACAAGAGAGTAGGAAATCAGCTTTGATTAGTGTCTGCAAAGTATCGTCTTAATCACATCTACTTGGATCTCCCTAATTTTTTTTTAACATTGCATTTTTTTTATTTACATTGAATAGCAAACAGTTTATGCAATTTTTATTCAGTTTCTTAAAGCCGTGTTGCTGAAGCTATTTCTCCAGGGAGCCTTTCTGTTGACTACGCTCCTCATGGCACCATCCACACCAGACATGTCAGTACTGCTGGTGTCAAAATGGCAAAGTGGAAGATACAGGAAGGAAACTCATTTATTAAGCACTGCAACTAGAAACCAAGAAGGCAGCTGTAACCATGTCTAGTTAGCTCCTTTTTTCAATTGTATTTCCTAGTTATTTATCGTTTAGGGCAACTCAGAGAGAAAGATTAAATTTAATATTTGTTGCGACAAAGTAGAAGTCTGTGTCCATAGCGCTAGGAAGTGTCCTTATGCTGTAAATGAAAGATCAAATACCTATAGGAAAACCTATATTTGCCCTGGAATATTTCAATACTTTTTGAACTACTAGCTACTTAGGAACAAAACTCATAGCTATGACTTTTCAGCAGAATGATTATGGCAGGAATATGATAAAAGTGCTGCTTGCTTTTTTAACTATTTTGGAAAGAAAAAGAAAAAGAAAAAAAAAGCTGCTTAGGATAAAATTTTATTCACCTTTTCTTAATATTTACAAAAATTAATCAGATTTTTTCTCCTTGGTTACAAAAAAACTTAAGATCTTTGCAAACATATACCCAAAGACAATAACGGAAATATCTATTTAAGTTTCACCTTGTTATATATAGAAAAAGATAAATTATACAACATTTTATATATATGAAAAAATATATCAGATAAAATAATACTCACACTTACTAACTTTATTGATTTTTGTATCTTCCTTATATCTCTCAAATTATGCATTTCTATGCAACTGTTGGACAGTAAAAATGAAAATAAAACAGAAAATATGTAAGGAAAATATTCCATTACTTTTTTACATTCTTGTTCATACCTGGAAAACTATTTTTTTAATCGTATTCTTAAGATGCTATGAAATGGAACTTTTATGATGAATGTCAAATGGGAAAGCTGCTAATCTACTTGTGTCTCTCATCTGTTTCACTTTTTCAAAACAGTCCGGATGGACACCAATCCTGTGTCCAGCACTGAATATTTTGACTGGAAAATGCTTTCCTGCTTTGAAATAGATGTCTGTTTCAAGTGAACCTTTATTTTTCATAAATGTCTTGACATTCATCTTGCAGTGGGAGAGCATTATCCAGTGACAATGTTCAATTCCTTTTGACATTATCTCCCAAGTAAAATAATGACTAGAAGGATAAAAGAGTAGCAGATTGCAAAAGTGCTCTCCTGTATCATATAAATGAACAAATGCAGGAGTTGGAATTAATTTTCTCTGTTATATTGTGTTGTGAAAATATTATACAAAATAAAAAAAAAAAATCACAAATAAGATAATGGCTTTGAGGAAGAAAAAAAGTGAAACATATCTAAGTGAATAAAAAGAAAAACAATTAACTATTTAACTAGATGTTACTTTTTTGAACTTACCTACCATAAAATCTTGTATATTTTTAAAATTGTATTCTTTTAGAATTACAAGGGTGTCCTTCATAGAAAATATTCAGTAATATTCAATGATATTAAGACAATTTTCTCCAACTGACCAGTCAAATTCTCTATATTTGTTTGCTTTTTTGTTTTATCAATATCACTAATACTTTCTGTCAGTTAGCTTATGAAATAAACTTCTTAATTATTTTAGAAATGCACAAAAAGACCAGTTTTATTTCCTGTTAATATTTTCTATTTCTTGTATATATCAATGAAAAAAAAGATGCAGTGAACATGGACGTCTCAAAAGCTAATATTTTATCGCTATACACTTAGAAGGTAGAAATTAAAAGTTGAAGTATTCTATCCTCTCTCAGTGATGAAAAAACCCCTAATGATGAAAAACAGCAACGGTAACAAAAACTCAACCAAGCGACTGAACAAAAATGCAACCTCAGAAAAAGCAGCGCAACTTTTGTGTGCTCCAAGGCTGAATGAAGTAGATATGCCACAGGAGCTGCATAAAACCAAGTGATATCATTGGATGCTAGAGGTAAGACCTTAAAAGGACTGTCACTACTGCCTGCCATATAGCTGTCAATCATAATGAAAACTATTGCTAATTTTTCAAGGGGCCTGGGGTCCCTCTTCCTCATACCAACTCAGTAAACTTCAACAAATTATTTAAAGTCTTTGGAGATTTGTTCAGGTGGCTCTTAGCATTCCAGCCAAACAACTCTAGTTACTTTAAGATTTTGTAGTCTCGGAGAGGTCATCTTTTTCATATGTTAAACAAATATAAATTCTGGTATGGTTGTGCTTTTGCTAACATTTCTTGAGTTCTCATCAGGTATTCTGTAGTTTTTAGCTAACAAAAGATTTTAAATTGTTACTTGAAAGTATAGCTTATTTGCTCTTTGTGCTGTTCATGACACAAGGTCTTTCTCTTGCTTTATGTTGTAGCAAAAAGTCAGAGTTCAAACAAAATAAGAAAGTTGGATAGAAAAGCATATGAAGGTGATAGAAAATAATTCTTTCTAGAAGGCATTTTTGACTCATTTGAAGCAAAGGAGTTTCAAGACAGTGCATGCAGGGAGAAATTCTGAAGAGTTTCTTCAGGAGTTACTTTCCCTACAGTGGAACTTCGTGTATGTGGATGACAGAAAAATGTCCCACGATTTAAGGATGTTTCTGGGGACACAGCAGAAACAGCTTACCTTAACTGCCTCAACCTGGAGGAAAGCTGCTGCTGCCTCTCATTCATCATGCTCTTAAAACATAGTTTCAATCTTACGACATTACTCCTTTTTCGGTATGAAGTGTGCCAGGCTACAGCCTCTTACCACTCCTGCCTGAATACCAATTCATTGGTTGAGAATTTCTAGGCTTAGCTTTTTAGTCATTTTTACTCCTATATCTACTAACAGGTAGATGAAACTTTCAGACTTTTATTTGGCTGTACATTGGTTAATACAATTTTCAGAAGCTCTAGCCAAATTAATCTCATGTTTACAGCAAATTCCTACTTTTCAGTCAAAAACGGATGCCTAAAATAATCTACATCAGAACGAAAATAGTTACTTTCCCCATCCCACATTAACTAGCAATGAAGATGAAACTGACAAAATCTATTTTCCAGTATACAGAACAGCACTGTGAAAATTTATATGCATAAATATATATTACGTTATAGCCTGTAATAATATAATATGTACAAATACAGAATACTTTATTTTCGTGTTAATCTTCAACAAATAAACACTTACTTACTGTACTTGGCTTTGTACATACATCATCTCTATTCACTTATTCTCTGCTTTGAATTTGAACAATTTTAATCAGCTAAAATTTTACAATAGCGATTGTGAGAGTGAAAAGACTGAAAACTACCTTGATCTGTGCTTCCCTTGTTACATCTTTTTGACTCAAATATAGATGTTCAACAGCAAAAAACCCCAGTGGTTTTACACAGAGCTCTATGGACAGCATTTATACCTTTGTATCTAAAGTGTGCAAACACACTGAAAATTATTAAATGGATTCAACTAGCATGGTATCATGGATACAAACACGTATTACTTCTTAGAATTTTACTCCTACCAAAAAAATGTCTAATATTATAGATAGTAGTTGATTTTTTTCAGCTAGTGGAATAATAGGTCTTTTTTTGTAATCTGAAAATTAAAATACAGTCTGAATATTGGGTAACCCAAAAGCGTGCTTCAGGTTTTTTAGAATGTAGAAGAATCTGGTGTGAGGAAAAAAAAAAGTTTACTAGGTCAGAAGTCTTATGGGAAAATATATGTACCTGAGTCTTAGACTAAATGTAAATAACACTTCTTATGTTTGTACTGAACAGTAAAGAACACATTAATATTACTAATGAGTTAGACATCTTTTTCTTTCTTGTAACTTACTACCTCTCTAGACTAATGATTCTACAGGCATCTCATAATATTGTCAACGAATATTGCTTCAAGTGCTTCACATCTGTACCTTTGGTCCCCTATTGTGAGTAAGTAGCTACCTCTGTAGGATTTTAGTATCACATAAAGAAGGGAAGGTAACTCCCCTCATGCGAAACCTCTTTTAGTTAATATTTGTATCTCTACAAGCTTGTGTTTGGTTAAGATGAAACTATTTACAAGTTGTAATGTAGAATTTTGAAAACATCATCACAGTATCTGACGTTCATAGTTACGCCCCTGAAATGCATATATTATTACACTGATATTCACAGAAGATCTAATCGGTTTGTGGGTGAAAAAGCTGTGTGTGGTTTTTCTTTCTATATCTAATCAGCATCCAGCTAAGGAGTTTTTGCAGTCTGTGGAGTGGGAGAAATGGGAACATATCAACAAGGACTTGTGCATGTAATCACATTCAGAGTTTCTGATTAAACCAGCACCTTTTGAGGTTGGAGTATCAATCATTAATGTAATTATGCTTTTTGTTCCTTAATTGCATTCTAGTACAGAAGACTCATGTCAAAAAAATGAATCAACGCAGAAAAACCCACAATCTAACTTGACTGTGTCCAGGTTCATGATTGCACCTCTGTTAACCTATGTGCTGTGTGGGCTGGGCATATACAATGCATATCAGAATGTTGAAAACAAAATCTCCTTCAGCTTGGGTTATACCTGCATCTGTTACGAGTTTTCAGGAAATTATGAGTTAGTTTTTAATTAACCCTACTAGAAGAAGCTATGATTTCAAATGTTGAATTATGCCATCTAGTTTCTAAGTCAACAGACATTGACCCTGTAGTGGCAAAATTTCCCTCAGTGATATATAACCTAATCAGCATTACACCTTTCACTTGCATGAAAAGAGCACTATTTAATGAGAGAATATGCTTTCTGAAAATGAAGGTTAAAGGTTAAGATTTCATTTAGGATGCATTAGCTTAAATATGCCTTTAGGCTATTCCTATTAAATAGGCTTTTCATGAATTCTCTTGAAAAGACATGGAAAAGACACTCCCAAAACTAAAAAGAAATTGATTCAATGGTATGCATGAATTCATATTCAGTTTTCGTAGAAGTGGTCCTTGATTTGAAGGTTCACACTACATCTCCCTTTGAATGTCAGTATTCAGCTTTACAGAACTACTGTATGAACAGTGATACTAGTTTTGAGATAAACACATTCACAAAAAGACACGTATTTCAGGCTTGATCTTGTACACGAGAACCAGGCATGCAGGACTAATGTGCTTGTATCTTTGCTCCAATATCTGATACCCTGCACCTGTATTTCCCAGCATCTCTGTGACAGCATGCCTTCCTCTGATACTCACTGTCACTGGAATCACTCTTTCTCCAAAGGAGTTCCAGATATTGTTACAGCTGCCACTTCATTTTTTTCTTTTTTGTTTTGTGTGAGGAGGAAGACTGCTGCAAGAAAAGACTGACAATACTTCTACCCACAACCAGCCAGAACTATTCTATGATTAACTCCAAAATCTCCATGATCTCAAGAAGAAAGTAGAACACATACTTGTAAACCTACCACATGAATTAGGAAACCATGGAGAAGGAGTTAAATAGTCAATGTGATTAGTTCAGGAAAAAAGTATCTACATTTTACAGAAGGGAAAACTGAAATGTTTGGCTACTAGCTTGCAGCTAGTAGATGGAGATGGAAACAGGAATTTGATTCCATATGAAACACACTTCTTCATTTTAAACTACTAGCCAACATTTTCTTTGCCTTGCTAGGAAATGGATTTAAGGTTTAGTGAAGCCACTTCAAAGATTCTAATATTTGTTGAATATAGTAATTAAAAATTCCTTAAAATAACAAGCAAAACCACAGCACATCAGGAAAAAAAAGCAAACAATTTTCATAAATAGTCTATGTCAAAAATTCCTTATAAAAATGGAAAAAAAAGAACTCCACTATATTCGTCTGCTGACAAATGCTTTCAATCTCTGCAGACAATCTGCTGTCTTTGAAACAGAACACCTTTAAAAATAAAACTTATTTCAGCTTTTTTAATAGCCAGTTTTCTACATGCAGTACTCAGAAAACTATAGGAAAAAATCAAACAGTGTTTTCTAAACGCATCTCAATTCCTTTTGTTTCAAAACAACTGGGTAAGTTGTGGTAGAAGCATAGTATTATGGTCCTTTTACGACCAGGCGACCTGCCCGGTGGATGAAGGAAAGGCTGTGGATGTTGCTTACTTGGACTTTAGTAAGGCCTTCAACACAGTCTCCCACAGCATTCTGCTAGAGAAGCTGGCAGCCCATGACAGGTGTACTCTTCACTGGGTTAAAAACTGGCTGGCTGGCTGAGCCCAGAGAGTTGTGGTGAATGGCGTTAAATCCAGTTGGCAGCAGGTCTCAAGCAGTGTTCCTCAGGGCTCAGTTTTGGGGCCAGCCTTGTTTAATATCTTTATTGATGATCTGGACGAGGGGGTTGAGTGCACCCTCAATAAGTTTGCAGATGACACCAAATGGAGTGTGGAGTGTTGATCTGCTTGAGGGTAGGAAGACTCTGCAGAGGGATCTGGACAGACTGGATTGATGGGCTGAAGCCAACTGCAAGAGGTTTAACAAGGGCAAGTGCCGGGTCCTGCACTTGGGTCCCAACAACCCCAGGCAATGCTACAGGCTTGGGGAAGAGGGGCTGGAAAGCTGTCCGGCAGAAAAGGATCTGGGAGTCCTGGTGGACAGCCGGCTGAACACGAGCCAGCAGTGTGCCCAGGTAGACAAGAAGGCCAATGGCATCTTGGCCTGTATCAAGAACAGCGTGGCCAGCAGGAGTAGGGAAGTGATCGTGTCCCTGTACACAGCGCTGGTGAGGCCGCAGCTTGAGTACTGTGTTCCGTTTTGGGCGCCACAGTCTAGGAGGGACATTGAGGTGCTGGAGCGTGTCCAGAGAAGGGCAACAAAGCTGGTGAGGGGTCTGGAGAACATGTCTTATGAGGAGCAGCTGAAGGAATTAGGATTGTTTAGTTTGGAGAGGAGAAGGTTGAGAGGAGACCTTATTGCTCTCTACAACTACCTGAAAGGAGGCTGTAGTGAGATGGGAGCTGATCTCTTCTCCCAAGTAACTAGCGATAAGACAAGAGGAAATGGGTTCAAGTTGTGCCAGGGGAGGTTTAGATTGGATATTAGGAAAAAATTTTTCACGGAAAGAGTTATCAAACATTGGAAGAGGCTGCGCAGGGAGGTGGTTGAGTCACCACCCCTAGATGTGTTTAAAAGGTCATGTAGATGTGGTGCTTAGAGACATGGTTTAGTGGCAGACCTGGTAGAGTAGGGTCAATGGTTGAACTAGATAATCTTAAAGGTCTTTTCCAACCTAAGTGTTTTTATGATTCTGTGATGAAATGGGAAAAAAAGAAATGAGAAAAAAAAGGATGATACGCTTTACTTTGTTTTCTTCAACAAAATGTAGATATTTTGAGATTTATAATACCAGTTAAAAGCTGGTGTAAACCAGACAACTATTCAGTGCAGGAACTGAGGTTAACCTTCTTGCATTTGGTAATAACTGCAGATAACAAAAGAGAAGGGTTTTTTAATTTTTTGTAAGGTTTCTCTGTATCATTTTTGTCTCTTTATGCAAGAACTTTCCTTCAGTCTAGCTACTATCACAGCATATGTTTCTCGAATGTCAGAATAATGATTCAATCACTTTACAAATGGGTTGTGTCTCAAGGGGTTGAGTTATTACTATGACTAAAAGAATATGACTACTTTCCTCATAAATTCATAGCAAACTCTATTTTGGAGTCATTAAACAACTATGATCACTTTACCACTGAACTTTAGTTTATGTTTGGGAAGAACAGGAGGTCATCTTAACTGAGATGAATATACATCTGAAACAGACTCATATAAGCCTCTTTGCACAATTTGTGACATTATTCTTGTTTGCTTGAGAACTCTGAGACAAGAAGACTCCCAGCAAGTCATTAGAAATTTATTCCATGTCAGAAGTGTAACATAACTATAGAACAGTGACATTTATGAACACAAAAGAAACATGGTCTGGTTTGGTTTGAAACTGGGCTATCATTTTAAATTAATACTCTGATGCTTTCCCCCACATAGCTAACATTGACTGCCCTGAGGACAATTTTCAAAAGTAGTTTATATATATCTGGAGGCTTGTATGTTTTGTTGGATAAAAAGAAACTGAACTTTTGGCACTTAATATTTAAATGATCTGCCAGCTCAGGACTTCTGATGTCGATAAATATGTCGATGCGGTATGATGTGCTGCTGTGCAGGATATTTCAGTTAACTCTGAATAAATCAGCTGTGTATATGCATGTATGTATTTAATGTTTGTACATTAATCATACTATGTTTATGAAATAGTTTGAGAAATGATTGCATAAAATTGGCATTGCAAGGTTCCAGGCAGGTTTTACTGGCAACATTCTAGATCAAGTTTGCCCAGAAATGAAAACATGAATTTTTAATAGGACTATTACCACTATCACAACTTTGCAGGTATAATTCAGTCTCAAACTTATAATGTTTATTGTATTCACTTGAATTGCATAAATGCAAATGAAAATAGAATCAGGTATCGAACTCATCTAGGACTATATTCCATTTTGGTTATAGAAGCCTACATGCAGAAGTACAGGTTCTACACTGATAAGAAGCATCGGGTAAAAAAGAAAAACAAACAAACAAAAAAACAACCCACAAAACCACCAACTATGAATATTGGTAGCAAACAGCCAAGCACGCATGATGAAGACAGGTCTCTTTAGGAAAAATTCAGAACTGAATTTAGAAAAAAAAGCCTTTATAAACTCCTTTTGTTTCTCTTTCAGAGAAGGAAAAAGCTATCACCTACAAATCTGACACAGACATGAAGAAGTACCTGCTATATACCTCTAAGAGTATGAATGTATTCCAGGGTTCAGTCATGGCATTTTACATGGAAGGAAATGGATCCTATGAGGCTATTCTGTGTCAATATTTTCAGAAAACCGTCAATTAACATGCTTTGCTGAATTTTGTATTTAAGGGATATATCTATCTCTGATGATATTTGTCTAACATTCTTTGTCCTTGAAACTACCTTGGCCAAGAGGAATCACACCTGGCTTCACCTAGTACATCAAAATAGTCTTGGACAAACTTTCAGAAAGTTCTGCAGTAGTGAATGCTGAAATGTTCTCACAGTTCTCATGAGTATTCTAGGATAAGAAAAGTAGTTACTAACATAACTAGTTGTTGTCACTTAATCAGTAATACTCAATGGTAAAACCAAAACAAAATGCCCCCCCACCAAAAAACCAAACCAAACCAAAACCCACCCAAACCCAAAACATAAAAAAATATTTCCTGTTCCAGACTTTGAGTATCTTTTCATTTCATATCTTGTCAGAGGTCAAGTAAAATTAATACCAGGAATATGAGATCCAAAATAGGATTTTATTATTTCATATAGTAATTTTCACTGAAAGATATTGTATGATATAAAATTAATTCTAGAATATAAATGAATAAATGACTGAATTAGTGTTGTGCAATGTCTTTAACAGTATCATAATACAGAGTTAGGATGAAAAAAACACTGCATTCCTTACAACTTCATTAAGCTTAAATTTGTTTAATTCCAATAAAGTTATGGGACTGAACTTCTGACTGAAGGGTTTTTAGGATTGGCAGCATGTAAAACATTTGTTAAATTCTTCTTCTTGATAACATTCTACAGATAAGAGTTCAGTTCTGCAGTGGATTAGCTCATTTTTATACTACTTATTAATATATCTTCAACAAAATTAGGGTGGATGAGACATCAAAAAGCACTACATCTCCTGCATGGACTGTCAGTAGAGGGTGATCCTAATACTGATCTAGAACAATGTACTGTACTTTTTTGGCTAGCTACATCCACTTACTAGAGGATTGAGACAGAAATATCTTGAGTAGAAAAAGACTATACAGTGGAGCATTTATCAACAATGCATTCATTTGACCAGTGAGGTACTCATTGAATATTTGGTTAATATTAAGCATGTGTCAATTTTGAATCTACTTTGTAGGAACAGAAGTTTTCTATATTATAGGGTTTCATATACTGGAGAAAAGGGCAAATAGAATAATTGAGATAAATTTACCTGATGACACCTGCATTTTATGTGTTTTACAAGAGTGACAAATGCAATGGATACATTTTAAAACTTTTTCAGTTTTCTTGCTAGATTTCTTTTTCTCACTTGCATCTTGTGCAGTTAAATGATACTGCAAAAGCTGGTATTTTTCACCTGGGGAAACTGAAAAAACCACCAACAAAATCCTTTGTTGATCTTATTTTTTTGAATTTCCATTTTGGAAACATAGCATGACTTGCTACTGTGAGTTTACCATAGCAATAAATAGTCATCAGAGAGATCTATCACATTTTGAAATTAGTATCAATTATTCTTAGTACACTTCTTACATGAAGGCTCTTGGGAGGTTACTCTAGACACACCTTTCACAACCTTTTGACAAAAGATTTCTACTGTTATTTCTTATGACATTTACAAGTGTCTGTATTCAGCATAGTTTGGGGCTTGGGATGTTTATTCTGTTAAATATTAGAGTGAAAAGACTATCAGAGAGTAGTATTATTGTCGATTGAGTATTTTCCACCTCTCATATATATTCATCTTTGTAGACCATTTCTTGTAGCAATGAAAGGCCAAATTCAGACCTTTTCCTTTATTACCTTCCTTTATTACCTTCCTTTATTACCCAGATAAATGAAAGCTAAACGCCAAACTAACCATGCAATCAAGGGAGGAGAGGAGAGGAGAGGAGAGGAGAGGAGAGGAGAGGAGAGGAGAACTCTACCCTTGCATTGCCATTCATGGACACTGCATTTTTATTAGTGTTCTAGACAGTAATTTTCCACCAGAAATATGACCTTCTATGATTTGGAAAAGTACTGAAATTCAACTACTTATTTGAAGGTGACAATCTCAGTTTAATGCACAGTAATATGTCCTTCCAATCATGGAATTCATCAGACATCCTCTTTTTTAGGTGAATTAGGTAATTCTCAAATAAAAGCAAGTTTGAAAGGAGTGGTTGGCACCTAATGAATTTCACAAAGAAGATGAAATGCCAAATGTCTTTGGCTGCAAATGCAGCTTAGATTACTGCTGTGTGCACAGACACTTAATAACATTGGTACAGTGCTGCTAACAAACAGTATAGTAATTTGCATACCTTGTGTGGAGTCATGGTAAGGTTGGAGCTAACTTTGGAAGAGGCTAGTACACCTTCAGAGGTCAGTACCTTGCCATAGCTTAAACAAATGGGGAGACAGATGGCTGCTGTGAATGGCCTTAAAGAACACCATCCAGCATTATGGTGCATTATTATGATTCTTTGCCCTTCTTGCAAAAATCAAACTGTCTCTCAGAATAATAAATATACAACTGAGGGTGTTTGGAAAGCCATTTTTCCTATGTAGGAAGAATTCACAATTCAATGAATTCTAGGTAATTCTATGATTTTTTATGAACAAAACTGGAAACTAATACACATCCTTGGTGTTCTTTAGTTTATCTTCATGAATTTGGGAGGGATTTCCGTATTTGAATGTTAAAATCACCAGTGATTTTTTTTGAAAATCAATCTTTTTTGGCTTCTAGAATGTTTTTATGTTAAAGTTAAGTTAATGCTAACATAATTAAAATATATGTACACCCTAAAATTGAAATCTCAGATATATCAGTTAGATAACTACACACTAAAATGCTATGAAAAAGAGGACAAATTTGTTAGACACAAAATTCTATCACTTAAAGACTGAATAATGCTGTACGCTAGACTGTCATATATTGTATTTAGAAATCCTGAAAAAAAATGTTGCAGATATTTCTATTTAATATGAAAAGATACCTTTCAGATAAATTAATTGTTTTAATGCTTTCTATGTCCAAAATCATAAACTAAGGCCATTTGTCTCTTTACTATTTCTCTTTGCTATTTCACAGACAATTCTAGTTTCAAGAGATAAGGTATTAGACTTTATTAAAGGAGTGACTGTAATGTAATATACATTTAAGATCTGTATCACCCACCATCTCAGTCATAAAAATCTATGAAGATTAGGTTCTGGTTACTGTGCATGCAAAGTGTTTTCCATAGTTACTACTTAGATTACATGCACTTAAAGTTCAATCTTTATTCTGAATGAAAACAACCATTCCAGTACTAAGTGTATTAACACTGCACTATTTTAGTTGAAGTGTCGTGGTCTCATGTATTATTTAAGAATTGAAAAGAAATGTATTTTAAAGTACCAGTAAATCCAAGAGTGTTTTGCAAAACACTTACCTTCTTACTTGATGTATTTTCAGAACCCATCTCTGGATGTTCATTATTCCTCATGGTACTCAAAATGGCCCTTTATTATACTGAAATAACTCATAGTGTAACATAACAGCAGAATATTTATAATTTTATTTAATAACAAAATAATGAAACGGATTTGAATCTTTTGGTTTCATGTTTCATTAGGAAAACTCCATGTACTTTAACGGAAATAGTCATGTTTTATATAGGTGAATTGAACCCAAGGGTTGTCATTATTTTGTAACTAAGATTACAATAAAATTGGAAATAGGAGGAAGCCTATCTTCAATATAGTCATTTACATATAGGGCCAGATAGTAACAGTAGATCAAGAGGTTTCAGGACAGAAGAGTGCTGTAACTTTCTCTGAATGTACTGAACCACAAGATTGATGTGAAATGGTCTGCTTGTCAAGTGGAAGATGAAGCGGCTTGAGATCTCTTCTGTCTGAACCACCTGCCAAGTGCCTCAAGGTTTGTTACAGTGAACAGGACTTGAAAGAGTACCACAAAACACAGACAAAGGATCTTCCACTGAGCATTTGTATTCCAATGTATTACAATGGATATTGCACGAAAGTCCTGATACAGGGTGGCAATATGCCATTTGACAGTCTCCCTATACAGAACAGAAAACATCTGCAAACAGCTGCATGTGGACTGCAACATTTATACCCAGCTTCTGTGGAATAACCCAAAGCATGCTGCCCAGCATTAGGTTCATATGCTTGCAGTTCCCTTTAATGTTATCCTCAGGTAGGGCAAAGAGAACTCTAAGCACTTCCTCTTAAACCTTTTCTGCAGTCCTGAAGCTATCTGCATGTTTACAATATGTGGACACTTCAAATTCCCAGAATGTTCAGAAATCTCTTGCTGTAGCTGCCCCAGCAACTGCCCTTTAATAATTAAAATCTCCACTGACAGAAACTAAATGGTGAAAGATACTTTACTGGAAACTTAATTCTTACCTGACAAATTTCACAGACATAGACCTAGCAAAACATAGACCAGTCAACACCAGAGCAACAAATTCAAACCCTGAGAAGAACAAAACTATTAAATTCTTAGATGCTAAAAAAGTACTTTCTAGAGTGCAACACAATGTACTAAATACCCTCATGGTAACTGTGGGAGAAGATGAAAAAACAGTATGAGCTAGAATTAATTCAAGTAGACAGTGGATAAAGGCCACAGTTATGAAAGAAAAATTTTCACACTTTTTCTTAAGTTCTGACTTCTTGGATTTGTTTCCCAAGGAAGACCAAAGACAAGCCATAGAAGTAAAATTCACAGTCCCCGTGGACAGGACCCACAAATTTACTGATTTTATGGGACACTAAAATTACCTTCCACCCACTCCTAACAAAAGCTTCAATGGTCTAGAAGTGGTAATTTCTGGGATCTGTCTTTGTAATACAGGACTGATGATGTTACTGGGTGTCCTTTTTCTAGCTTTACTCACTTGTGTTCAACCAGTACGTGTTTCAGGTGCAGTGAATGGTTGTCCAAATCTGCTCAGTACCGAATTCAGTCCTTCTCTATCAGGCATTGATATGGGATTACGTGATCAAAAAAGAGTTCTCAAAGTATCGGTTGATCTAACAGAAGATCTTACCTCTGCCAGTAAATCTTACCTCAGAATTATTAACTTGGCAAACCTTGTTGAAATGTGTTACAACCTAACCTTTGCTCCTTTCAACAACCTGATGCACTGCTTATCTATAGGTGTAATCAACTAGATGGAAGTTACAGAAAAAAGACACATTATTAGATTATGTAATATTTCCATATGTGCAGTTGCCAAGTTGAAAATCCTCCCTTAAAAATTGTTTAACAAGATGAATTTGATTCCTGTTCTGAAGGGAAAAAAGACTTAAACGAAAATGTGATATAGTACTGCTACATGCAGTTACCCACAATTCAGCAGACAAGGTCTGCAGTAAAGAAAAAACATTTTTTTCTTAAGAATATAAGTTACAGTACATATCAAGTAAGAAAAAAAATTATGAAAACAAGATACATATATGTGACTAGAAAATATTAATAGTTCACTCAGAATCTATCACAGGTATGGCAGATAAGAAGCACCACTTGCCCGTCACTCTACAGCTTCACATCAGTTGCTACCTAAAACAAAAGTTCAGAATCCCATTGCATGAATCAGTTTTGGTACCCAGTGTCTTTTGCTATGTTGTTCATCTTTATGCATGGGAAAAGATGGGATAAGTTTGGAAACAGAGGCCAAGAATGATAAACAGTTTTTTGGTGGTCCATTAGTGGCCAGTGAAAAATAGAAACCTTGAAAGCTTGGAAAAGACTGGTCTTTCTCTACAAAGAGAAGCAGGGGGTCAGCAAGTCAAGCACAAAGATAAGGCACCTGCTGTGGCTTGGGAGAATTATATCCCTCCTGTATCATGCAGGACCAGGGGCCAGGGGCTGGGGATTGTTGAGAAACTCAAACATCTCAGAAAAAGCTAAGATTAAAAATTTGGCAGGTGGAAGACACCTATATCCAATCTGACTTTCTGAAGAACCCTCAGCCCTGACTAACTGATTCGGGCACCTAAGACTATAAAGGAGGGATCGGAAGGGATGGGAAAGGATGGCATGGGAAGGGATATTATGAAGACATTATGGATATTATTAAAGAATTATTCTCAACAATGATACAAATTGTGAGATAGTTCAAGTACCTGCATACTTTCTCGGTTGGCTACAGGCTGAACATTTAGGTTTTCACCCACCTAATTTTTTTTCAAGGAGTCTAAAGTGCTCATTACCCATTAACTTTTCCAAACCTGTAAGCTGGCTTTCCATAAGCTAAAGACAAATTGCAGTTAAAACTATTGCACACTCTGGAAAAAAAGTAATACATTTGAAATGAATTGTTAGAAAGGCAAGTAATAGTAAATAAAATTATTTAGTAAATAATTAGTAAATTAAATTATTTCTTTTCAAAGAGGAAAACATTCTCCTCAGACAAGTACACTGTACCCCAATAAATACAATTTTTGCTCTATGTTGGCCTGGCAGTGTGGCATCTCAGGACCTGGCTGGGCTGGGCTTGGCCCCTGTCTCATTTTAGCTTGCCTTAACCAGCATCTAGTGGCCAAGCGACCATTGTTGAACATGTTGAAGGTGCAGCTCTCCGAATGCTGTATCTGAACAAGGTTTGAGGTTCTCAGAGAGTCCCAACAGGACCAACAATAGACCCTTATGTCCACAGAGGTTGGCGAAGGTGATCATACACCTTCCAGGCCTCACCTGGAAAGCAAGAAGAAGGAAGCACACTCTGACATTTAAATGCATAAAAACAGATCTTCCCTGTCAGCTTTGAACTCCTCTCAGTGGAGACTTTGAAAGACCTAACAGCTATCCAAAATAACATCACCTCTCTGTTTTCAAGGAGTTTGAAGTCTCAACCTTAGGACCTGGGGTTAAATCAAAGGAGTGACTACAGTGAAGAAAAGGTGACAGGTACTCTGGAATAACAAGCTTAATTATATTACTTATGAGGCTTCACTATATTAATCTGGACTGCAAACTGTGAGCGTTTCTGTAACAGGAGTAATAAATACTTGGGGTTTTTTGATTAGGCTGTTACTTACTTAACTGGGCTAGTAATTATTTCTTAGTTCTACACACAGAACACTCTTTTGACCATTTTGATACTTTCAATAAAACAAATTTATGCATTCTTTGTGTGCACTTGCAGAAATTAATGTGCACTTGGATTCAGAGGTAAAAGCTTTTTTTGATGGATGAATAAAAATATAAACTGGTTTAGTTTGTTAAATTTTTGGTAGAGTAATTAATCATAATGTTAATGGGATTCAACATTGCTATATATTAGGCAGCCACTGTTATCTCTGTTATCTCTGCTGAAAATGAAACAGTCAAAACAAAATAATGTCAAGGAAAAATATATTTTAAACACAGCTTTTCAGCATTACTTGCACGAACGTGGATTTTGTAATTTAAAGATTTCTAGAGAAGAAGGGTATAATTACAATATATTACAGGTGATTAGCTTAAAAAAAAAATCAGGAAGTAGCTTGTATGCTCTTTTCTATTAACTAGAATAATTATCCACCAACACATCATGGAAAAAAATAATCTGGGGAGTATATTTGAAGAAATATTGTCAGTGAGAATCTAGTAGTCTAATTTGAATTTTAAGTGTTAAAATTAAGACACAGGTTATCAGAAATATCAGCATACGTGAAAAAAATTAACTATTGTTTTGTCGAGGAAGATAATGAAAGCTTAATAGTCTTTCAGTGGATGTTATTTAATTAAAATAAAATTAACACATTAAGTTTCAAAATATTTTTATCCTCCGTTTCAGGACTAGTTCTACATATGGAAGTCTGAGAATATTTGTTTTTGCTTTTAACCCACTCCTTTAAAATTTTGCCAGTCTCATAAGTTCCTGGCACATGAATCAGTATATCGCTTCAGTATTCATGACAAATCAGGTAAATACATAAGGCAAATAGTTTTCTTTTGCTCATTTTCTCCTCACAGTAGGCACAACATGCCATCAAATGTATCAGCAATAAATAAAAATTTCTAAATAATAATAAAAAAAAATAGAACAACATCATGCCTATTATACCTTAAAGCTTGCAGGAACCAATTTGTTCAACAGTTTGTTTTTGCCAAAGAGGTTTTTAGTACTTTCCTGCAAGCTAGCCTGATCATAGACCTGCACCAGGGTCTTGTATTTTAATTTATCACTTCACCTCTCTCATTTTATCACGTAGAAAAAGTTTGAAATTAAGCCAAATCTTCTGAATAAAAAGAAAAATTAAAAAAAAATCTAAATAAATAGTAAGTATAAACCTCCTCAAATTTAGACAAACCCGTCTCACTAAAACACCTGAATTGTCCCTGTACAGGGCTACCTACTTCTGTGTGGTCATAGCATGCTATTTCAGAGAGAAAGGAAGAGTGAGGTGGGCTATGGCATAGTCAAAAAACACTCACTCTATTGAAACAGGTTAATTGCACTTCCAGGTTTTTGGTTAATTACTTGAACTTCTATATTGAACTTCAAGGAATTCTGTTGTTTCCTTTGTATCAATTTAAAATAGGAACATGGGGAAATTCATGGACAAATGAGTTTCATCACTTTCTGTAGTTGAAACTGTTGTGTAACTGTTTTCTTAACAAACTCCAATTTGTTAATTATTCTATCTGAAGGCTGCTGTTGAATGTTTTGCCTCTGGTGGTCATAAACTTGTTTTCTGGCTGAACGTGTTTACGGCCAATGCACATACATTTGTACTTGGGCAGTAC
>VFFE01007194.1:2065382-2094118 GCA_008921705.1 Burhinus oedicnemus
TGCCTATTGTTTTTTATTTAACTGAATAAGAGCAGATTCATTATTTTTCCAGAAATACTTTAAATGTGATGGCTTGATACAGGTAAAGAATTTCTATAACTTTTGCAAGTTACAATGCAAAATAATAAATAACATGAAAAGAAAAAATACCATCTTATAAAAAGTAAATGCAATTTTAGTAATTTACTACTGTTGTAAGGATTAAGACACTCTCAATTAGAATAATGCTAGCAATCATTATTATAATAAATGAAAATCATGAGCCACTACTTATGATTTTAAAATGTATTTTTATTATGACTGAAACAAAGGGTTGCTTTATAAAATCACTTGATTTTTGAGCATGTTCTTGTCTCTTCTAATAAATACACTTTTGCCCTAGAAAATAATCCATCTGTATTTTTGCTTGGACCTACATGAGAATTAGTCAGACAGCAAGGCAAGAGTGAAAAAAAAATCTATGCATGGAACAGAACGTCTATTATTTAAAGCTTGATAAACTCTGCATTTCATCAAATCTTCTGTTGTAGTACATAGAACAGGAACTCTGGGTATTTCTCATTCCTCAAAAGTTCAGATAAAATGTTATTTTAAAATAACAGAACAAGAATATCCATAACATTTTTCCCAAACTGAATAAAACTTTCTAAAAACTGCTACAACATGAGTAGCCCTGTGTATTTACAGATGAAGTTATGTTTCTACTCATTTACACATTGCCATCTCAGATAAGTGTATTCCTAATGTACACAATCACAGTTCAGAATTGTGTTCTTTTTCTCTCAAATAGCCTCATGAAGATTATAATTTTTATTGAAAAGAATCAAAGTTTATGCATAAATTAATGAAAGAGTTGTGGGAAGTGTCATCTACTTAGAGGACAAGAATGGTGACAGTATTTCTAACAGTAACTTGACTAGCGATCAATTCACAAGAGGGCTAGATCACTTTAGATAGTGATTTTTGACTTCAAGGTCATTTTCTTTGTCATGATGTTTCAGCAAGCTGTCTTACTACTTTGACCAATGACTTCTGAAGCTGCTGGTCAAAGTTTGGATTTCAAAGACGGTATCAGGAGCAGTTGCACTTCCCCCTTCTCATACATCTGACCCTGCAAAGATACCTCTGTGGTGTGCAGAAAGGCTCTCCAGAAAGGTAGAGGTATTATTCATATTTAGCAAGAGATATTGTTGGCTATTCAAGGTGCCAAACCATGATATCTAATACCTAATGATAATGAAGTAAGACCTTTAAGGCTGCAGGAGAGAGTTGACTGTCTAAGCCTATACAGGGCGACTGTGTTTAGCACAGAATTCATGTATTGTCCATGAACAGATCAATTTAAAGTTAGCGGTCATGGTAACAATGCTTAATAAAATCAAACTTTAAAAGTTGCTGGTTATAAAATAAGTAAGAGATCATTAATGTCCAATGGAAAGCCTTGTTTAGCTCTGTAAGCAAATCTTTTATGGAAGGAATCTAAGAGGGAAAGAAGTAAACCATCCTCTCATATATAAGATACACCCATGGTGGGTAGGACTTTTAGTCCAAGCAAACTTTACATTTGTTACTTCTACAAGAAAAGTAGAATCTGATCTTCTAGATACAAATGACACTACAAAATAATTGTGACTTCATTCCCCACTTAGCTCCATTATACTGTGTTCCAGCCTACTGCATCAGGACCTGACTAGTTAATGACACTTCTTCACTCAGCAAACGGGCTTGAAGAAGAATGTCAGGTAACCTCACACATGTTTCTGGTTTCCACTGTCCTCTTGTTTGCTGGTTTATCACCATGCATAAGAGTAATCCAGGTAGCCAAATTTTAGCTCCACCTTGGGATCTGAAATAAAAGATTAGGAAAGGGACTGAGGCACTGAATATTGTATTGTGGTACTTGCAACTCCCAGTTCATCAGTTGATTCTGTTTCTCCAGGTCAGCACTGAAAAGAGGCAAGGCCATTCACCTGCAGTGGAAAGACCTAAAGAGTGCAACAGATGGAGTGGGAACATGAGTGAACAAAAATCTGGACTGGTAAACAATGAGATTTTAAAAAATGTCAAACAGTACTCCTGAACCCTTGGGGAGGAAGATTTCCCCAAGGTATGTGTGTGTTGTTTAACCTATGAAAATTACTATAAGCACTCAAACATGCTAGCGTTCTTTCCCATTCATTCTTACAGGTCTGATACACACCTACAGAACAACAAACTCTCATTGTCTAGGAACAGATTGAAGCAATTTTCACAGAAAGCTAACACATCCTATCTTTTACCAAGTGGATGAGTTTGTGGATGTGTGTACAGTATAACCTGAAGGTGAACAAATTGAAGCTATTGAAAAGAAGAGTAAACTATCAAGACAAGAAGAACTCTCCTAGCAAATCCCTCTCCTGTCCAGTCACACACACTCCCTGCAACTGAATCAAAGAAAAAGCAGCAGTTATTCATTTAGGTAAATCTCAGTCCATGGTTTTACACATAAAGACATTAAAATTTTCTGGACAACTTACAGAGAGCAAGGCAGATCCAGAAACTGGCATATGTCATTATTATGAGATTTCAGGCTTTGGAAACAGGTTGTTTTACATGGTCTTAGGTGTTAGGGTGAAAGAAGATACTTGTGCAGTCCCATGCACAAATACAGGCTGGGCAGAAAACGGCTTGAGGGCAGCCCTGAGGAGAGGGACTTGGGGGTGTTCGTTGATGAGAAGCTCAACATGAGCCACCAATGTGCACTTGGAGACCAGAAGGTCAACCATATCCTGGGCTGCATTAGAAGAAGCATGGCCAGCAGGTCGAGGGAGATGGTTCTGCCCCTCTACTCCGCTCTCATGACACCCCACCTGGAATACTGTGTCCAGCTCTGGAGCCTACAACATAAGAAGGACATGGCCCTGTTGGAACAAGTCCAGAGGAGGACCATGAAGATGATCAGAGGATTAGAGCACCTCTGCTGAGGACAGGCTGAGAGAGTTAGGGTTGTTCAGCCTGCAGAAGAGAAGGTGCCAGGGAAATGTTATAGCAGCTTTCTAGTATCTGAAGAGGGCCTACAAGAAATCTGGAGAGGGACTTTTTACAAGGGAATGTAATGATAGGACAAGGGGTAAGGGCTTCACACTGGAAGAAGTTAGATTTAGAATAGATATTAGGAAGCAATTTTTCACTCTGAGGGTGGTGAGACACTGGCACAGGTTGCCCAGGGAAGCTGTGGAGGCCCCATCGCTGGCAGTGTTCAATGCCAGGTTGGATGGGGCTTTGAGCAACCTGGTCTAGTGGGAGGTGTCCTTGCCCATGGCAAGGGGGTTGGAACTAAATGATCTTGAAGGTCCCTTCCAACGCTAACCATTCTATGACTCTAATGAAATGATAAGTTTTTGTTAGAAAAATCTGTCTCCAGTTTTAATCTATCAGCGGTCATTATTTTTCTGCACTGAGCATTCTTTTCCCTTATGGTGAATGAGCAGTAAATACTATAGTGATATTCACACATTCCAAAAGCTGTTAGCTCATATATTGATATGAACATAGGAACAACATTTCAGGTCCTTCAAGAAAAAATTAGTAATACTTTGAGACTGTATTTTTGTCTTCTAGAAAGAGGAAAGCAAACAACTGCTTAAGGACAAGGACTAAGGAGAATCTCCATCCTTTATTGGATGTGGGGGGAAATATAGTTACAAAGGATGAGGAAAAGGCTGAGGTACGTAATGATTTCTCTGCTTCAGTCTTGAAGAGTAAGGCCAGTTGTTCTTGGGGTACCCATATCCCTGAGCCGGAGACGAGAGACAGGGAACAGAACGAAGCCCCCATAATCCAAGGGGAAATGATTAGTGACCTGCTACACCACTTAGACACACACAAGTCTATGGGGCTGGATGGGATCCACCCAAGGGTACTGAGGGAGCTGGCAGAAGTGCTCACCAAGCTACTTTCCATCATTTATCAGCAGTCCTGGCTAACTGGGGAGGTCTCACTTGACTGGTAGTTAGCATATGTGATGCCCATATACAAGAAGGGCTGAAAGGAGGATCCAGGGAACTATATGCCTGTCAATCTACTCCTTGGTGCTGGTGAAGTTTATGGAACAGATCATCTTGAGTGCCATTACATGGCATGTACAGGACAACCAGGTGATCAGGCCAAATCGGCATAAGTTTATGAAAGGCAGGGCCTGCTAGACTAACTTGATCTCTTTCTATGACAAGGTGACCCACTTAGAGGATGAGCGAAAGGCGTGGATGTTGTTTACCTGGACTTTTGTAGAGCCTTTGACACATTTCCCACGGCATTCTCCTGGAGAAACTGACTGCTCATGGTTTGGATGGGCATACTCTTTGCAGGGTAAAAAACTGGCTGAGTGGCCAGGTGTAGAGAGTTGTAGTGAATAGAGTTAAATTCAGCTGGCAGCTGGTCACAAGTGGTGTTCCCCAGGGCTCACTATGGGGGCCAGTCTGTTTAATATCTTTATCAATGATCTGGACAAGGGATTGAGTGCACCCTCAGTAAGTTTGCAGACAACATCAAGTTGGGTGGGAGTGTTGATCTGCTTGAAGGTAGGAAGTCTCTACAGAGGGGTCTGGACAGGCTGGATTGATGGACTGAGGCCAACTGTATGAGATTCAACAAGGCCAAGTGCTGTGTCTTGCACTTGGGTCACAACAACGCCATGCAGAACTGCAGGCTTGGGGAAGAGTGGCTGGAAAGCTGCCTGGCAGAAAAGAACCTGTAGATGTTTGATAGCTGGCTGAACATGAGCCAGCAGAGTGCCCAGGTGGCCAAGAAGGCAAATAGCAACCTGGCTTATATCAGAAATGGTGTGACCAGTAGGACTAGGGAAGCGATCATCTGTATTTGATATTGGTGAGACTGCATCTGGAATACTGTGTGGAGTTTTGGGCCCCTCACTACAAGAAAGACATTGAGGTGCTGGAGAAAATCCAAAGAAGCGCAAGGAAGCTGGTGAAGGCTCTAGAAAAAAAGTCCTATAAGGAGCGGCTGAGGGAACTGGGGTTGTTTACCCTGGAGAAAAAGGGGCTGAGGAGAGACCTTATCACTCTCTACAACTACCTCAAAGGAGTTTGTAGTGAGGTGGGGGTCGGTTTCTTCTCCCGAGTAGCAAGAGAGAGGAGGAGAGGAAATGGCTTCAAGTCGCACCAGGGGAGATTTAGATTGGATATTAGGAAAAATTTCTTCACTGACAGGTTTATTGAATATTGGAACAGGCTGTCCGGAGAAGTGGTTGAGTCACTGTCCCTGGAGGTATTTAAAAGACATGTATGTGGCACTTAGGGACATGGTTTAATGATAGAATTGGCAGTGTTAAGTTGATGGTGGGACTTGATGATCCTAAGAGTCATTTCCAACCTAAGTAATTCTATGATTCCATGATTCTTTATCTCTAGGATGTATTTTGTACCGTTCCAAAGACGATGAAGTTACTTGTATTTGTTAGTTAATTAAAATAGTAATTATAATCTTATTTACAACATAACAAAATATTTTTGAAAATTAATTCCATCTTTGTGTGTTGTGTATGGTACGTATATAGCTTCAGATAATGCTATATGGACGTTTGTACTAAGGAATGCTTTCAATGCAAATATATGAAGGCAATACTTTAACTTCCTTTTTCCTGGGGGATGGGTTTATGTAGTTTGGTTTTTTGTAGGGTGTGCTTGTGAGTGTGTGTTCTCTTCTATTTTCATGATTCTCTAAGTATATCGAAATATTTGTAAGAGGAATTTCATTCTGAACAGTCTTCAGTGTTGACTTTGATGTTTGTCCTACGGGTTATTTAGTCCTAAGTGCTTACTTATAATTCACCAATGAAATGGAAGTGTTGTCAAGATTCCTATTCCCTTTTTTTTTTGTTCTTTGCTGTGTTGGTGCTGACACATTTCTGCTGACAGAGCCCAGAGAGCTGTGTATGTGTCAGATAGCAGACACTTGGTCTAGCCAAATTAGTAATTTGTGATAATATATAAGGAGTATAATTGTCTCCCAGCTTTATATAGATTGAAATAATACCTTTCAGAACTTGGACCCCAACTTGAGTTTCAGAACAGATCACAGTTACTTTTTTGAAACAATGATGACAGAACAAACACAGTGCTCCATGTGTTCTACTTAAGATATACGGAAATACGACACGATATATTACTCTTTATAACACCTAATGTAGACAGTATAATCTTTATATTAATATATTATACTAATACACACAACTTAATTTTTATATAATCTTTATTAAAATTATAATCTTTATACATTATATGCAGCCATGAGAAATACGTTCCAGTGCTTCTGCATTGGTTTTTGTTATCAATCTTTAAAATTTTTCAAAAATTATGAAAACACAAAATAATCCAACAAACCTAAAAATAAAAGCATGATAATATAAAGAAGTTATGAAGTTGTTTGTTCCAAGAGATATAAAGCATATTAAGAAAAGATTAGAGCAGTAGTTCTGCAATCACACACACACACACAAATTGGAATGAAAAGCCCTGTAGCTAAACAAAAATATTAGATTTTCAGTTTTACAGTATCTGAACATATGCACTGAAAAACATGGTCCAATACATGACATTTACAGTATTATAATTTCATTTATTAAAACCAAAGAATCATATCTGTTAGGAAGCCTGTGGCTTATGAATTTCAAGTGAAAATTAAAATTCTATCTCATCTATGTAGATAAAATGTTATATAAGAAAGATATTGGTGTAATGTGGTGGATATATAAAAGTCTTAAGTTTTTCACGACCAGCATGGCAAGCTGGTTTTTTTTTTCATTAATAAATGGCAAGCTGACATGTTGTTTACAACTATTCTACATATTTAGACAGCCTCTCCACACTGGGTAAGAAAAAGAGCGAAACATGAATGACAGCCTATTATTGTAAGATTACTCAGATTTTGAAAATAGCAAGTGTCTTCAAAAGGCTTCACTGACCTGAAAGCAATTCCCTGACAGCATACTCGTTGAGGAATAAGCTTAATGTACAATTTGTCCAGCAGGAGAGCCATGAGGGAAGAGGAAAAATTCACACCTTCTGGAGTCCCACCAAAATAAAACAAGGCTTCTGTTAAACTACAAATATAGTTATGTTTTCCTCTTCTTTAGACTCTTCCCACCCACCTTGCATGTATACCTGTGCTATATTTTAACAGGTTGCTGTCAAATAACTTCATGAGATTAGGTAACACACTGGAAAAAATAACAAGGTTCAGTGAGTTTCTTCACTCAAATTCAATAAAAACTAGACGTGTTGAAGAAACAGTCAGTTGCTCACATAAATGAAGAATTCTTCTAAAGCAGAGGTTAGTGGCATAAATCAATAAATTGAAATATGCATTCTGTCTATATGTCAGTAATACAATATTTGTAATTCAGGGAGTATTTACCTTACAGATTGTAAACCAAAAGTAAAGCCACAGAAAAAGGGTAAGTCAAATGCATGAGAATGTTGAACATTGGGTTTTCAGAAGTGGAAAAGTCAGACTACTGTGTCTTTACCCTGAAAAGTGCTGATGGCCCACTAATTTCAAAGAAAATGAGGCTATTTATTCAGATATTTAAGTAGTGACCTGAAGTTTAGCTGGCAAAAACTTATCATTATTTTATCAAATTATCAAGATATAAATGCTTCTTAACTTCTTGATACTTTCCTTTAGATTTTCAAATTCTGAAGGTGAAACTGAAAAAATAGGCAAAAAAATTTCTGTGCAACAGAGATTTTAATCTATACTTGTGACTAGTATCTACCTTTTGTAGATGTTGCAGTAGTAGGTACATATACAGCTGATTCATTTCTATGAACAAATGAAGTATGCACATACACATGGTTAAAATGCAGGCACACAACTGTATGTATCTTACTGTCACAGTGAGCAAATGAGCGAAACATGGGCTCATTTTAACTTGTAAACAAAACTGGAGACTCTACTTTGAAAATAATAAAAAAAAGTTTTAGGTAGAAAAAGTTATTAGTCAAGTTCTATAAATGTCAGCAGTGCACTAGTCAACAAACTGCTTTCTCTGCCATGTGTACTTTGGGAATTTCTGGAAAATTGTTACGGTGCACTAACAGTAGTACAGCTCCGCTAACTGCTGATTTACTTTGTTAAAAAGACATCAAAAAAGGTTAAGAATTAAAAGAACCAACCAAACCCACAAAACCAGATCGTGTAATCAGTCCTGTTTCTGAAACAAAGTATTCCCAGAGATTAAGAAAATAAGGTGAAATATTTACATGAACAAAAAAAAATTTAAAAATCCACACTTGTGTTTGAAAGGCAACAGTAGTACTATCAGACAGGTTTAGCAGACACTTACATTATCTTGTCTCTTCCATCAGCTTGTCTAATATTACCTTTAAGCTAAATTTTTATTTCTTTTTGAAATTTCTAATATTTTCAGTCTTACTGCAATCCTTAATTCTTTCTTTTTTTTTCTTTTTACCTCCATACTTCATTAATGTGTTTTGTTGTAATATTTTCCTTTAAATTTAAAGCGTACTTTTCTCTCCTTGAACATTATACTGTGTCTCCGAAGAAACTAGAAAGACCAGCTATATCTGCTCTTTAGACTTCGGTTTGATATGCAGGACAAACTAGACTCTACATAGACACTGGCATTAGAATTAAAAAGCAGCTTGTAAAAAATGAAAGAACTAAACTCTCACAGATAAATCACGGATCATGCAGAAGGAAAAAGACAGAAAATAAAAAGAGTCCATAAAAGAAAAGCAAGAAAAATAAAGATATAATTGTTTCTAAGAACCTCTGAGTATTTTTAGAAAAATTTAAACTAAATGTGTGCTGACTGAAACAGTAGGTACTGGGTATAGGTGTCAAGGTTTTGGTGTTGAGGAGTCACAGGCATGACTTCTGTGAGAAGAGACCAGTGGCTGTCCTACACCTAACACAAATGGTTCCAATCCTTTCCAGCCAGATCCACAACAGATGTGCTACAGAGCATAGCTGATCCCATCAACCACATGTGGCACCTCTGTGAAAATATATTTAAGAAAGGGAAAAAAAACACTAGACAGAAAAAGGAACAAAAAAAGAGTGAGAAACAACAAAGGAAATGTCAAGGTCAGAGGGGAGGGATGTGTTCCTGGCAGAACAGGCGCTCCCCTGATGGGACTGCCACCTTGAAGGTCTCAAACCAGTGCATAGGAAAAAGCGAAGCTTGGACCAACCTGCCACAATGCATTTTGCCTTGTGAACTTATTTTTGTCCCAGTATAACTAGCAGTTTCACATAGCACTAGTAACAATCCACTTCTCACATGAAATAAATGTGTTTTATCTGCTAAGGCTTGTGAACTCCCTACAGAGGAAAATGTAAACTCTTCCTTGTTTTGTTTTGTTTTTTCTCGAAGAAAGGAAAGAAAAGAAAGAAATGAAAAGCTTTTGTATGCTCAGGAAAACAACAACAAGAACCACCTTACTTGCCAAACTGTATACATATGTGATAATTTTCCTCCCCATAAGTTTTTAATTCTGCTTGCTGAAAATATGAAATACTGCTCTTTGTAATTGTACTACAATATACACACTTAATGAACTATCAGGGTATTACAGAAACAAGGGGAACAAAATTGACTTGACTTCAGCAACTAACTTGTCTCTTTACTTTCACGTCTCCTTCCTCTTAGAGAGCAGCTTCACATCACCAATATACAGCAAGAGAGAACTAAAATTTCTGTTTACAAAGAAGGCAGTGATAATAAGCACCAGAAGGTAAGCCTCCATTTGTAATTCTACTTATGAAATGTTGGTGGATTTTAAAACATTATAAAGTTATGACTGAAGTCTGCAAGAAAATTTTTTTGAATAAAATTGGCAGAGTTCACTGCAATAGAGGGACCTCAAAGATTAAACTTAATGTGTTCATTTGTTCTGTTTCTTCCTGAGATTGCTAGTGATTAATCTTTATTGTGACCCAAAATTATTACTGAAAGAACAAACAAATCAACATAAAATCCAAGTTCAAAATGTTTAAAGGTTCAGGGTGAGAGTGAACGAATGCAATATTACAGTTGCATTCTAACCTGTAACATCAAAATTATCATTGTACCTTCAGTCGTGCTCTATAAGAGT
Source organism: Burhinus oedicnemus (assembly GCA_008921705.1). Classification (NCBI taxonomy): domain Eukaryota; kingdom Metazoa; phylum Chordata; class Aves; order Charadriiformes; family Burhinidae; genus Burhinus; species Burhinus oedicnemus. Next base: position 2,075,501 of record VFFE01007194.1, read on the forward strand.
TTCAAAATAAATGACGTTTACAACTATGCATCACCTTTCATTTTAGAGCTTGATTTTAAAAGCAGGCCATAATACACTTCCTGTATGAGCTGGAGCAAACATCTAGGGTTTTTGTTTTTGTTTTTTTTTTTGTCCTAACTCATCATCAAGAAAATAAGTATGTTCTTATTAACACTGTGTTAGTTTCATGATCTCTAGTGTATTTAAAGCTGCCTGCGTGAGTTTAGTGACGTATGGTCCTATGACTTCCCTGAGCTTTGGGTCATTATAGTTTTTGCATTTTAGAGAAAGTAATTCAGGAGTCTTTAAGACTTTTCCATAGTGTTTTTCCTATTTTCCACAAGCTTATCTTTTCAATCTATCCACTTTAAGAAATTCTAAACACACAAGAAATAATCTTGCTTAGGGGAACTATATAAGAAGGAAAATTTCTTAAAAAGAGGGTATCACATAGAAAACAACCATACATGAAGCTAAAACTCTGGTTAAGGATTGAGTCCTTTCAATAGTGGCTAAGTACTCTATAGAAGGAAATACACTTGTCTGGATCTGGATATCATATACGTAAATCAACTTTCACTATAGTTGGATCACGTCTATTAGGTCCATCATTGGCCAATTGTGAGCAAAATGCAGGATAAACTCTTGAAAATACTTCCTTATAATTTTGAAAAAAGTGAAAACAGACAATGGGACAAGTATTAAGACAACTGGAACATGAGAAACCCAATTTGTAAATGCTTATGATTACGAATATCTTATTTTCAAGTACAATCCTAATTTCAACTAGAACGTGAAAAAATACAGATATTCTGGTTTTTGCATCATTCATGTTTGACTACTGCGAACTGCAATGAACCAATACGCTTCACATATCCATAAATAAATTTTTCTTTAAAATATTCGTCAATTTTAACAACTTGGTATGATATGAGAGCAATAAAAGAATGATGAATAAATATTGATTCCAGTTCTAATAAAAGTTGCAATTTTGAATATTTTGAATGGGGATGAAATTGAAATATTGGCAATTTTAAGAACAGCTATTGCTTTCTACTAATTTCTTTATCTAATAGTTCTGAAAGAAACTGCATACATTCCTCTCCTTAAGAAGTCTTGATAGGAGATATAAACACAGTGTTAATTGTTCAGCAAAATCACTGGTTTTAATCTTGAAGTCTGACTTTGTGAACTCAGATTAGTATTGAAGTTTAGTGAATCAATCCATAATTTTCCACTATGTAAAAATCAATCTCAATTTTCCATGACAACAGCAAATTTGTATAAAAGCTAGAGACTTTCTTAGAGTGATCAAAACTTTCATTTTATAGGCTTAAACAAACTGCAATGAGAGACAGAGGCAGAAATAAAGAACTAAACAACTATAGATTGCAAGTCTTAAAGTTATCAAAAAAGTTAATTTTTGGAGAAAAAAAGAGTAGTACAAACAAGCTACATTTACAAGAAGATCAAGGCTTTCTCTGGCTGTTAATTGCATTCTAGCTTCCCACAGTGGAAAAAAATATTAGTTGATGAAGGCAAGATGTATTCTTGAAAAAGCTTTAGTTTAACGTGTAGAACCAGTGTATTTGGTTAAGTACAATTACACTTCATACTTTATTTTCTTTAAACATCGGTGTCTTTTATGTTAAAGAAGAGAAGTAAGTATTTTGTGTACATTAATGAGAAATACCTGGATGATATATTGTTTATTCCCTTTTTTCTCCAACCTGTATGCAGGTGTGGCAATGCAGCCAACCATCAGTTCACAATGCCTAGGAAAATATTAGTAAAAATTTCCCTTTGAATGTGGTTAGGAGGAGCTTGAAAGAATACAGAAAGATGTTCAACAACTGAAAGCAAAGTTGCTTCATATCAGATGCCATAGCTTTTGTTGTAGCATAAGAGTCTCACAATCCTAGCAGAGACCACAGCCCAGTAACATCATGCAGTTAAAAAAATGTCACTTTTGGTGCATCTTTTAGCAATTTCTCCAAAAATAACTCACAATTTTTCAGATGGATTGTTTATTTCCATGAGGCTTCAAATGATAGTTTGTCCTTAGCATTTCCTCCATTCTGCCATGGTGGACCAAATAAGTTGGTTCAAAAAACTACGCATTATCAAGGCAGTCACTTACACGATGAGGTCTAGTTTTCAGTGGACAGAGTTGAAGTTTGGAACATATATAGCACAACTATGTGAGCTGGATGGATCCCAGTATGGCTGTGTCGGTATCAAAAGGATGACACCAGAGCGTATGGCTATCTGGATGATTCTCTAAGAGAATTACTGTCAAGTGCTGTTATTGTGCTGTGTCAAACTCCTGTAATGGATTTTTTTTTTTCTCTCAGTTCTACTTACCATGAATTTTTGAGATTTCAGGTCTTATGAAAAGTAAGAGTTTTTGTTCTTGATGGGTGCAAACATGGCAAGTTTTCATAATGAATCCTGAGGTCATGTAATGGTTGGAGATCTGAAGTTCTGTAAAATAATCCTGTATTTTATTATAAAATTTAGCTATCTTTCACTGCTCAGTCTTCTTTTCCACCCTGAGAGTAGACAACGTTATTGAATGAACAAAGGTCAAAAACTCTCTGTGGTGGGTACTTACATCACACAAGGCAAAACCCTAGATTGTGTTTTCTCCTGCAAAGAATGTTTCTTTGACTAACTAGGCCATGTAGATCTCATCATTGGTTGCTTTTTTTCAAGGGAAAAGTAGAGTAGATAATGGGGAATTAAGACATAAATCTTAACTGTCTAAAACAAAACTTCAGCTGGAACTGGAGCAGCTATGGGTGACCCTGAATGTCACTGGATCAACCTAGAGGAGTGGGGGGATGGTCATCAAGCAATTGACTTTCACTGGAAAATTCTTGGCATTTTATAGCCTCACACATTCAGTGCAGCTACCTTTCCTTACAACGGAAATGAACATTGAATTAAGAATAATGAGAGATACAAATCTGTCTCTTTTTCCCAGGGAATCCAATCTGAGACAGGAAAAGCATTTTCTCAGTAGTGTTTCATATGGTCATGAACTGCTGTTACATCTTGCATTCTGCTGGTTACAGTTGTAAGAGACTTTATATTAACCCTGAATTGAATAGCGTAACCTCAAAAATTGCTGATTGGTCTTTTCCCACAGTATATTTTACAGATCCCCCTGTGGATCTTGTTTTCTACTGAATGACATTTAAAAGTTCATTAAGGTACAAACCCATGGCTCAGTCTAATAGTTAGAAAAGTATTACGTGCATTGTTGGATTTTCATCATTAGGTGTTCTACACAAATTTTCTACCACACGCCCTAGTACACAACAAAGACACTTTAAACCTGGGAAAAACAGACTTCAAATCCATTTCAGAAGGTGAATTTAACTTATATTTCCTGTGATCGCATAATAAAAGAGTACAACAAAAATCACATAAAGCAAATTTAATTTTCAATTTAATTGTTACTAGTCATCCTGAAATTGAAGCCAACTTCTTGTCTTCTCAGCCATAGAAATTGTATTCCTGTGTACCAAAACTGTAATATGCATATTTGATGGAAGTGACAGCTATCAGGAGCAAAACATAAAAGATCTTTACATATATTATTTTTATGGTTACTTTGTCCTTTGATATTTCTGCAAGAATCCTCATCTGAATTTTCATTCATTTCATGCAGTTCACAATTAAGTGGATAGATAACGGCAGATTTGTTTATTAAAAAATTAAACTGAATGTGAAAGCCACTGCATATAGAGAAAGTCAAATCCAATTTATTACTGACAGTAGTTAAACATTAAGTAATTTCCTACAACGATATTTGGATCAATACAACTTAAGAACCTAAGAAATGTGTGTATTGGGTCAAAATCAGCCAAGTACCCAGACACCCTCTGTTTCCTTGGCACAAGAATGCTGTTTTTAAGATCTTTCTCAGATTTTGGTGCTAGAAGGCACGTGAATACGGTAAGAGACATTTCCCACAGATTGTCAGCAGCACTCTGTAGGTGCCACTGAAAGGAAACTTTGCTGGGGGAGGATTTTTCTTTGACTGTATAAAATGCATTTCTTATTTAACCAGTTATAATCTCTCTGCAGCTGCAGATGCAACTAGCTCTCACAGCACCTAGCTCAGCCTCAGGATGTCAGGAAACTTTCAGGACTATGCATGGATGCAGCTTCAGTGTATGTTTTGTGGACTGGAGTATAAAAAGAATGGTGTTCATTTCCTGCTGGGAAGAAAACATACTTGGCGTCTTTCTGGCAGCCACTGAGGGTCTTGGCTTCTGAAGGGAACAAGCAGGAGGGACAAGCTTTGACATGTTTGTTGGAGCCGTGAAAATCTGACTGAACCTGCAGTATTCCTGAAAGCTGTGAAACTTAAGATTCTCAGTCTGTGAACTTCCTGAGTGGAATTTGTTACTAAATTACAATCATAAAAGATATGCTTTTAATTACCATAGCTTTAAAACAACCTTTGTTGTTGAATCAAACATGAATACATTGACAACTCAGAGATGTTAAATCTGCTGAACTGTCTTATACATAAATCTGCATTCATCTTCCAACCATTTTTTTAAACAATTCTGAAGTTTGAAAGAATATTTTATGAAAAGAGAAACCATCTGAAAATGCATTAATGAAAGATTTCGAAATGTTTTCCAAGAAGGGAAGTGGTGATATAAAAAGTCAGCAGGGAACAGCAACACTTTCATCTCTATTTGTTTATTCTTTCCCAAAGCTCACTTGATTTAGATGCAGCATCCATGCTTATGCTGCTTTTTGCTCATTCACTTGTTCATTCACTACCAACAAGGGGCAGATTCTCCAAAACTGAATATGTGGGACAAGTGCAGAAATTTCTATTGCATGCATTCACTTGGCTGGAAATGTATGCATATGTGCAATATAAAATTTAATGATCATGCTAAATATTTAAGTGTTAGCAAAATATACCAACACCTGCCTCCTCCCATACAGTACTTGATGGCTTGCATATTGCAATTCTTGCATTTCCTAAAGCACTTTTTATAAATACTTTTTAATCACAAAATAAAATTGAGCAATGATCACTTGAGCATTTGAAGTAGTTGGCCTTGTTTTGGTGTCATTGACTTCATGTAATCATGCCTGGTTTACTTTAATGTGACACTAGTAGCAGACCAATTATGTTTCATGGTTTTTTGTCTTTTCAAAGCTACAAGAGTCTTACAATAAAGTAACTTGCTTTATATTAGATGAAACATATGCACACTACAGAGCACTTCAAAAAGAATTACTAAATGTATATGTAAATTTTCGGGTGCAAATTGCAATCGGTTACATTACTATGAATCATGTGCCCTCCCAAACAAGTCCTTTTAAGAAATCTTGGTTAAAATAGTGTTTTCCTGACCTATCATCTTCAATTTCTATTCAATAAAACTCATGTGAAAAATATTTATTATAATATACATTACACCTCTTGCAATGTTAATTTGCCACAACAAGCATTTGGCAAATGTCTGCCTAGGACCACAGAATCATAGAATCACAGAATGTCCTGGGTTGGAATGGACCTTTAAAGGTCATCCACTCCAACCTCCCTGCAAGGAACAGGGACATCTTCAACTAGAATATGTTGCTCAGAGCCCTGTCCAACCTGACCTTGAATGTTTCCAGGCATGGGACATCCACCACCTCTCTGGGCAATTTGTCCCAGTGTTTCACCACCCTTACTGTAAAAAATGTCTGCCTTATATCTAGTCTAAATCTACCCTCTTTTAGTTTAAAACCATTACCCCTTGTCCTATTGCTACAGGCCCTTCTAAAAACTCAGTCCTCATCTTTCCTGTAGGCTGCCTTTAAGTGCTGGAAGGCCACAATAAGGTGTCCCCAGAGTCTTCTCCAGGCTGAGCAATCCCAATTCCCTCAGCCTGTCCTCATAGGAGAGGTGCTTCATCCCTCTGATCTTTTCTGTGGCTTTCCTCTGGACCTGCTCTAACAGGTCTGTGTCTTTCCTGTGCTGAGGGCTCCAGAGCTGGATGCAGTACTCCAGGTGGGGTCTCACGGGAGCAGAGTAGAGGAGCAGAATCACCTCCCTTGACATGCTGGCCATGTTTCTTTTGATACAGCCCAGGATACAGTTGACTGTCTGGGCTGCAAGTGCATATTGCCGGCTCATGTCCAGCTTTTCATCCACCAGTACGCCCAAGTCCTTCTTGGCATGGCTCCTCTCAATCCATTCATCCCTCAGCCTGTATTGATGCTGGGTCTTGCCTCAATCCACACGCAAGAGCTTGCATTTGGCTTTGTTGAACCTCATGAGTTTCACGTGAACCCACTTCTTGAGCCTGTCCAGGTCCCTCTGGATGGTATCCTGTCCTTCAGGCATGTCAACCACACCACTCAGCTTGGTGTCGTCTACAGACTTGAAGAGGGTGCACTCGATCCCACTGCTTGTCACTGATGAAGATATTAAACAGTACTGGTCCCAATATGGACCCTTGAGGGACACCACTTGTCACCAATCTCCATCTGCACATTGAGCTGTTGACCACTACTCTCTGGATGAGACGATCCAACCAATTCCTCATCCAATGAACAGTCCACCTGCAATATCCATACCTCTCTAATTTAGAGAAGGATGTTGTGGGGGACTGTGTCAAAGGCCTTACAGAATTCCAGGTAGTTGTCATCCAGAGCTCTTCCCTTGTCCACTGATGTAGTCACTCCATCATAGAAGGCCACTAGGTTGGTCAGGCAGAACTTGCCCTTGGTGAAGCCATGCTGGCTGTCTCAAATCACCTACCTGTCCTCCATGTGTCTTAGTTTCTAGGAGGATGTGTTCCATGATCTTTGCAGGCACAGACATGAGGCTGACAGGTTGGTAGTTCCCAGGGTCCTTCTTTCCACCCTTTGTAAAAACAGGTCCAATGTTTCCCTTTTTCCAGTCAGCAGGGACTTCACTAGATTGCCAGGACTTTTCAAATATGATGGAGAGAGGCTTGGCAACTACATTGACCAATTTCCTCAGGACCCTGGGATGCATCTCATCAGGTCCCATAGACTTACATCTGTTCAGGTTCCTCAGGTGGTCACGAAGCTGATCTTCTCTTACAGGAGGAGGGACTTTATTCCCCCAGTCCCTGCCTTGCAGTCCATCCACTTGAGAGGTGCGGGAAGAGAGATTGCCAGTGAAGACTGGGGCAAAATTTGTTCAGTACCTCAGCCTTCTCCTTGTCCGTTGTTACCAGTTTGCCAGTCTTGCTCCTCAGGGAGGGTATGGCTTCTTTGACTTTCCTTTTCTGGCTGACATACCTGTAGAAGCCCCTTTTATTGTTCTTTGCATTCCTTGCCAAGTTCAGCTCCAGCTGCGCCTTGGCCTTCCTGACCCCATCCATACACAGCTGGGCAGAGTCCCTATATTCTTCCCAGGATACCTGTCCCTGCTTCCACTGCCTGTGCATTTCCTTCTTGCCTTTCAGTTTGACCAGCAGGTCTCAACTCAGCCAGGCTGGCCTCTTGCCTTCCTTTCCTGATTTCTTGCTCCTGGGGATCGAGAGCTCTTGGCGCTCTATGGAAAGTGTCCTTATAGATCTGCCAGCTTTGTTCTGCTCCCTTGTCCCCGAGGGCAGTTTCCCAGGGGGTCCTATTGACTAACTCCTTGAACAGCTCGGATGTTTGAAGCCTTAATACTTTAAACCTTTCTCACATAGGATATATCAGAAGGCTATGAATTGATATGAAATTTACATCTATGCTAGTAAGCTTTGATTCAAGGTAGAAAGAATGATAGTAGTTTAAATATACTGATAACAAGGGAATTTATTCGACACAGTGACAGTCAACCTATCAAAGAGAAAAATGAGTTTTAAAAATCTTTACATTTAAACATTATGCATAATTAATATATTATTTATATAGTTTCAATATGGAAAAAAACAACCACATGGAACAATACAAAAGACTGTGAAAATATTATCATCTTTGGAGACCAACATGGCATGCTTGTTATTCATTCTTGGTTTGTAGAAAAGGTGTGCATAGTGAGGGATAGGAAGCTTAAAAGAGGATAGTTCTAGGCATCAGTGGTATACAGCTTAGGTTTTATCACTTTCTGTGGTGTTACACAGATGAGATTTCCTACTACTTTAAGTCCTTCTCAATCCTCCCTTCTGTTCATTTCACACTCCTTTGCTGTTGTCTGGAAAGTCCTGCAGTTCTACCATGTGCTCTTGGCAGAACTTATATCAGCTTCTACTTCTGCCACTCAGTCATTTGCGCTGTGCACACACATGATGAAAACTAACTAGTGGGCAAGGGCACAGTTATTTAGGAACACGCATCTTGAAGTTGGTTACTGAGGGTGGAATTCTAACCCAAAAAGTTCAGCCCCCAAAGTTTTCTGTCCTGTGATTAATTAATTTTACAGTGATAATCTCTGTGTGAGCTGTCTGTTCTGAAAATACACTCTCATATTCTCATGCCCTTTCAGAGGAAAACCAATGCTCAGAGAATTTTATTTGGCAGCCTTAGAATATGAAAAAATATTATGAGGAAATAGTTAAATGTTGAAAATGTATGATATTAATATGAGTAGGGTTTAAATACATAGCACTAAACAATTAATAATTGTATATGTTTAGCATTAACAAGTTATCGAAATCTTAAGATATAAAACCAATAGACTAAAATTAAGTAAAAAGAAAAACCATAGTGAGGAATCCTACTTTAGCAAAATTTGTCACTGTGCAACAAAAAAAAGTAGTTGCACCCTGTCATTTTTATTTTACTTGTAATTTGGGGCAGCTAGAAGGTTATTTAAGAAGTGAATTTGACAATGCAAGGTCATACCCCTTTATTTCACATGAAGAATATATTTTCAAAGAACTGAATACTGTACCAAAGGTAAAATCTATAAAGACATGTAAATGTTATTTTATCATCAAGATCGGTAAAAGAAACTATAACAGTGTTGACATGAGTGTTTAGGAACTGCATGAGTATTTACCTTGACCTCCCACACACCTGTAGCAGTGCTGGGATGTAGTTGAAAACTTTGTTTACATTAATGAAGCTATTTCTGTAGTCCACAGCTGTCTTGTGCAATAAGGAAAACGAAAGTTCTCTAACACATTTAGAATTCTGTTATGCTGCTGCTGGTGGCCCCTCATTTTACTAGAGGCACAGTTCCAGAATGCCTCAGCTTATTACAGAGACAAGTATCAGTCAGTGACAGGTAACTTTTCATTCTAATGTGCTTATACCACTGATGTCTGTGCTTCAGAGATATTCCATTTTGCACCTGAAATTAGTTTCTGTGTTACAGCTACGAAGTGTGATAAAAAAAAGATACTGTAATTTAGATAAACCCCACTAAATGGCTCAACTGAAACAAAGCTGAAAATGAAGGTATAAATGGTTGAAGTGATTAAGACTGTCAAGTTCTCCTGGGTCCTGTTAGAGAATGAAATAGCTGATGGATTATTATTTATCCCTGAATGTGAGTTTTGGGGATTTAATTAAAGATGTTCTATTATATTTTTCAAAGCCTATTTGAGGCTGTAAATCAAAACCAGCAATAACAGAATGTGCTATTGTTAATGGAAAAATGGATAACTAGGCACTTCAGAGATGTCCATCTTTTAAACTCTTTAATTTTGCTTCTTAGATTTTTTTTCCTTTACAGAAGTCAAAGAAATGAGTGATTTTAAGAATCTCAGACTTTTCATGAAAAATGAATCTTCTCTAGCTATTATGAACATAGCTTTGCTCACTGACCACTATTGTTACTGTCAAAAAGGAAGTATATAAATGTATCTTAAAATAAAGAAGATCCATGTTCAATAGTTGCAATTAGGATCACAAAACAGATACTAGTAAAAAAGGAAATTTCCTGAAAAACGTAAAGTGCCCTCATTAGTGAAGTTCTTCAACATATGTGGAAAATATGAATTCAAGTGCAGCTATGGAACACCATTCTAAAAGGAGAATGGATCAGACTTTCCAGTGGAGTAGAAATAGAAATAAAATTTATCACTAAGTCTGCAAAACCCAAACAATATGTTTCACAGTGCTTATATATACAGTAATCAGAAAAAATAAGGTGGAAGACAATTGAAATCCAGTGGCAAACTCTCCCTTTTTAGCTTAGCTAAACTAAGCTAAAAAAAGACAGAGACAAACCAACCAGCACTTAATGCAAATCTTGATGACCTGATTAGAGTCCAGAGGAGGCTAGGTTAATAACTGCTATATCAGACAGAAAGTTAAATCTCCCAGTGCAGCTCATTTAGTGATCCAAGTGAGAGCAGTAGGAGGAGTTTGTCTTTTGTGAGAGGTCTGTGACTAGAAATAAAGGAATAAAACTACACTCTTACCTTTAGGGAAATGCTGTGATGCTGTTCTGTTATATCAAAGAGAGAACAGATTCACTGAGAAAAAATAAGCCTTATATAAAAGTGTCCCTGAGACCACCTATGAGGGGGCCTGGTTGAGCCAAGTAGATTTCGGGTGGAAATCAGATGGATGTATGTCTCCTCCTATCAGTTTTAAGGAGTCGAGCAAGGAAAGATAACATAACATGAGACTTACAGAATCTCCTTCTCCATTGGTTCACATGTTTTTTACTTCTGCTAGGACAGTAGTCAGAACTCACTTTCCCTCATAGCACTAACTTTGGCGGTGGGGTCATTGACCTTGGGCAAAAATGCCTGGAGTTTCTCATGAGACCTAAGGAGATGATCAAGAATTTTTCTCTACCTAGTACTTGCTTCTGTTGAACAATTCTCACACCTCCCAAAAGATGCAGAACTGCACAGAGTAATTGTGTCAAGACTAGACTACATTACAGACAAATTTAGTGAAATTAAAGAGGTGTCTATAATATCCGCAAATCTTCCTTTCCTCTGTCAAGTTCAAGATTGGGTTGGCTGCAATGAATCTGACCTCAGAATCTGAGCTGACAATCTGGTGCTAAGAACTAGTTGCTTAAGTATTTATTTATTTATTTATTTATTAAAAAGTAGACAGCTATAAACAAATAACTGCAGCTTACACTGCTTTGGCAAAAATGAATTCTGGATATATATGGAAATTCCTGTGTTTGACCCAATCCAAGTATTCCCAAATACTTTGGGCTGAGGAACATGGTTGTATATGATAATGCTTATCAAAATGAAGGTGTAGTGTAAACCCCCCAAAATTTCTATTCTGTACTTTGCCCACCTTCTAAATCCTTAATTTTGGCTATAAACAAATTGTTTCGTGCTTCAGTTTTCTAATCTGTAAAAAACTTAAACCGAGATTCGTTTAGCTTTGCAATGTAAAAAGCATAGGGGAGAAACATTATATGTACCATAAGCTTTAAACAAACATAAACTATGTAGGAGTAATTATTTGTCTAAAAGCACAAAAAAAATTAACAAAATATATTGCATTATGCTGCTGTAACCAGTTTTCAAAAGAAAAAATTAACAATGTTGACAGAGAAAGATAGGTGGTTTCATAACCATGTTCCTGCAGTGGATACCACTGAGAATGAAGCACCTTGGACCCTGGTGACACACAAAAGCTGGACTCTGCTTCAGCCCCCACTCTCTGGCATCATAACAAAAAACAGATATGAATCTTTAACAGCTGTAGTCACCCAGGAGCAAGGTCTGCCAGGAGGACCTGCACCAGCAGCACACAGCAGATATTGTAGAAAACAATGACAAGCGCTAGTAGTGGGTGACTCTCTGTTAAAGGACACTGAGGCGCCCACCTGCTGTCCTGACAGGGAGTCATGTGAGGTATGCTGCCTCCCGGGAGCTAAGGTCTGAGATGTTGCCGAGAGGGTGCCACAACTTGTCAGGAGTACGGACTACTGCTCACTGTTGCTCTTTCATGTGGGCATGAATGACACTGCAAGCCAGAACTCGGGCAGAATCAAGGAAGACTATAAAACCCTGGGGGTGCAAGTGAAAAAAATTGGTGCCCAAGTTATCTTTTCCTCCATTTCAGCAGTCAGAAAAAAGGGAGCAGCCAGAAATGCAGCGATAATGCACATCAACTCCTGGCTACGTGTCTGGTGTCGTTTTGAGGGTTTGGACTTTTATGACAGTGGGACATTTCTTTGATGAATATGGCCTGTTAGAGAGGGATGGGATCCACCTGTCTAGAAGAGGCAAGGGAATCCTTGTCAGCAGGCTGGCCAACTTGGTGCTTTAAACTGAAGGACTTGAGGGGTGGGGTCCAAGGTGGCAATGCTCATGCCAATTTGTTTAATTGGGAATAAGCCAGGCCAACCAGAGAAGCAACAAATGTTCCTTAGCTGACTCCCCAGATGAGATCCAGAAGGCCAGCCACCTCAAGGGTGTGTATGGATGTGGCGGATCCTCTTGCTCCCCTCCAGGGAAACCTTCATGCTCGGTTACCTCTCCGAAATGCCTGTACACCAACACATGCAGCATGGGGAATAAGCAGGAAGAACTAGAGGTCTGCGGGCGGTCACAGGGCCATGATCTCGTTGCAATTACAGAGACACAGTGGGATAGCTCACAGGACAGGAATGCTGTCACGGAAGGCTCCAAACTTTTTAGGAAAGACAGGCCAGAGGAGCAAGGTGGTGGAGTTGTTCTCTATGTGAGAGAGCAGCTGGAATGTATTGAGCTCTGCCTGGAGGTGGATGAAGAACGTGTTGAAAGCTTATGGGTAAGAATTAAGGGGCAGGCTAATATGGGAGACACTGTTGTGGGTGTTTACTAGAGACCACCGGATCAGGAAGAGGAAGTCAATCAGGCCTTCTACAGGCAGCTGGAAATAGCCTCACAATCACAGGCCCTGGTTCTCATGGGGGACCTCGGCCACCCTGATATTTGCTGGAAAGGCAACACAGCCAGGCACGCACAGTCCAGGAGGTTTCCGCAGAGCATTGGTGATAACTTTTTGACACAGGTGGTGGAGGAACCAACGAGGAGAGGTGCGCTGCTGGACCTTGTGCTGACAAACAAAGACGGACTAGTTGGGGATGTGAAGGCTGGGGGTAGGCTTGGCTGCAGTGACCATGAGAAGGTGGAGTTCAGCATCCTGCGTGGAAGAAGCAGGGAAAAAAGTAGAATTACAACCCTGGACTTCAGGAGAGCTAACTTTGGCCTCTTCAGAGAGCTGCTTGGAGGAATCCCACGGGCTAAGGCTCTAGAAGGAGGAGGGGTGCAAGAGAGCTGGTTAATATTCAAGAACCACTTCCTCCAAGCTCAAGACCGGTGCATCCCTAGGAGCAAGAAATCAGGCAGGGGAGGCAGGAAACCTGCACGGATAAGCATGGAGCTTCTGGAAAACCTGAGATGGAAGAAGGAAGTTTACAGAATGTGGAAAAAGGGACTGGCCACTTGGGAGGAGTATAGGGAGGTTGTCAGAGTATGCAGGATGCAACGAGGAAGGCTAAGGCCCACTAGGAATTAAACCTGGCAAGGGATGTCAAGGACAAGAAGAAGGGCTTTTTCAAGTACATCAGTAGCAAAAGGAAGACTAGGGAAAATGTGGGCCTGCTGATGAACAAGGTGGGTGCCCTGGTGATGGAGGATACAGAGAAGGTGGAGTTACTGAATGCCGCCTTTGCCTCGTCTTTACTGCTAAGGCCAGCCCCCAAAGAATTCCAGACCCTGGAGGTAAGAGAGAGAGCCTGGAGAAAGGAAGACTTTCCCTTGATGAAGGAGGATTGATTGAGTTAGAGGTCATTTAGGCAAACCTGACACCCACAAATCCATGGACCTTCATGTGATGCAGCCACGAGTGCTGAGGTAGCTGACAGACGTTATTACAAAACCACTCTCCATCACCTTTGAAAGGTCATGGAGAACAGGAGAGGTGCCTGAGGACTGGAGGAAAGCTAATGTCATGCGAGTCTTCAAAAAGGGCAAGAAGGAGGACCCAGAAAACTACAGGCCAGTTAACCTCACCTCCATCTCTGGAAAGGTGATGGACCAGCTCATCCTGGATGTCATCTCTAAGCATGTAGAGGAAAAGGTTTTTGGGAGTGGTCAGCAAGGATTCACCCAGGGGACATCATGCTTGACCAATCTGATAGCTTTCTACAATGGCATGACTGGCTGGGCAGATGAGGGAAGGGCAGTGGATGTTGTCTACCTCGACTTCAGCAAGGCTTTTGACGCTGTCTCCCGTAACATCCTCTTAGGTAAGCTTAGGAAGCGTGGGTTAGATGAGTGGACAGTGAAGTGGATTGAGAACTGGCTGAATGGCAGAGCTCAGAGGGTTGTATCAGCTGCACAGAGTCCAATTGGAGGCCTGTAACTAGCAGTGTTCCCCAGGGGTCAGTACTGGGTCCAGTCTTGTTCAACATATTCCTCAACGGCCTGGGTGAGGGGACAGAGTGTACCCTCAGCAAGTCTGCTGAGGACACAAAATGGGGAGGAGTGGCTGACACACCAGAAGGCTGTGCCACCATGCAGGGAGACCTGGACAGGCTAGAGTGTTGGGCAGAGAGGAACCTAATGAAGTTCAACAAGGGCAAGTGTAGGGTCCTGCACCTAGGGAGGAATAACCCCATACATTGGTACTGGTTAGGGGTTGACCTGCTGGAATGCAACTCTGCAGAGAGGGACCTGGGAGTCCTGGGGCACAACAAGTTGACCACGAGGCAGTAATGTGCTCTTGTGGCCAAGAGGGTCAATGGTATCTTGGGGTGCATCAAAAAGAGATTGGCCAGCAGGTTGAGGGAGGTCATCCTTCCCCTCTACTCTCCCCTGGTATTGTGGTTTGGGATGGATTGACCCAATCAGGCAGAACGACAAATAGAAGGGAGGCAGGAGAGAGAGTGAAAAAGAGAGACTTATGAGTCTAGAAGGAACTAAACTACTTTAATGAAATATTAATAATAAAATAATTTAAATATATATATATACACAAAACCTTAACTAGCTCCCAGGATGACAATCAAGTCACCAGCAGGCACTGGGGAATTTCCAGACTGGACTTAGTGACGAACGGGAACTGGATTCCGAATCTGGATTCAGGATCGGGATCAAGGGCAGACGAACACAGTCCTCCTCGGACGCAGGCCATTAAAGAAAAAGGCTTACCCTTTGATCTGTCAGCTTTTACACTGAGCATGAGGCAGATGGGATGGAATACTCTGCGGGTCAGTTTTGGGTCACCTGTCCTGTCCACTCCCCCCTGCATGTGCGACCTCTCTATGCTTTTCCACTTCTGACCTTCCAATGGGGCAAGTAACAAAGTTGGATGGCCTCGGTTGTTATAGCAATAAGTATAAGCAGGACCCTCTCTGCATCCCATTCCTTGGCATCAACTATAAACATGGGTCTTATCACTCAGAGTCAACAGTTTTCTGCACAACATGTTGTTAATTTCAGCAGTTAGAAGAGGCCTAGCTAAAAAGTAGTTACTGAACAAAGTTGGTCCTGTTTTACCTCAAACCAGGACACCTGGTGAGTTCACACTTGTAGTACTGTGGCCAGTTCTGGACTCCCCAGTTCAACAAAGACAAGGAACTACTGGAGAGAGTCCAGCAGGGGGCTACGAAGATGATCAAGAGACTGAGGCGTCTATCTTAGGAGGAAAGGCTGAGAGACCTGGGTGTCTCAGAAGAGAAAACTGTGAGGGGAATTCATCAATGCTTATAAATATCTAAAGGGTGGATATCAAGAGGATGGGGCCAGGCTCTTTTCAGTGGTGCCCAGTGACAGGACAAGAGGCACAAACTTGAACACAAGAAATTCCATCTCAACACGAAGAAAAAATTCTTTACTTTGAGGGTGACTGAAACAGGCTGCCCAGAGAGGATGTGGAGTCTCCTTCTCTGGAGATATTCAAAATCTGCCTGGATGTGTTCCTGTCCAACTTGCTCTACGTGAATCTGCTTTGGCAGGGGGGCTGGACTAGGTGATCTCCAAAGGTCCTTTCCAACCTCTACCATTCTGTGATTCTGTGACAAGCTAAGAAATAAGAGAAAATGCAAAGAAACCGTATTTTGGCCTTTATTCACCAAAAGATCTCAATACACAAGGAGTCAAGAGTCAGTCAAGGATTAATGGCATGTTTCAAATTTAAACTCTTTTGTGATAGGAGCATAATTTGTTATTTTGAAGACAAGCTAAGTTATACTTGTTATAATTTTAATACCATCTTTGCACAGAAATAAAGGTACTTTGTGGTTATGATATCATCTGGCTTCTCATTGTAATTTTAGTTCTCACTATTTGATAGAAATTTTAACTGTCCATTCATGCAATAGAAAGCAGCATAAATAATAATGGAGTCTTCCAGTTTACCTAAAAGATATAAAACTCTCTTTATTGTGGCTGACTAATATTATTAATGCTTGCTGAAAAAAGACACCTATTGGAAAACTTTTTGTTTGGATATTAACGCAAATACCTGTTATTTTTTATAAATAACATATGCCCCTCAAGTATTTTTACATTAATATCATATACCTCTTAGTATTACCTTGACTGCTGCGGGGAGCAAAATCTATAAGGAAGTTCAGGGGAAATAAAATGTAAACAACACCTCAAGGAAACATTGTCAGGAACTCTCAGAGAGTTTTCCTGTCAATTTAAATTAGGTTGATGAGCTTTATTTTTCTGACACCATAAGGTAACATAAAAGACAAATAAAATATGAAGAGATTATAGTCCAGTAAGTGTTGTCCCACTGATGCAAGGTCCCAGGACATGGCTGGGCTAGCTGTGGCCCAGGCTCGTTTACATTGTTTTAACAAGGACCCAGGGACCAAGTGACTGTTGCTGAAAGTGTTGGAGCTTGAATGCTGTGTATGGACAAGTCCTGAGGAACATAACCTAGGAAGGCTGCTTATATAGCTACTGAAATTGTGTTATTAATGAGACTTTTCTATGCTGATTTGAACAGGAAAATTTAAACAATATTTGAACAGTACCTTAACATGAAAATTAGTTAGTATTTGTAACTGGACCAATAATAACTGAGTTTTAATTATAGTGTTAAAATTTGTTGTCAGCCAGTGTTAGTTCAACTAACAATAAGTTCTTGTCTTGTAATATGTGATGAGTTCCCTTCTGCCAGTGTCAAGATTTTGAGTGTAACAAGACGTAGGCATAAGGAGCAGATGGAACTGGAAAGCATTGCTGACTGGTGTCCCAAAAGAAGGTGCTGATAAATACTAACTCAGCATCAGGGCCTTGAGTACATTCCTTCTTGCTCCAGTGATTTGGCTGCTTGGGCTTAGGGCCAGCTTAAATAATAGTACAGGTGTCTGGTCTTGAAGAGAGCTCTTCCAAAAAATCTTTGCTAAGAAGCTGTACTGAGCCCTTGCTCTCCTTGTCCTTTGCTTGGGAATTGCTTTCAAGAGGAGACTCCTGTCCTTGCTACCAGCTAGACAGAGGTCTCTCGTTGGCCTGGCTTTGTTACTGCTCATCCAGAACCTGATGCTGATCCAGGGGCTTGACGTCCGAGTTGAGGCTTGGACCTGCTTCATCACTGCAAGCATGCCTCATGCCTACGGGGCTGCCAGTGACCCTGGCCACTGTCATGGACCAGCTCAGCTGGCCTTGGCCAGATGTGTGTGGGCTCTGCCCTGCCTGCCTCACATCTGCTTGCAGCTCTTGGTTGACCCTGCTTTGCAGAGTCATGTCTGCCCTTGCTACTCCCTGGCACTCAGGTGAAAAAGCAAAACAAGCCAGCAGGAAACTGCCTGTCTCTCCTAAAGCAAGCAATAAGAAGCATAGAACTTGTCAGACTTTCTGAAAAAAATTGAGATTTAGGTAAGGGTAAACATGTATATGGACCTTTATTTTGTCTTTACACTGCCTCTGGTTTCTAAGTAACTTTGGAATAAATTAATAACCAATTTATTTTTAGGAAGTTGGGGTAAGCCGTTTGGTAGCCTGGAAAGAAAACCTTTACAGGTGCCAGACCCATGTGTTTTTTAAGGCCTGAATGACCTCTGCCACTCTGAGATTCATCTGGCAGCTAAGAAAGACAAAAGGCATCAGTTTTGCCCCCAGAAGCAATAAAGCTGTGTCAGGACAAAACACCCTGAAGTCCAATGTGTACTGTTTGTTGAGAGTGATATTATTAACATTGTTTCCACAATGTGTTATTAGGCATTGCACAGGTTCTGAAAGCTCTGATTTAGATAGCATGACTGACAAAATAATCCTGAATGCAGACTACAGTCTAATAAATAAATAAATAAATAATGATCTGGCTGTTGGTGTGCAGATCAAACCACTAAACTTTTCCATTCGCACCCTCATGAACCTACTGATATAACCTTGCAATAAATGTGAGGATCAACAGAAAAAGATGCAGGATATTTTCAGCTATATTTTATTCATCTTTCATGAGTATATATTCTGAATACTGCTGAAATGCCCAATGAACTGAACCAAGGTTACTCAAAGACTAGATAATGTAATTATGAACAAATAGCTTTAATTCAAACTGAAACAAGAACAGTTCCAGAGAATTTTAAGCGTTCTTTTATGTATGGACCTGCCATGTAGTCCTGGTAATGCACATGAGGTCAATGCAGAGAGCTCAGGCTTCTAACTTCTGAGAAGAATTTTTACCTTTCTGGGAACAGCAAACTATATTTTAGGAATTTACAGTACATTAAAAAAAAAAACGAACAAAAAA